>VWZG01010975.1:38804-138092 GCA_013396735.1 Grallaria varia | reverse complement strand
ACCCGCGGCTCCCGCGCCTTTCTGGCCCCTCGGCCGTGCCCTTGCGGAAGGGCAGGGGGAGCGGGCCCGCAGCGCCGGCTCCTGCCTCCTTGTCGCCACCGGTGTCCCCGTGTGGCGTTCCCGGTGGGAGCAGCGCCGGTCCCGCGGAGCGCGGCCGGGAGCGCTCGCAGAGCCAGCCCCAGAGCGGCGCCTCTGTCCGCTGCTGCAGGGGACTGCGAAATCCCGCTGCTCCGAGCAGCCTGCCTGCTAAATCTCCGCGGGTTTAAAGCTGTCGGGTTGTAAATCTGTCGGGTTTCTCGCCCCGAATGGACTCCAATGGACGAGGTCCTCGGGCACTAGAGAGGTGGATCCGTGCGGGTTCAGGGAGCGTGACTGACTCCGCGGTGTTCCACTCTAAAACCTTAATTTCCCTGCTGGGGTGACTGCTGCTGTCCCGGCCCTAATGTCAGTGCATCCTGGGCACTGTAGGTATTCAGGTGGCTCAGCCTGCCCACCTTATGAAACACTTGCTTGTTTAAACGCTGGAAGTTTGTTTAAGGATGGAACAATTAGTATATTAATCTTGTATATAAGCCATTTGCTTAAAGGATCTAGCTATTTGTATATTATGCAATAGACTGCAACTAATTATATATGAAACTTAGTATATGAACTTCCTGCTTGTTACAAGTGTCCTGTCCTCGAGTCAGTAAGTCATAGTATGAATTCAATCCCAGTGATAAATTCCTCCATGAAAGTGGAATAGAGATAATGGCTAAATATAAAATGTTGTCAGATGTGCACGGTGTTGAATTGGGAAGTTGAATGGCTTAGTTTGCCCTTGCCTTTGTTTTTGGGTTTGTTTTTGGTTTTTGGTGATTTTTTTTTGGTTGGTTGGTTGGTTTGGGGTTTTTTTCTGTGAAATGTTCTTTCATGAAGTAGGAGGCTAGACTATCTTCTTGACCTGTGTTACCATTATTACTCAATATCACGACCTTCATGGGATTGTCAAATGACAAAACACAGATCTGGGGGTGGAGAGAAACTCCGAACTGACAAGTAACACCAGCAGGCTGTCCCGAATGCCAGTCAGGAGTTCTTTCTGGGAACAAGTCTGAAGAAGTTCCCTGTAACACATGAAGGTAAACTCAGAGTATACATAAGAGCAGATAGAATTAACTTTTTTCTTATTCTAAAAGTGTAACATGAGTAGAACTCAAAGAGTCACTTCAAACTTGCAACTTATATGCAAGCACTTTTTACCAGTATTTTTACTAGTTCCTCTTACAAGGAATTTCTTAGACTGGACACATTAATTGATGGCATCTATGCAGTAGGGAGGATTATGTCTTGTCTACATGAGGTATGTTTCCTCTGAGAGCTCAGGTGCTCCCTAATTTTTTGAAAAAGTGTAGTGTCTATTACTCTTCAATTCCTCTTGTATCCCTCTCAGTTCTCTCAATTCATGTCAAAATACAGCATTGTCTTACACTTGGCAGTGGGATCATAGCATTATGATAATAATGTTACATGGATTTGAGCAAATAAGATACATGATCACTGAATTAAATCACAACATGGGGGAGAGGGGAAAAAGAGGGCAAAGTGTGCAGGGATCTGCTACAAGCCACATTGGTCATTCAGATAACAACACACATATCTGGAGAATTCTGTGCTGGAAAGGGCCTGCTGCAGTTAGAAGAGAGACTTTGCTCTGAAATATTTTAAGCTAAAATGTAATGTAGTGTTGTTTGTGCCGGAGTTGTTTCCTTGGCTCTCTTATTGCCTCTTTTACCATTAGTTATTTTGCTTGCCTTTCTTGCTCATCTCTCTACATTTTACTTTTTATATATAGTGCTTCCAAAAATTTTCCTCTTCCCCAAGTCACAAGCCAAAATTAAATTGTTCTTTACTTTGCCTATCTAGTTTTTTAAAGTGGAATACAGATTATTCTGATGAGGTTAAAGAGTTCTGGGTGAAAAACTGTCTGATCCTATGAGGCCAAAAAGTAGTGTCAACAGTTCAGAGTCTAAATTTACAATTACTGGTGGCAGATTTACCAGTGATATTCCACAGCAGTCAGCAGTGAGGGCTGATACCCCACAGTATTTTCTTCAAGAGCTGTGGGGATGGGTTGGAATATCCTCCCAGATGGAAGTGACTGGTTAACTGGAATTCCAGTTGGAGAAGGAACCTGGCAAAAAGCTCCTTGATGAAAAAGGACACGGATTCCTGCTGGACAACAAGTTGAATATAAGTGAGCAGTGCATCCTTGTGGTGGTGAAGATTAACCACATTAAGAAAAGTGCAGAAAGTCATTATTGCCATCTGTGTAGCAGTGTGTATGGTGTTGGACCCACTGGAGGACAAGAGGGTTTGAAGAAGTGGATTTCATCCAACCTGAGGGTCAGTAACATGATCACTGTGGTGCAGCTTTCTTCACAAGAGAGGCTTACGAGGTTGTCTTCAGCTCTCTAACCACAGTTTGTAGAGGACCCGGACCCAGCCTTTTCTCAGGCATCCATAGGTAAAGACAACAGGCATTTGATGCCTAAGGATCACAATGGACACAATTGCAGCAAGTGAAGTTTCAAATAGACCTAAAGAAGAAATGTTGCACAGTAAGGGCCCAGAAAACCTGTAGGATTTCCAGCCTTGTAGTTACTCAACACCTGACTAGAAAAGGCCCTGAACAACCTGGTCTTAAGTTTAGGCTTACCTGAGCAGTGAGTTGGGCTAGATGACCTCCAGAGATTCCTTTCAGAATAAATGATCTGTCTATAGACACAAGTTTTCAGTCTCTTGCTTTTGTGAATGCGGAGACTGTGAGCACAGATGCTAAAGAAGCATCAGAACTCAAGTGCATTTCTGTTACTGTCACTCTTGGTTGGGCTTTGCCTCTCACATAAAGCACACATACAGTTTTAGTTTATGCTGTAGCTTTACCCACCAGGAACCCTATTTTGTATCTTTACTTTGATAAGCTACTTTTGCAAAACGAGCTATATAACTATTTTTGAGATTGCAGCTTTTCTGTTAAGTTGGGTTGAACCTGGATAACATTGAGTTACCTGCGTCAGGTACAAGTTCAATTACTTAAGGCTCATTTTCTTAAAGTATCAAGCAGGAAAATGAATTGAATAGACTAAAAAAGTGTACCCAGATGATTAAATTCTGGCTGAGATGTTTTGTCAAATATTTTCATCAAATAGTTTCACTTCTCATGTTCCATATTATATTATTCAGTAATCATATAAAAATGCACTATAACTGCTTTTGCAAAAGTCTAAGGATCAGGATCTAATGGTGAGTTAAACCACTGCTTGTTTCCTTGAAAGGTATATGCTGGATAGAGTCTCTTTGGCATTTTGTCCAGGAACAGCAAGAATTGAAACATACAGTGAAGTACCTATAGAGTACTTTAAATTCTAGGTTTGTCAGGCAGCCACAGATAATTTTTTTTCCCACTTATGTGATAAATTTGTTTCTTCTTTTACTTCATGTCCAGAAGAAACATTCAAATAAAGCTATATCACACTGCAAACATTCTTTTCAATCAAAAAACTTATTTTAGATAAGGAAGAGATTAGTATCCATTGGGCTTACCCTTCAGAGGGGAATCCATTTCAATCCTCTACTGAAGTAACATGGCCTTTCAGGAAAAAGCAAAACTTGATTGTATACCTAGCAAGAAGGGTTAAAAATACTGCAAATACATTTTTTCCCTAGCTCTTATAACGTAAAATATATTGTAGTTTTCCTTTTCAATCCCATAATCATAAGCATCTCTTAGATGGGGGACAGAGGTCTGTTCATCAGGAGCCTTCCAAGAAAGATAATTTCTAGAAGACTTGTTGAACTGTACTTATTCGTAAATTCTGACTGTCTGCTATTTCTAGTTAAATGCTGAAAAGGGAATTATTTTTTGTCTGTCATCCTTACCCCAGCTGGGTTGATTTCAATGCAATTTCAGAACTCCATCTCTAAGCTGGTTTGCCTGCAAAGCCATGGCTGTTCCAGCTTAATAGAAATTCATGAGGATACAACACAGGCTAGCAAAAATGGCTATTCTGCAGGCAGAATTACATGACAAAGCTTCAGAGGCATGAAAAGTTACTTCTAAAATCTGTTTTCACTGTTGTCTTTTCAGCTTTGCAGCTTCTTGCATCACTTCTATGAGGTTCATATTTCTTTTCATTCTTTGAAAATTGTTACAATGGATGATTTTTTTTCCACTAAGATAATGAAACCCGAACATAATATACAATAATACTTAATAGGAGTAACTATTACTTCTTCATGTGATGTGATGTATTATATTAAAGACCCTGTAAGAGCTTGAATTAAATGATCAGCCCTTGTGCTTGTCTGCTTGCTCACATACAGCATGGCTAAGTAGGTCTTTCTTCTCTCCAGTCTTGAGACTCAAGGCTCAAGCTCTAATTCTTTGTTGAGAGTAGAGGCAGGGTGTTATTTATTCCTTTTCTTTAATCTCTCCTCTCACCAGAGAATTCAGCACATATCTGGTTGTTTTCACTTTCATCTCTGTTCAAGATAGCTCTATCTGTCCAAACAGACAATTTTTTCATGACTATGACTCATAAAATTAGGGCAATACTAACTTTGACTTTTTCCCCCACATTACAAAAAGTGAGATAGCAGTATCATAAACTGGAACCAGTTCTTAATCAATATGAAAGGAATGAAAGCCTCTACTCTCAACAAATTACAAAAATATACTTCAAACCTGTTTCAAGAGGAATGTATTAACCTTATCTATATTATTCGCAGAATATGCTGAGTTGGAAGGGACCCACAAGGATCATCAAGTCCAACTCCTGGCCCTACATGGGCCTGCCCCAAGAGTCACACCATATGCCTGAGAGTATCATCAAAAGGCTTTTTGAATTGTCAGTCTTGGTGCTGTGACCACTTCCCTGGGGAACCAGTTCCAGTGCCCAGCCACCCTCTGGGAGAAGAACCTTTTCCTAACATCCAACCTAAACATTCCCTGACACAACTTCAGGCCATTCCTTTGGGTTCTGTCTCTGGCCACCAAAGAGAAGAGATCAGTGCTTGCCCTCCTCTTCCCCTCACGTGGAAGTTGTGACTGCAGTGAGGTCTCCCCTCCTCCTCTTCTCCAGCTGAACACACCAAGTGCCTTCAGCTGCTCCTCATGCACTTCCCCTCAAAGCCCTTCACCATTGTTGTAGTCCTCCTTTGGACACTCTCTAAGAGCTTACTATCTATCTTGTATTGTGGTGACCAAAGCTGCACACAATGTCATACTTACTGTTACTGACTTCTCTATCTCACCACTTTCAGAGAAAAACAGGGGCTATATAGGGGACTTTTTGACAACAGTTGTGGGTTTTTTGGAGGAAGTGGGCAAAGAAGGCTGTGAGATCCTATTTGTTCTATTTATTCCCTATTTTATTTATCATCTTGTAGGTTTAAATTTAGTGACTCATATTTTTCATCTTTTCACATATGAGAATTCTATTTATCTGTATAGAATCATAGAATCACAGAATGATTTGGGTTGAAAGGGACCTTAAAGATCATCTGGTTCCACCCCTGTGGTGGGCAGGGACAGTTTCCACTAGACCAGGTTGGTCAGGGTCCCACTCAACCTGGCCTTGTTCCCAGGAAAACTTTTGAATCCCTTCTCCTGAGGTACAGGGAGTGTCTGCTGCTTTTGTTGAGGATGTCAGAAGCTTGCTGATTAGTTTGTAATGGATTAGGAAACTGTGTTTGCCTAGTTCTTTATGGGCATGAAAAAATCGGTGCATTTATAGTGGTACTGTTTCTACTGAGAATTTATTGCTGTCACAATTTATTGCTGTGTCTGTGGGTCACACACTCCAGGGTCACTCAGTGACTTTGTCTAATTGAATCTGTGTTTCTTGCGCTGCCTTCTGTTTCAAGGAATACTGAATGATTAATACTGAATGATCACTGCATGATATTTAACACTTCAGTAGGTCAGATACATACAGGTTAATAAGAAGTTCTCTTTCTGTCTTTATTCTAAAAACTTAGTAAATGTGAATATGCTTGTGGTAGAAAGGCAATTTCAAGTAAAAACATCTTGCTGTGTAGATGCAAAACTTAACCTCTCCTATTAGTTATGCTATATATGGATATTGGGGTTAATGATAGAAAATTTCTATTCATTATCCCTGCACTCTGTGTGTTCAAAAGAATAAATGTTAACTGACTGTTGTTTAAACTTTTGTGTTCACAGAAAATTCCATTGTGTAATTTATTTGCAGGTTTTTAATGCAAAAACAGCAGAGCTCTTGAGTCACCATCAAGTTGAAATAAATCAAGAATTCCCTAGAGAAGGGTATGAGATTTTTTGTTTGTTTTTTATTTGTGTGCATTTTGGTAGAGCTTGTGTATTTTTACCTATGAATGATCAAAACTCAAGTTGATTAATAATTATTAAGAGCATAGTATCTGCTATAAAAGACTGTGTTGTAGGAAAAATGACATAAAATAGCCCACACTGGGTGTCCAGTATGTGTCCTGAGTTACAAAAAATAAAAATTCTTAGTGTTTTACTGTGATCACTCATTACCGTATTTAATGTCTAAACTTTAAAGTTTAAAACTAAAGTTTAAATGAGACTTAAAATCTCATTTAAGATGGTAAAGCTGGTCATTTTTACAGTCTAGTCATAGTCTTTGTCTCAGTCCGTAGAAATATCTTAGTTTGTTCTCTGAGTGGGTTTTTTATTTGTTCCTAACAGACCTATTGTTTGTTGCCAATGCCCCCTGTTTTCTCCATGTTGTTTTTTTTTGTGAAAATGCAGCTTACAGTTTAAAAAGTATTTGAAATTCCGTATACTTTTCCTATATATATAAAACATACATTGTAGTTGTAATTGTATCAAAATGATCTGCCTACTTTTCAGACTAGAATTTTTTTTTATGTTATTTTTTGCTGACTGGTGTTTACTCTTTGTTAAAGATGGGTGGAACAAGATCCAAAGGAAATATTAAAGTCTGTCTATGAATGTGTGGAAAAGACCTGTGAAAAACTGAAACAACTGAACATAAACATCTCTAACATAAAAGGTACTTACGGGTAACTGAGAGCTTTAACATACTCATGGTTGAGCAATTCAGATTCTCTAGTTTTTAAGTTAATAAATAGAAAGGTGCCAGCCTATGCCAACCTCAAATAAAAAGTTAAATTGGAGTTGAAAGCAGGTTTTTTGGGAGGAATAATGAGAAAATAAGTCCCTTGTGTATATTAGCAATGCAGAATCTACAAAGTAGACTTAACATAATCTTGTAAAATCACAGAGACAAGTCATAAATGAAGAAATTCTAAAATTTAATTTATGGCTTATTGGGAGAAGTTAGTTCCCTTGTCAGTGTTGTTGCTGTCGCAGTTTGTGACCAAAAAGAGAGAGAGATTTAGAGCATACAGGTTAAACAGCAAAAGCTGAAAGATGAGTTTTTAGAAGTAACATTTCTAGATTATAATGTAAGAAAGTTTGAAGTTTTTTATTTCCCATTCACTTTCCTCCTCTCCTTACCTGTCCCTCCCTACTCTCCGCCTCTCCATTCCTTCCCTCACTCCCCCCAAAAGAGGAAAACAAACCCTCTGAAAAGGATACTTCTTTCTATTTTGTCCTGAAGCCATTGGAGTCACCAATCAGAGAGAAACAACAGTGGTTTGGGACAAGACAACTGGAGAACCTCTTTATAACGCCATTGGTAACTACCTATACTTTCTGATGTAATAGCATAATATGAGAATATTGTGGAAAAAAGCACTTTACTAGTTTCCTGTGCAGACCTCATTGTGCCCTAGCCTACTAATTTCTTTGATTTTTTGATGTCTGTGTCATAAGATGTGTGTTTGTATACACATCAGTGCAGTTAAAACCCTATTCTGCAAAAAGTCTTGCTAAATAAATCTCAATGTGTTTTCAAAAGTTCCCCAACGTTCCTGAAGGGTTCCTTGAATGTTATGAAATTCTTACTTGTGCCCAGTCATTTCCTTCAAAATTTTCAGGGTGCTGCTGATTTACGTTTAAAGGAAAACTGTGTTAAGTTGGTTTAATGAGTGCTTATTTGTTCAGAGTTTTACTTTTACCTCACCTTAGCTTTTCAGATTTTGTCAGCTGAGAAATTGTAATTGTCTAGAATTGCTCTTTTAGGCCATGTCAACTGCCAGATACAGTTTAGAATGGTATCACTGAAAAAACAGGACTCTTATATCTTCAGATATGTATAGTTAACAGCTTTATCTTAAACCCAGCTATACTTTGATAACTGGCGTAGTCCTTCAGTTCAAAGTTTACATAGGAATAGTAAATAATCAACCTGCTATTTGTTTTTTTAACCTCTTAGTTTTTTAACCTCACAGTCATCTGTTCCAAAGTAGTATTAATCATTTGCTGTACTCTGATCAAGTATATATCCTATTATGTGGAAAAGCCTGTTTGATTTCTCAAGTCATTTGTTCTTCCAAATCAAATGAGTTTACCTAACCATTTTTAATTTTTGCAACACTGCATTTAAAGTACAATGGCAATACAATATTCTTTCAACTACATGAAAAGATAAAAATGGACAGGAATTTACCAGCAAGAGCTTAGTTTTGTAGAAGCAGCCTGTACATGTCACTTTTGGTGTATTAAATCTGTTGATCAATTAATTTTATTTATGTTTTTAGTGTGGCTTGACCTGAGAACCCAATCAACAGTTGAACGCCTCCTTAAAAGAGTTCCAGGGAAAAACAAAGCCTTTTCTAAGGTAAAAGGTATTCCAGAACATTTAAATAGTAGCTGATACAGTATATGGTGTTTTGGATATATATATTTAAAATTCCCCAAAACAAAATAAGTCGGCTGTAGCTTCTAGTCCCTTCTTAGCTTGCCAAGTAATAAAACATGTGCATAATACACTGATCTCAGACTAGAAAATCTTTCATTTCCTCAAAATAAATGATTAGCACTCTTTACACATCTCACTGGAGAAGTTGAATGAGTAATAGTGAGACTTAATCATGTGCTGTTTAGCGTATGCAAGTTAACATCACAGACAAAAAACTAAGATCATGTATAAAAAAATTGCTAGGGAAATAATTTAGTGATGTGAAATATATGTTCTCATCTTATGCCTTAATATTAAAATTAACTTCAGCCAATCTGTTAACTAGGAAGATAGTTCACAAAGAGCAAATTCATTTTTTTATGTATAAGTATATATATAACAATTCTTTGATTAATATTGTCCTTGACTGATAGTATAAATATTTTGTATTTTTTATATTCTATGTTTTGCTGTAGGTAGGAAATGGATATCAAAAAGCGTATAAATTTTCTTCATTTTGAAGTCCTGGTAGAATACAAATTTCATCTTTCCCATGTTGTGCTGCTCATTTTTGCTGTTTTGACTTGTTGTCTGGTCATATGGAGATGTCCTAGATAAGACAGGACTTCTGCAAACAACTTTTTCCGCTTAAATGGTCTTGAACTGCATTTAGATCAGCTTTGATCTTTGTCCATTAATGCACTGGTTATTTGGTTTTGATGTTTTCAGACTTGCATGTTGTATGCTTAGTTTTTATTTAAATAACAACTTTGAGTAATTCCTCTGAGCTTTGCATCCTTGCCTTTTTCATCTACTATCCCCATTTTTATGTATAGCTACAGTATTTTTGGAAAAGATAATTGCATTGTGTTTAAATGATTTTTATTTTTTTTTAACTTTACAGTTTAAGACCGGTCTTCCACTTAGCACTTATTTTAGTGCAGTGAAACTTCGATGGCTTTTGGATAACGTGGAAGAGATTAGGAAAGCAGTTGATGATGGAAGAGCTCTGTTTGGAACTATTGATTCCTGGCTTATATGGGTATGTATTTGTGAGTTTATTATTGCTCTTTTTAGAACTAAGTTCCATATCATGCAAATTTCCATGCAAAGTACTGTGGTACAGTACTGTGACAGGGTACTGTGGTACAGTGTGATCACACAATGATGTCAATACAACCCACTAAAGAAACTCCATTAAAGTTCCTTTCAAGATGAACTTTACTGTCCCTGTACCACTATGTTTTTTATAGATGCTTATGTGTAGTTTACCATTATAGATTGCTGTAAAATTTTGCTCACACTTTTGGGANTTGCTCACACTTTTGGGACAATCTTGGACTCTAAAAAGGTGTATTAGGCCTCTTTAGTTGTTGCAGAAATATCGGTGTTCCAAGCTGAAAGCTTTGTGGTTTAGAATTTTTTTTGTAATTTGTTGAAGGATGCCTATATCTTTCCTTGACAAATACTGTTATTTTTGTGTTCAGAGTTTGACAGGTGGAAAGAATGGAGGCATTCACTGCACAGATGTAACCAATGCCAGTAGAACGATGTTGTTCAACATTCATTCCTTGGAATGGGATCCTGAGCTCTGCCAGTAAGCTCATTTTTTCAGCAATACTGTTATTTAACTAGTTTGTAACTCATTTAATAGTAAAAATCTCTTATGTGGACTAAGATCAGCAGTTACTGTTGTATTTACTGTTGACATTAGTAACTAAGATTCATTATTGTCCACATGTCCAATTTGCAACAGTCTGGATTAACTAAAAGTACAGAATCTTTCTGTGGGTGGAAGACTTGTTCATAGAAACAATGGCATTTAATAGTTTCTTTATTAATCAATTTTGTAGGGCAGTTACAATGATAATGTCTCTATTTAAAATTTAAATTATTAATAACAGTGTTGTAAAGATGCTGTTGGAAGATGAATAACTTCCCACATGAAAGAGTTGGTTATGTCCTGAAGATGTTGACATATATGCTGTTTTACTTCAAAAATCAATGTCATGTACTGTAACAAGTGGACAAACACATAGCTATGGATTAAACCCCATAAATCAAAGTTGCTTTTATAGTTCTTTTTATTATTATTTCTAGTTTAAACCTGTTTAAAAATAAATGCAAGATGCTTTCTGTTTTCGCACTGACCATATACATATACATTATTTTGTATTGTGTGCAGGTTCTTTGATATTCCTATGGAAATACTTCCAAAAGTACGAAGCTCCTCTGAGATTTATGGCCTGATGGTAAGTTTTTTAGTATTTGTGTGAAGCTAATCTTGTAAAAATATAACTGTATCAAAATGGTTTTGACAGAATTTCCATAGATTAAGACTAATGGCTTTTTCTAGACCAGTACAGTTTGATTTAGGATTAGTCCATTGTTATCTCCTGTTGTATAATATTATATGAAGTTGAATATTTGTTTACTTTGATGCAGCACCAACTCCTCTGATACAGTGGCATGTAATTTATTAACTTCAAAATTAGATAAACTGGATGTTGTGATTTTGCATTCTTTTTCCTGGTAGATTGAACTATTTTTAATTGAGACCATACAGGCATTTTGTTGTCAAACCAGTTACGAGATTTTTATTTAAAATATAACTCTAAGTTCCCTGAAATGTAAATATTTTTGCTAATGTGTTAATGGAAGTGCCACTAGAAGTCATTGCTGACTTTTATTTATGTGAAGGTCAGATGGGAGTGAGTTGTATTAAGCTGAATGAGCGAGGAAAAAGATACTACCTGATCACTACAACAGAATTGCTCATCACTTTAAATGTGAACTTCTGTTTCTCTTCCCCTTTCCTTCCATTTTTTTTTTCTTTTTCTTCCTTTTGCTGGCTGTAGAAAATCTGTCCTAGCCTGGTGAGTAGAGGCTTCCATTAGGCTGACCACCTATATCTTACCCATTCTGCTCAGATGCTGTGTATTTCCATTGGTTTAAGGATTAGCAAAAGTGCACTTTCTAGACCAATAAATTTGCCATGTATTTCCAAAACTGAGATATTACAGTTCATGCCAAAATTATTTCTGAAATGTGATCTCGATGTATGTCTTTGTCTTAATTTGCAGACTGTTGAATATTTCTTTTTATAATGAAGTAAAAAATACAGCTACTGACTGTTGTTGGCTGTATCATTTTGTAAATGAGAAAAGCAGGCCATTCTGTCTAAAAATATTAATTCTATTATAGTTAAACATCAGATTCATGCAGAGTTTTTTGGTGCATTTGTAAATCCAGTTAATTAAAATGAGAATTAAAGAAAAATAGATTCAGATTGGAAATACACTTGCATGGCTTAGCTGAAAATGCATTTTCATCGTCACACAAAGAAACAATTTAAAGAAAGAAGTAAAAATTGACAGGAAATAGTTAAATAATTAAACAAAATTGTCAGGATACCCTGACTAAGTTTGCAGATGACACTGAGTTGGATGGAAGTGTTGATCTGCTGGAGGGTGGGAAGGATCTGCAGAGGGGTTTAGACAGATTGGAGTGATGGGCCGAGATCAGTTGCATAAGGTTCAACAAGGCCAGGTGCCGGGTCCTGCAGTTCAGGACAACAGCCCCAGGCAGTGCTACAGGCTGGGGCAGAGTGGCTGGAAAGCTGCTCATCGGAAAAACACCTGGAACTGCTGGTTGACAGTGGCCAAACATGAACCACGAGTGTGCCCAGCTGGCCAAAGAAGACCAATGGCATCCTGGCCTGGACCAGCAATAGTGTGGCCAGCAGGACCAGGGCAGTGACTGTCCTCCTGTACTTGGCACTGGTGAGGCCATCCCTCAAATCCTGTGTCCAGTTTTGGGCTCCTCACTGCAAGAAAGACCCCAAGGTCCTGAAGCATGTCCACAGAAGGGCAATAGAGCTGGTGAAGGGTCTGTAGAACAAGTCCTGTGAGGAGTGGCTGAGGGAGCTGAGAATGTTTAGCCTGGACAAAAGCAGGCTCAGCGGAGACCTTATCGGTCCCTAGACTACCTGAAAGGAGCTTGTGGTTAGGTGGGGGTTGGTCTCTCCTCCCAAGTAACAAGACAAGAGCCTTCACAGCAGCAGTTGTCAAGCATTGGAAAAGGCTGCCCAGGGGAGTGGTGGAGTCACCATGCCTGGAGGTAAACAGTGTGGATGTGGCCCTGAGGGACATGGTTTAGTGGTGGACTTGGCAGGGCTGTGTTAAGGGTTGGACTCAATGATCTTAGAGGTCTTCTCTTGGAAGAAAGTCTATGTGAGGCTTAAAATGCTGTGTTGTAAAATCAGACATTTCTCTTCACTCAGAGTGTCACCACAGTCACCTTTTTTGTAGTCACTTTAGCATTTTGCACTTTTGCGTTTTACACTTGGCATTTACTGCACAGATTACACTGAACCTAATTTTCTATATAGTATGATTTCAAGAAAATTTATGGTAAGTACTTTTGAGTGATACCTGTAAAACTTCCTGCTCTCTGTATCTTAGTGTTTTAAACATGAGCTGCATTAAGCTGAATTTGAGTGTACACCTGAACTGAACCATGTTACTTACATGGTTGTTATCCTTTGAGCATTAGAAGTTTAGCTTCTTTTTCATTGCCTTCAATTGTAGCCACAGAAAGCTTACTCAGAGCTTTTCTTTTTCTTTTTGCAAAACAGAATTCTGGAGCTTTGACAGGTGTACCAATTTCTGGGGTAAGTCCTACTTTGACTTAGATTCTGGTATGACAACCTGATACTGCATGAACAAAGCTTCACAGGAAAAAGCTTTAAGATGAGTCCTGCTACAAATTAAGTTGAAGGTTTTTTACTTCAGGTGAAACATGAAGTAAAATTTGGAAGATGAATTATTAGTTGTCTTGGTTCATCATTACTGAGGTCTGGGTGTGCAAATACAGCTGAGAGCTATAATGCGTGTGTATAGTGCTGCTGGAAACTGAGGTTCTCTAAGTAAATGAGTAACATTATAAAATGGAAACAAGCTCCACTTCATATATGTAAAAGAAGTTCTGTATATACATAGTCCAGAAATGCTGGGCAGATTCTCAGCTTTTTCAAATACAATATGCATAAAGATAGTAAATTTTAATTTTTATTTCTTTAAATTGTTGACCATAAGTAGCACAACACGTTTCATTTTTAGTTCTTAACAAAGGGAAGAGTAATAAAAAACACAGCTTGTGTCTAGGTTTTTCCTTGCTTTCAGTTACCTGTGTGGTACTAATAGGTTCAAGTTATGGTGAAATTTATCTGTTCATGTTCCTTTTTCGTGCATGTAACTCATGTGCAGACATTTGCTAAAAGAAAGTATCTCTCACTTTCAGTGCTTGGGTGACCAGTCTGCTGCTCTTGTTGGGCAAATGTGTTTTAAAGATGGGCAAGCAAAAAATACGTAAGTTAATATTAAAGTTGTAAAATAATTACTGCTCTGTTTGGAATTTAGTATTATGTTATCTTAAAGCTCACTGACAAATATTTTTGTAGTTATCACATTATTGCAGATCTACATTTTGACTGTACTGACCTACAAAGTAAACCTTGTCCTGACTTTTGTATAAGTAGGGAACGTGTTAAAAGTTACATGGCTTGTGAGGTATATTTTGGAACATGGCCACTGTGAGGAAAGCATCTCTGTGTGACAGGCGGTTCTTCTTTTTAAAATTTTCCGAGACACAGGTTAAAACAGTTTCAGTGTAACTTAAATTGTGACCTAAAGTTAAACAAATACAGGCCTGTGAGTTAGATTGTGTAGGCTTGAATGGCACAGCATTGCTGGATGGGAAAGGTCCATTTCAGTCACCCTGTTTTCCTTCTCTAGCTCAGCATGGAGAATTTTGCACTTGTTTTTTCCTATTTCTCAGCCTCTTAGTGCCCCTTGTTTCAAATAGCTGATCAGTTAAATCAGGCAACTGGTGTAATCAAACATTCATTTGAGGAAAAGCTCTCTGCCTAAATGACTTGCTGTTCCATTTACAACCCTGTGCTTTATTGAGCATGTAGGTACATGCACAGTATGTGACTTTCTCAGGTATAATTACACATTAGTCTATACTTATTGTTAATTGACCTTCACCTTTTATTTTATTTTTATGCACAAATTGAATGGTTAGTGGCCTTGTGTTTTAGTAAAACCAACATCGTTTTAAGTAATGTTATCACGAAGTATTTTTATGATAAATGCTTTTATAACATGAGACCTTTTGAAAAAAGTGAACAGCTCTAAACTAAAAGGTAAAAGTAAGGTTTTTTAACTTACTTCTATTATTGCTTTACTCTTTTTCTCTCTAAATATAACTGAAGACTATCTCAGTACTGTTTTAAACTATTCATTTTCAGGGCTTTAAAAGGGTACGGAACTCAATTTCTCAGAATAAGTTAGAGTGGATTGTAGTATTTTGTACTCCTTTTATTAAACTGTGTCCTTATACATATGTGTATGCACACATATATATGAGGTGGTCTCCAAATGAGAAACATTTGTAGAAGTTTTTGAATGAAATGTGTTTAAAGAAAATCCTCTTCTTTGTGAGAAGGACAAGGTTTCTTGAAATTCTTAAAATAAATTCTTAAATATTGTGAAATATTTATTTTAGAAAGTAGCTTTCATAATCAGCTTAAATTGAAGTAGGTAAACACTGACACCAAAGAGGAATTCATACTTAGTTTTCAGCTGCGTCTGCTCCTTGATCAAGTGTTATACAAGAAATAGCCAGAGAGAGAGGAATGTGGCTAGATTTTTCATCTTCAGGCTGTGTTTAAATCATCTTTTTGAGAATGGTTTTATCATCAGTTAATGGTAAAATGACCTTCAAGGGTCAAAATGTGGTGTCTTGATTCTCCAGAGGGGACTCATGGATTGTTGAATTACAATAACGGGTAATCCTTTAAACACCCTGGGTCTAACTTTGCTTTGCTTTCATGCTAGGTATGGAACAGGTTGTTTCTTGCTGTGCAATACAGGTCAGAAGGTCAGTTGCATTTTTAAGTGGTTCCCTTTTTCATTTACAATCTTTATTTACGTTTTCAAATACAAGTGTATGTTAGCCTTTTTTTAGACTTACTAACAACAGTTACATTGCCAGACATAAAGGAAAACACAGACTGAAATCTGAAAGAGTAGAAAGTAATAGTTTGTTGAAGGTATTTCAGTGAGACTCCATTTCCTAGCTTCTTAAGTTTCCAAACAGAACTTTTCGTAGCAAGTTCCTTGCTCTTTACTTGTACATGTTTCTTAACATTATCCAGACAGGGTTAAGTGTTGTATTACTTAACCACAATCTTCTTTCCCGATCTTGGCTATTTTATGTCTTCCCTTCATTTTCTCTCGTTATTTCTTTGTAGTTAGAGATGAATAAATAACTCAAAGCTTTAGCTTCCTTTTCATTTACATCTCCTCCTAAAGATCCCAAAATCTGCTATGATGAGGCTGGAAAGATCTGTGGCAGTTTGTGGAAACCAGAATTAGCACCAGTGATCTGAGGGTTCTATGACAGGTGTTTATTTAGAGTGACTGATAATGTACTTTGTTTAAACTTTCCATATTTAATTTTGTTTGGTCACTTGTTTATTAGAATTTGAATGTTTTTATTTAAATATTTTCTGCCTCTGTTCATGCTTTACCTTTTCTTTCACGTTTCCTCATTTAGTCTGTGTTTTCTGAGCATGGTCTTCTAACCACAATAGCTTACAAACTGGGCAGAGACAAACCTGTTTGTTATGCGCTAGAGGTAAGTTCAGTAATTTCTTCCTTTTTGCAATGATACATGTTCTTGTTTACTTCTGTTATCTGGTATTCTTCTGTTCTTCTGAGCTGCATGGAAATGAAAATAGCTCTGTGTTATAGCTTGTGTGCCTCAAGGCTTATGTGTGGTTTCGGTTATCCCTATCTCCAATCTTTATCATGTAATCTAATAAAAATATTGCTTCATTCATATTTTCAGAGAACATGGCAAAAGCATTTTTTCTGTTACTCATTTTCTCAAATCTTTAAAAATGTTATAAAAAAGATTTTTATACTAAATTCGGTTTTAAAAAAAGGGGGGAAATAGTGTTTCAATTATCTCCTCATAACAGAAGTCATAGCTACATGCTTTTTATTAAATTCTAATGGATTTTACTTCTAACTTTTAAAAATCTGAATCAAATCTCAAGGATAAAAATCCTCTAACAATTTAGCTTTTTTTACCTACTTGAATTTAGGGCCTGTTTACAGAATATAGTTCTTCAGTTCTCCACACAAGTCTGAGGGCATCCAAATTCTGTAAAAAATTGTATTTTTACTTAAACTTCAGGGTTCATTGTTCTAAAGCTCTGCTTCTCATGCACAGATCAGCTGAGCACCTATTTAGCACCAAAGCTCTGTTGGGATCAGCCAAATTGCTTTCTTTCACCTGTGCTACTTGAGTGGGCTAATTATTATAGTCTAATAATTATTCTCAAAACACATATACTGAATTCTCTGCTGATATTGAGCTTTCGTAGACAGCCTATGTTTCCCATGTGAAACAAAGACAACACACAGGATTTTTTTCACTGAGAGAATAGTTTGTGGCTTACAGTACTTTACTATGATGTGGGAGGCTGTGTTTATTTCCTTCCCTAAGGAAAGTGAATCTTTGCCATGTTCTGAGAAGCTTTGGGATGTTTATTTTGCGTTGGTGTGTGAGAAGGTTGTTTTATTTTTAAGCTGTGTTCTTAAATCAGGAACTGGAACTGTATTGAGAGTCATTTGTATTTCGCAAGCTGAAATGCGCACAAGTCTTTAATGATATTGTCTGGAAACATGGCTTCAACAGAAGATGTTAAGTGTCCTTTATCCTCTATCCGTGCTAGAATCATCTACAATCTGCTGGTTAAGACACTTCCTAGGAATGCAAAAAATACGGATTCAGTCTTTTCTTATAAATCAAATCAGTGCTTGTAACAGTAATAGCCAGCTGCTTAGAAAACACCCCTGCCCCTTCTAGCAATGGCTTGTAATGAAAATACAATGCTGCTCCTGTTTTACGTGCAGTTTAGTCTAGCAAAATTGAGATTGTCTTGTTGAGAAGTCTATTTGTACTTTGGAGTGAGATGGGAGCCATCCATTCATCTGTGATATGATGGAGCCATTCAGGGCCAAATTCAAAAATTCAGAACAATTTTGCTGGCAGGTGCACCAGTGCCTACATTTTCTGTCTTTCTGGGCATTTGGTTTTAGACTAGATATAGTCAATCTTGTTTCTTTAAATCAAAGCATAAAAATCTTAATTTGCCAGGAAAAGAAGTCTGAGGCTATTTGATCTCAGGAGAAGACATATATTAGAAAGACAAGAAGGCTGCTTAGGAAATGTCATTGTAGCTTCCCTTCATGGAAAAAAAGATTACAATATGCACCTTTTCTGCATGGAGCCTGTGTAACAGGCTGCCCTTTTTACATGGCAGTCTGCATATGCCAAGAACTTGCGGTTTAGTTGTAAGCATTCTTGGGAGTGCTTCAGGCTGGAACTGTAAGCCTGCAGTTGGAGGTCACAGGTGCACCTTCTCTCCAGTCTTTTAAAAAGCAACACAAATCTACCCGTTGTTGTCTCCTAATGTAGTGATTTTGTTTCCTTCAGGGATCTGTTGCAATAGCTGGTGCTGTTGTTCGCTGGCTGCGGGACAATCTAGGTATCGCTAAGTCTTCACAAGAAGTCGGTGAGTATTCACAATTTGGAACTGTTCTGTTTTTTTACCTTTTCCAACGTCATGATGTCTCTATTGATGAGTGGAAGCTCAAAAATATTGCGGTAAAGAAAAGCTGGAGGATGCATGTATTTTGCTGTGTTTAAACAATTGGCTTCGCATCCATGAATTCACTGTTACTGATACAGGTATTTCATAGAGCCTATCAATACAGCCTTAGAAACTTCGTTCTGTTGCAGTCTGTACTTTTTAGTAGTTTCCTTAGCAATTCATACAGCATTGAATTTTCCAGAGCCAAGAGTATTTACATCTGCGTTAGAGAAACCATATTTGCATATTTGATCCTAAACCTACATATTCTTGTCATAAATGTGAGAACCTGAGGCCCTACATGTGCAACAATTTATGTAGAAGGCTTCATATCCTTAGAGTTAGGGACCTTGGTTTGCAAAGTTGCCTCAAAAGAGTCATGGAGGAGGGTGATCTGTTTTGGCTGAGGATACAGTAATCCTTTAGCAGTTGTGTAGCTGATGATTGAGCTAATCGAGCTAACTGAAACAAGGTGGTGTGTTACACTGTAGAAACTAGGAATATATCAAACTTTGGAAAAGGAAAAAAATATCAGCAGCATGCAAGGGCAAAAGTGACTGATTTAGTGAGATTTGGGATTAAAAAGGGATTCCTTACGTATTTTAAATAATTTGATACCTAATTCAAAGGTGGAAAAATTTAGAATTTAAATTTATGTAAAACTCTAAAGATTAAACAAAAACTTAAAACATCAGTCTGGTTTTCTGAAAGAAAGCTTTGCAGATCATACAGCAGAGTATAAGCTACTGTCATGTGAATTAGTCAATTATGGGGACACTACAGTGCCTCTTCACAAGTTTGACTAGCTCTTTGGAAGGACTGAGTTTCAAGAACTTTAACCTTGTCAGTGTTTGGTTAAAGTCATGTGGGACTTCATCATCTCTTCCTGTTTCCCCAAACATACCCTTCTTCTCCCTTCACTCCTTTTTTAAGTGGTGTCCATATGAAAGAAAGACTTCTTGGAGAAGTTTTCCTGCTTTTTTTTTTTTTGTCTAGTGCTCTGCTTCTTTGATCAATGCAAACAAGAAATGTATAAAAGCAGAAAAAAATGCTTTCCTTTCTAGTTCTAGGAAGGAGCTGCACATGAACATTATTTCCTTTGCAATTCTAGGTGTCTTAACATAATTTTTTTAATTACAAATATTTTAGTATTGAGTTCGTATACCCAGTTATTAGTCAAATATTAAGAAACTTCAGATTTCCTTGTAGGTGGCCTTGTGATTATATACATAAGCTGAGAATTTGGAACACTAAATCCATTTGAAGTTAATGGGAATTTAGTTCTTAACTCCCTTTGGTCTTGATCCAGTTTTGCTTGCTTGCCTTAACTTAAATGTAAGTAAAGTTTGTCCTTTTGGACTGTTTTGAAGGTTGTGTTCTTTACCCACAGGATGACCTTTGAAAACCTCACATAATCTGGGTCAGCATGTTGAGTATATAATTTTGGATTTCAATTTTGATTTTTCATTTTGCACAATTCCCTCTGTCGCATCTTCCATTCATATGTTGCAAATGGAAAACTAGTTAATGAGGAGCAGAGTGCCAGCATTAGTTGTACTTTTTATTTGTATACAAGGGTTGATTATTTTTGTAGCTACCTAATATTTTCTGAGTATTTTTCCAATTTAAATAATAACACTTTTAAGGATCATCTTTAAGTGTTGGTACAGTCATGAGAAGCTAACTGAAGCCTGTTTGTGTGTGTGCATTAGAAAAACTGGCTGCAGAAGTTGGGACTTCTTATGGCTGCTACTTCGTGCCAGCATTTTCAGGACTGTATGCACCATACTGGGAACCCAGTGCAAGAGGGTAAGGACTGAACACTGCATTTGCAGAGGTTTTTAATCATTTTACAAATATGGTCATGCTCATCTTTCCAGGCATGTGAAATTGTTCTTTTTGTTCCGTTAATGTGTCTGGATACATCCTTCTCTGTGGTATCTTCAAGCAACTGCTGTGTTTCTGTTTTGTATTTAACCTGTTGAAAACAGCAACTGCTACTGGGAGAAGAGGAAGGATTAGCTAGCTCAGCTACTCATCCTCCTTTCCCCTTCTTGTCCTCTTCTGAAAAAAAAAAATAAATTACTGGGGGAGCAGGGCAGGGAAAACAATTTCTGGTTCTGAAAAAGTCTCATCTAACTAAAGGAAAAGAGAAGCTCAGTGTTCCTGTGAGCTATCAGGCAACAAAAGTAGAAAAGGAAGAATTTAGTGATGATTAGTGTTTTTGAGCTCAGTTTCAGGCTACTAAATTCCTTCTCCCTTTTCTTGCTTCCCCTTATACCCAGCTTTCTTCCAGTCGATTGAAAACTCTTTTCTACTCCTTTTTTCTGGTCCCTTTCCTGGTAGTCCAGACTTAACTTGCTGGTACTAGTTCAGACAATACCCTTTCATTTGTCTTTTCTGCTATTATGAGCTTGCCTACTGTTGCTGGAGTCACAACATGCCATGGGTATCACAGAAGCATATAACAAATTTATATATAAAATAACTTCCAAAGTGAGAAAAGAAGTCTTAAAGGTTATCCATTTTCCAAGGTTTCAAGTAGCTTCATCTTTAGAATTTAGATGCTTCTTGTACATAGGGAAAAAGAAGAATCTTTGAGATAAATGTTTTTACAGTTTTTCAGATCACAGTGTTTAACTGTTAAAAGCTGATCTGTGGAATGGTAACAACTGAAAATGTCCTTTAATATTTTTGAACTTGCATGTAGCCAGCATGAAATATGGGAGCATTTTTCTGTAGTATTCTGCTGTCCCTCTGTTGTTGAAATAGAATAAAAGGATGCTCAATTGTTCTGCAGTTGAGAGTACACTGACAGAATTCAGCTTACTCATGGTTAGATTTAGCAGAATGTCCATATCCAAAAATCCCTTTGAAGGTTCAGAAGCAATGAATGGTGAGAAAGATTTGAAAACAATTTCAAGCACTTAGAGCACAGCGCTGACCCACCTGTGCTTTTCCATAGGATCATTAGAGCATTGCATTAGAGAATTTATTAAGATTTTAGTGATACTTTATATTATTAAAAGCAGACTAGAATTTGTGTGGGTTTGTGTGGGTGAATATCCATCTATCTGCATGCAGACTCGAAAAAACAAAGTAATTTATGGCAACTGTATTGACTGGACCCTGAAAGTACCTTTGTAAGGAAAATGAGAGAGTTTAGATTGAAAGAAAGCAATCTTTTTAATATTAAAAAGTAGTCCTCATACAATGGAACTGAATGAGCTTTACATTAAAAGACCTGGGTCTGAAGTAACTGTGTAAGACTGGGAAAGAAGTGTGTCCTAACTTTGGGTTTTTTTCTCTCTTTAACAGTATTATCTGTGGCCTTACTCAGTTTACAAATAAAAACCACATCGCCTTTGCTGCACTAGAAGCTGTCTGCTTTCAAACACGAGAGGTAAAGGCAAATTGGGTCCTAAATTCATTGTAAATTAGTATGATAACAGGAACTGTAGCTCTTCAGGAAAAAAAAGTGATTTAAAAGATTTAATGAAGATTAATCATATGCTTTATATTGTACTTTGATGCTATTCTTGTTTTTGCTTGTTGCTAATGTTGAAAAATTGTTCCTGTGGATTTATCTAAAGTTGAGTGGTACATTATTTTGGAGTTGTAATGCTGCTTTTTATCAGCACTTAAAATAAGGTAAACTTATTTTGTGAATATTTTGAGAGGCAGAACACAGAAATACAAAAATGACAAGGCCAGTTCCATAACTACAAAGTTTCATTAGTGTAGGAGACTACATTGTACTTTGCTGTGACAGAGATGGCTTATGTTGCTTCTGGTACGCAGGAACAAAAATTAGTTAAAGTGAGACAGCAGCAAACATACCAAGGGAAATCGGGATTCGCTTCCGGCCCATTGCATCCTTCACTGCCTTAGCTGGAATTCTGAAACAGCAAACCAAAATTCTCGCAGAGGAAATGAATCCCCCAACCAAATCAAAGGGGTTGATATCAGTATGAGCATTAGAATCTTTGTATCACCATCTACTCTTCGCTGTGTTTGCACTTCCTGACTTCTGTGCAAATACAGGAGAAAATGAAATCCCTAGACCTCACAGGATAACAGTCAAACATTAATTTGATTGCATAATTTAGGCTGTTGTTATTTGAACATACCAATTTTGAAAATAGCACCCAGCTCAAACTGTGTAAGATGAGGAAAGCAGCGTGCTGTTTCTGCAGTGACATAGAATAAAGTCTTGGTGGAAAAAGACAGATAGAAATTTCACCCAGGCTTCTGTTTTTGAAGCTGTGCTGACAGCCACTGAATCCTCAGAAGGTCGTGGAGGAGATTGGAAGTAGCATTCTAATTCTTGTACTGGAAGTCAGGGTAAAGTTGCAGGGAACTGAACTGTCAGGCCGGTTTGTTGTCTGCTTCTCTTTTCCTTGTCCGTCCTCCCATCCATTCCTTCTCATGTGACAGCTCAATGAAAATTCCAGCAGAAAATTATCCCTCTTTTTGCTGGTCTATTTTTCTGCTGGATTAATGACCTCAGCTGCCTTGCAGAGGAGTGCAGCAAATGTCAGGATGTGAGACAGGGCATGTGGCTGGGAGTAGGAGAGAGGGGAATAAAGCTCTCATTCTGATTGACGGGGAAGTTCACTGTTTGAGCAGATCTAATACTCCCCCATGCTTTAGTCAATGTGCTTATATTACAATGATATGAGTGCGTGATCAGGTCTCTGGACACACTAAAATAAACAGATTAAGTCCTGTAGACAGAGATGAAATATATGTACATTTTTCAAAGATACATTGCTAGTTCTGTCTTACCAAAAACAAAGTTCTTTTAATTCCAGTTAAAATGGAAGTCTTCAGAAAAAAACTCAAATTTCACATCCATTGCAGTTCTTGCCTGTTTTATTGTTACATTCAGTCCTTCTGAGCACCTTTTTATCCAAAATGCTCCTTCCTTATGGGGACAGATGACGCTTATGTTTTTTCTTCCAGAAGGCATTATGGAAAAATAAGCAATTTTTCACTTCTAAGAGGTGTACAATGCTGTCATTAGACAAAGTTGCATATTTGGATACCTTGCTCTTCACCCAACCTCCATACAATAGAGAGAGCAGCAGCATGATTGTGATTTGTTTTGTTCCTTCATCTTACTGGTTTATAGCGTTATTTTCATTTTTTTAATCTCTGCTGAGTGCATGATGATCCAACATGCTCTTACGCAGTGATAAACAAAACCAGAACCTCCAACAGTGCTGAAGTTCGGAATGGTAAAAGAGGCAGAATAATACCAACTTAAATGTAAAATAATGTATGTGAAGGAGGTAAGTGGTGGAGAGTAGTACTGGTGTAGCACTGCCAGCAAACTTTGCTGCTGTGCTATGAAGTCTGTTTTTCAGATTATTTCTAGTGCACTGAACAGTGTGGGTCCATGGACAGGTACTGTCACTGTGAAAACTGGCCTTACTCTTTTAACCTTTATTTATCCTGTGGCAGTTCCTCTTGTTCCTTTAAAGATTTTCTGGTAAGATTTGCTGACTTATTTTCTGGGAATGGGGAGAATCTCCTGGACAGTTCATCTCTATCTGGTTTTTACTGCCTTGCAAGCCTAACAATATTTTTTTGTTCTTTTTTAAATAGCATGTTGACTTTTCCCAGTAACGATTGTATAACTGGGTACTTTGTGAGCTACAGAACAGGGCAGAATGTGTTGTAGTTTTGGTCTTTTTTTTTGTGGTCTGTGTTGTTCATTTAAAGCTGGGAAAAGCATATTTCTTTTTCATTCAAGTAAATTGAAAAATTCCAGAGTGAAAATCATTCTGCACTTGTTAATGCCTAACTTGTCAACAAAAATTGTGCACTAACCTTTCAAAATGCATATGAGACATTTAATTGACTGCTTTTACAAAACCCTAGAAAACCCACTAATCTCTATTTAGTGGTGCTCAAAGGGTCACACCATAGTGTTAACAGTAGCTAAGGTTTAAGGCAAACCTTATGTTTTTAGGAAACCCTATAACAAGCATATTGATTGGTATCAGTGAATTAAATGCTCCACTCTTAGTTAATTATCCCTTTTTCAGCTGCCTGCTATGCTCAAAAGAAGGAAACAGTTTTAAGAAAAATTACACTGACAGTTTATTTTTGCTGTCTGTCTTGTTTAATGTAAAATTCTCAGTTTTCAACAACTAACTCAAAATATTTGAAGGGGCTGCTCTTTCAAAACATTTCAGTATTCCTCGGTTCCTGTTGAAGTGTCTTCCAGATTGCCAGTTCAATGTTTTAATCTGTCAATTCTTTAATGCATCAAATTAGAAAAAGTATCTAGACAAAATGTAATCAGCTGAAGGACTCCATTTAGTATTGCTTCTTCCTTTGTTATCTTAGATAAAAGCTGATGACAACTACAACATTTCTTGAAAATCTTTCTCCTCAGGCCACGTAAGCAGCACATAGGCTGCATATAGAGCATCGGGGGAGAAAGCTCTCCTACACTAGCGTTTCTGTAAGGAGTAGAAAGCATATGCTCTATATTAAACAAAACTGTATTGTTGCTATCTCTGTTTTGCTTTTTTAATATGTAGGAGAGGAGAATGATCTACTTAATCCTATTCAGCAAATGCTGAAGTATCAGTATTTTTTTACACTCGGGGGTATCACGGATTTCTCTGCATGTAAATTGTAATGTGTATTACTCTTAAGATTTTAGATGCCATGAACAAGGACTGTGGGATACCACTAAGTCAGTTACAAGTAGACGGAGGAATGACCAATAACAAAACCCTCATGCAACTCCAAGCAGACATTCTGTGTATTCCAGTAGGTAAGATGAAATTGCAACTCCTGTTTTCTTCTTAAAGCTGTAAACAGCATTGGTTTGTAATGGCTGTTGAGAGCAAATTGGATGGCTTCCTTTGTTGTTGTATCTATATAGACGTGTAAGTCTTTAGTTCTAACATCATCAAGGTGACTATCATTAAAAATCATCATGATCTTCTCTGTGGTTTATTTCAGTAAAGCCATCAATGCCTGAAACAACGGCTTTAGGAGCTGCTATGGCAGCAGGAGCTGCAGAAGGAGTTGGAGTTTGGAGTCTGAATCCTGGAGATTTTACAGCAGTAACATGTGAACGATTTGAACCACAGATCAACCCAGAGGGTAAAACCCTTTTATGTTATCTAAGTTGCAAACTTATTTTTTGACCATCAGATCAGGTTTTTCCTTTATTGCAGTCTCACATACCGATAAAAAATTAATACCCTACGAATATCCTCACAAATGTTGAAGATCAACTTGGTGGTGTTTGGCCTAGAGAAAAGTGTGTTTCACTTGCTATTTTGTTCCCCTATTGATTGGTACGATTGGATTAGTTGCGTGGTGGAATACATTGGGGTTTTTTCCCTCTTCCCTTTCAAAATAGCTTGGCACTGGGCTTTGCAGTCAGTAGTTTTGCATTCATAGCAAGTAAAATTAAAGAAATGTTGAAAAGTTTTTCATGTGAAAGATGTTTTCTAAGCTCCAGTGCATTTGTGAGTTTTCACAGATGTAGAAAGGACAGACTGGCTGTTTTGGGAAGACTCTTCTTTTGGCTTTAAAAAGCCTACATTAATTAATGGATTTTAGCTAACTATCTTTTTCATCGGTTCCAAGTGTAGAAATGGAAAGTATGTACTTGACATAATTAATCCCTGTGCAAGAAAAATGCTTTTTAGTCTTTTCAATTACTTCTTAATTCTTGCTACATAATTTTGTCTTACAATTTGATTATAATTACTTCTACAATCTCTACTTCAAGACAGCATTTTCAACACTGAAGGGTTTCTACATGAATATCAATTGCTTCATTTTTTTCCTGCTTGTAAACCTTCTTCTTGGTGAACATGCAGAAAGTTGATTTTATTTCTTCTTACTGTGCATAAGTTTGGGGTTTGGGGTGTAGTTTTTTTAATTCAAAAAAGCATTTTATGATACTTTTTCTGTGCAAACAAATGATACTGTGCTAAAGAGTGGAAAACTAATATTGTCATGTTTGGTTCTTAAATACTTGTAGTTGTATTCTTGTGCCTTGAGAGGCTTTTCTGTTTACTGGTTTCTCAATTTCAGAAAGTGAATTTCGTTATGCCAGATGGAAGAAAGCTGTAGTGAAATCTATGGGCTGGGAGACATCTGAGGTTCCTTCAAATGGTAAACCGAAAATTAATGCTGGTCAAGTGTTGTTAATTAGCCAGTTAGCCTTTTCTGTTCATCCTGTCTCTGGGCTATTACAGTGATTTAAAGATCATTACTTAAAACCACTGTGGAAACAGAGCAGGAAAATAGATAGGTAGGTTTTCCTCTTGAAAGGGGGGCACAAGTAGTGTCTTGTAGGGCTCTGAAAACAAAAAATAAGAAATCAAGACTAACTGCAGGTTTTGCAGAATGCCATTGGCTTACAAAAGAAAAAAACCTTACGTAGAAGAAGAGATACAGCACAATTCTAAGACAGTGCAGGGAGTTTGTAAACTTTCTTGCACTGTAAGCTCATGTTGCAAAGGAGAAAAGTTCTATCCAGTGATTTTTCTTGCTGTATCTTGCCTTTGTTATTTGCTGTATAGTAGAGAGGGATTGATATCCACATCAAAGTCTATTTGACCACAAGGGCTAAGAGCAAGAAGTTATCATAAAGTAAGGAATTACATAGACGTATTGTTAAAACACAGAGAATATAAAATCCCTTTTGAGGGACCAAACAAGATCTTTCTTTTCAAGTAGAGGGCTTTCTTATCTGTCAGGTTTGAATTAAATTAAAGCTGCAGTCCTCTGTAGTCTATAATTTGAATTTATATTTGAGCACTATTTTAGGGTAAGTTTTTAGTCCTGAATCATCCAATAACACATCATTTAGGGTCTTCATTTCATTTCCCTTTTGTTGGAAAAACTATTAGACTGAAAAGTATTAAGTAAAGAATCCTCAAAATGTAAACTCGCCCCACAGTCCAAAATCCACAGTTGGAGCCCTCAAGCTGCATGAAGTCTCTTTATTCTTGAAAGCTAAAATTTTCCTTTTGCCACTCTATATTTTGGTTTAAATATTTTATTCAACACCATGTTTTACAAAAAATTCTGCCAGGGCTATTGGGAAGGGAAGCAGGTAATTTAGGGATATTTAAGATGGAAGAGTATTTGAAGTGGGCTCAACCTAGATAGTGCTAACAGTAGAATTTAGATTTGAACTCTTACACTGAGAGCCTGCTTTGAATTATTGTGGGGTTTATGCATAATTTTTTTACTTTTTCTGCAAGTGTCACAACATTCGTTGTTTTTTGCTGTTCATATGATCTTTTACACATATATTGCAATTTATATATATATTTCTCTTTTGATTTGCTTGACTGGAAACACCCTCCCCTGGATGACGTCAGGTGACACTAGTATCTTCTCTAGTCTGCCCTTGGGTATTTTTATTATGAGTAGCATGGTAATATTAATCGGAGCAAAGTACTTCTCAGGTTAGTTATTATTTGAACTAGATCACTTTAAAAGCTATCTGCACTAGTTTAAATGTTGGGTTTGGGCTTTTTTGGTTTTTGTTTTTTATTCTATCTGCTTGGTTTTTGTTTTTTTATTCTGTTTGTTTCCAGCAAAAATGACTGATGCTTTTTGTTGTCCATGCACACGAATGTTTGAGGGTGTGAATCAGACATACTGTACCTAAGGGAGCAAGTGAAGGCCATATTGAATTCATCCTCATGTGCCATGAAATTTGTAGTCCCAGCTGCCGGGGAGGCTGAGCCCGACGGATCGCTTGAGCCCATTCGTATTCCGGAATAGGTCCCAAAGTTCCAGTGAAACCCTCAGAGGTTTGCCTTTCCCTAGACCAAGGAAACCAATATGATACTATCTTCCCAATTTTGAATACTGCATTCATGGCCTTTGCTACACGAGGAAACCAATATGATATTCTTGGAAGCACATGAAGCCTTGAACTCTCCCCTCCTTTTGTATCTATGCAGATTGCACACAGTTTATAAAAGGGATATAGGTTGGAGCAGCCTAGCAGAGTTTTGCATTGCCTGCATTACAGTATGCATTGCTGTTAGAATAAAGTTCCATCCTTTATCCTTTTATCTTATAAAGTTTCTAATTATTTTGAGGATCTTGTTTAAATGAAGACTTTTTCTTCTGTGCCCAAAAGGCTTCATGTACCCATTTGATTTTTCTGGTCCCCTTGGAACTATTGTATTGTTAGAAATCATCATCTACTAAATCTATAAAATATTCTTTTTGTACTTTGCTCTTGATGGATAAGTGAAATAATTTTTGTCTAGAAGAGAAAAGACCCTAAAAGGCTTATCTGCAAAACTGGTGAAGGGGCTGTGTGCATATGCAATGAAGATGCATCTTCAACCTATTAAGATATTATTTATTTTAAAATAAAATTCTTAATATGGGTGACAGTGTTAGTTACTTATGCCAGAAGTCACACATTTCATTAAGATAGTCTTATGGTAAGAAAAAGAAATTTATATGGTGATGTCATTTTTTCTTTGTTGTCTCAGAATTTCATTCCAAAGAAAGTATTTTACAGTATAGACATTGTTACTGCTTAGTAAGCGGTTTGGGGGTGGTTGTTTACTTTTCTTTCTTTGTTTTGGTTTTGGTGTAATAGGCAGGGGGTGTTAATTAAACAGACAGTTGAGGGCTCTAGCATGCTCCTATGATGATGTGTTTTTATTTTGTTTCTACTCATTCAGCCTGAATTAACTATTCAATTGTAGTTTTCCTTGCATGAAATAGAGCTTGTATTGGAGCCTGTAGGAGAACTAAAATCAAACTAAACAATGCTAGGCAAAAAACAAACTGAACAAATGGATTCACACTGATTTACTGACTCTGGAATGTAACTGTGAATGAGAAAAATAGAAAAATCTTGATCAGGAAGAATAAAATAAAACCAGCTGTGAATAAGTGGGTAAATTTTTAACAAGCTGAAAAAAGCAACTGGAATATAAATTCTAGGTCAGCTTCTTCACCACAGGTAGGATACCTAAAACAGTATGAAAATCAATGATGTAGCGAGATAAGCAACTTAGATTCTGAGTTTATTAATGCTTTTTAAAAACAACTAATCACTAACCTGCATATAAATATCTAAAGTTGCACTGCTGGAGCTCATAAGAAGAGATTTCTTTTTCTCTCGTCCTTGTCAGTGCCTTTCTGACCAACAAGTGGTAAACAGGCTCAGCTCACTGTGGCCTTCAGAAATCATTTTTGTCCTTGTTTTTAGGTAATAGTCACTATCTATATGGTTACTGTTATTATGTATATATAGTTACTATATATGCCAATATAATTACTTTATACATTAACATATTGGTTTATTGTTTACGTGGTAAGCTTGGGGTGTTGTAGTTTTGCCCAGCTGTATGCTAGTGTAGATATATAGATATATAGAATTTGTGTTGCTGATTAGAGCATGGTTGCTTCCCCCTTAGATAATTTGGTAAATATTGTTTTGCTTTTAAAATCTAGAATTTGCTGACCAGACTTTCCTTCTAATTCACTATAGAAATTCCATTTAATTAATTTGTTACATTTTATCTTTTAATGAAACACTGGAACTCCAACAGAGTCATCAGTGTAGCAGGTTTGAGAACTGAATTTAGTGGGGATTGACTTCATCCTTCATGTGCTGAAACAGCAGTAAGTCTTGCATGGCAACAGTGCTGTTGTTGAACGTCTCTCTAGGGCAGGGCTTACAGCTACTGAAACACGAAGGGAAAATGTGCTGTGCCAGAACAGAGAACATTAACGTGGCAAAACCCCATTTACAGAACTGCTAAGCTGCCTTTTCATGTGGCACTTGATGACTGAATTTGAAGAACAATACTTATTTCAGGATATCATTTCAAAATTCCATCAAAATCAGGTCAATTACTTGTGCCTTGTTTTATCATCTTCATTCTTCTCTCCCAGGGGAGAAAGGGCCATTCTCTTGTTTTATTTCACTGTTGAAACGAGCTGTGTATAACAACTGGAGGCCTTATGTTAAGATTTTGTTCATTTTTTCACGTTAGTTTTGGAAGTGGACACCTGAGAGATTTCAATATATTTTGTGGCTGTTTTGGTTTTTTTTGATGGGAAGGGGGTAGAATTAACTAAAATGATACTATATTTTATTAGACTCAAGTTTAAATAAATCTTTGCACACTTAAATTGGATCTCTCAAGTGAGGTGCAGTGGGGATTTGCTATACATGGGATCTTACGTGGGTTATTAAGTTCTTTGACTTTATTTTCACAGAATGAGATATCAGTAATACTATATCCCTCCTGCTTAAGTACGCTGTGGGGGTATTTTTAAGATTCTGTTTTTACTTTTTAGTTTCTTGCATTGTGAGTTACTGCCTAATTCATACTCATTTACGTATAGGGATCACTATGCAGTTCTGCAAGATAATATTCTGCAATAATATTTCCCATATTTCTGGAAGCTGAGCTGGTATTCAGAATAAAATAAGCTTAGATTATGTTCAGAATGAAAATAAGCTTAGATTATCTTCCTTCAATTCTTCTACTTGTTAAAAATTTACCCAACTTAATCATGTGGTCTCTGCTCTCTGACTGTGTTCACATCCCACACACTTAAGAGCTGGCTTTTCAGGTGTCATAAGACACTTCTAATTTATAATTGCAGTAATTGAAAACAAAAGTTGGTTTTACTGAATTCTTCTTATAGCTCAGCTGTGTTTTAAAGTGTTGTCAATGTTTTTGAGTAAATTTTGTGTTCCTAATGCATGCTTTTTCTTATTTAAGGTAAATGAGACTACTTAGTGGACTTGATGGATGCAGCTGATTTTTTTGTTGCGGTTTGTTTTGCTGTCAGAAGAGATTCTGCCATCAACGTGGTTATGCTACTTGTGGGGTTCAATCTGTTCATGAGTCCCTCTGTTGCCAGTCCCTGAGTAACCTTCCAGTGGTGCACTGAAAATTCAGTCTTCAACCCTTCATTACTCTGTTCCCTTCCCCATCAACTCCAACTGTACTGGAGGCCTTTGCATGGACTATCTCATGTCATCCTCTAAAATTTCACAAGTCCAAGCTTTGTTTGAGAAAAAGATGTAACAAAAACCTGCAGTCTCTGAGATAGTGATGGCAGATGTTTAGCTGTCCTTTTCAGGGGTTTGGTACTTTATGCAACACACTGCAGAAGGTTAATGATGCACTGTAGAACTTTGTAAACATCTTACGATTCTTCCAGCTGCTGTGAATTTTCATATGTCTGTGGTTGCCAAATATATTTTATTGTAGTGGCCGCTGGTCTGAAACACCTTCAACAGTACAAACTTTTGAAACACTAGCCTAAAATGGATTACCAGTAGCACACATTGCCACTGGTTTGGCAATGAATATTGTTGCTGGTATGGCCCACAGAGTACTGTTGAAATGTTCAATTACAAAGTTAAAAAGTTCAGTTTGGCCTCTGGCACATGTAGTCAGTTTGCCCATTATAAGTATTTAAGACATCAAGTTGTGTAGTTGTATCTTTAAAGAGACGTGGCTAAACAGATGTTTTGGTTAAGGCCATGTTTCATCTTCATCTAGTTTGGAAAGACAGGTTTGACTCAGCATGGTACTGACAGCACAGCTGCTTGGTCCTCTTAAAGCTACTCTGTACCATGCACTTTTCTTGACCAACCCTACAAATATTCTGTCATCCTGCTTAAGGATATTTTAGTGACTATTTGTTAAACTTCTAAAAGTTGAAACTATCTTAGTTTTCCTTAAAGAGGGTCCACTCCAAACTAAATAGTGCTTTAGTTCTTAGGGACCACAATCTCCCTTTCAGTTTCCATGTCCATAGTTTTAACAGCAAATTGTTGCAAAATATGCTGGGACAAGCTGGCTCAGAGGAGTAAGTACTTGGCACCTGAACTGGGCCACTGGAATTCACAATGTGTGTGACAACTGTGTCACATCCACTTTGAAACCTCTTGTTTTCCACAGGTAAAGGAGTGAGGCAATAATCTTACCTTCAGCTTTCCTCTTTGTACCAACAGCATCCCAAATGCCAGCCTTATTGGTTCGGTTGGAGAAAAGGTGTTCTTGTATAGTGTCATTAGATGGGTATGGAATGGTAGCAAGGCTAAATGTGGGAACAACATGGAGAATTTCAAAGTTGTGTTTAAATGCACTAGGAGTTAAAGGGAGCGTTTTTTGTGTACATTTGTTCTTAAATATTTTTGTTTTTAAAAAGGTTTTTTTTCTTTGTTAAACCATGATTAGAGGCTTAGGTTTTAAAAATATGTTAAATATATGTTGTCGTCGTGAAGTTAGAGGCAGGTCAAAGAAACGACATCGTATTGTTCCAAAAACAGGACAGGAACTTCATTGCAATGGTGGAATAATGCTGTGTAGTATCAGAGGCTGCGATTCTTATAGACCTTATAGATTCTTATAGTCTGGACAGATGTCCAAGGACCATTGGTTTCTCTATACATAAATAATTCCTAATTGGACACACAAACCACGCATGTCAGAAAACATTACTCATCACTTTAGAAAATGGATATCTGTTCCAGATGTTACAGCTTTCCTTCCGTGCATATCACCCTGACGTGTGCAGAAGGTTCCTAGCATAGTCCAACTATTCCACAGAGACTTCAGGCCAGCTGAAGTCTACCCACACAATATGTGTCTGAAGCAATGGATTGCACGGAAGTTCAGGTCTGTACAATATATTTAATATTGAGTGCAAATTACTTGCCTTTTTATTATCAAGTGCAATGACCTTTGAAAATGTGACTTTTAATTTAGAAGTTAGAGGAGGAACATTTTTGTCCTGTGGTTGCATGTATAACTTCAGCAGAGAGGAGGGATTTTGTGCACAGGTGAAAATACAACGTCATTCAAATCCCATCTCTCCTGTAAATACTCACATGTGAGGTGTGACTGCTAAAATTGCTGGTGTTTCCAGTTTGTATTGGAGAGGTGAAGAGTGAAAAAGGACATGATCCCATAGGAAATTTTCATACTCCTTACCTTTACTCTGAGCTGTTGCTGACCCCTCCGTGTCCAAGGAAGAGGAGGAACAGCAGCCTGTGGAGAGTGGGAGGCAGGGGCAGCGCACACCTCCAACACTGGACTCCTGGGTAAGACATCTTGCCAAAGCCACTAAAGTGCTGACCCTGGGAACGATTAATGCTGCCGTGTTGCCTTTGCCCATGAGATACGAGGCAGGGGAGAGGCTCGTGCATAACAATTAGAGAGGGATTTTTTTGCTGCTTTTCTGACTTATCTTTTACTGGGAAACACAATTCCTATTAATTTTTCAGTGAGTTAAAATCATTATTTTATTTTGAATTGCTGTTGCAAATGTTTTTTAAGAGTTTCACAGCACTGTTACCTTTCTACCAACATAATTGAAATATATTGTAAACTGCCTGTTGGTGGGGAGGGGACAAACCGTTCGAGTTAGCTTTTTGTGAAGCTGTGATTTATTTTTTTCTATAAATTACAAGTTTATAAATTCTTAATTGAGAAATGCATTAACTTGGTATTAAAGTACCATTAATTACTTGATATAAGGTGTCAGTTTATTCTTGCTCATTGTCTTTCGGACACATTGTCATTAATGTTTGGTGCGTGAGGCAGCGGAGTAGCCTCTCTCACAGACGTGTGCTTTAACTTGCTCAGATGTACAGATCAAATACATGCAGTGCTTGTTCTGCTTCAGTGAGACATTCAGTCTCAAGGACTGGATTAGAAATCACGTTTCCTCAAGTCCCTCCATGGTCAGGAAAAAGCAGGAAAATACAAGTGAAACAGCAGGAAGAAACATGGTCATTGTACAGGTTTGATCCAAAGGGGCAGTGGGGCCAATACATCATACTTTTTGGTCTGATACCATAGTCTGGTGATTGCTACAGATTCAAAAGCTGTTACGAGCTGGAGAGAGAAATGTTCATGAACTATAAAACGTTGCTGGGGGCAGTAGCTGGGAGCATAAGGTGTTTCTGTTGCTTTAAGAGAGAAGCATGAGAGTGTGTGTGGTGGGTACACTGAAGGAGTGTGCCTGCTGGATTCTTAATTTGTTCTATCAGTTTGTGCCTCCCAGCTGCCTTCTACACGTGTAGTGCTCCATGATTTTACACGGATACAGCCTTCATCTGTAGTCTGTGCATATCTTTAGTGCCCTATATCGAAATCAGTTGTGTGAGTCAGAAACAGCACACATACGCACCCTGGAAACAAGAAGGCATTTAAATTTCATGTCAGCACACCAACCTTAGGTAACTTGTTTGTTACTCAATATCAGGCTTCTCCCTTGGCTCGTGAGACTCCAGTGTCTTCCTTTCACACGGCAAAATTACAGCCTTGCCCTTAGCTGCCCTGCACCAGTGCACTAAAATTTCGTGACTCATCCAGCTGGAATATTATGATATTAGAATTTTATTAATTTATTTAGTATCAGAAGTTTATAAATAATTTTTGTTCAGCAAAAGATAATACAATGTCTATTACTGGAATATCCAATATCCATGTCAGCATCCAAGCTCTAATCTTTCCATCTAAAGAACCCTAGATCTGTATCAGGTATTGGAATGCTGTCCCATTACAAGCTGTAACCAGGGCCCAGTATGATTTTTTTTTTTTCCTAATTATTATAATTGACTGGAATTTATGGAAGTCATAGTCATCAGTCCTGGAGATAACGACAGGCAAATGAGTAGCAACACTTTAAAGCTGGGAAGTGGCACAGGGACACTGCTGGCATGATTTGTCCAGACGGACCAATGCTGTCCTGAGGGATCTCGACAGGCTGGAGAAATGGGCTGACAGGAGTCTGACAGAACTCAGCGAGGGGAAGTGCCAAGTCTCGCCGCTGGGAGGAACAAACTCGTGCACTGGGACGTGCCAAGAGCCAACCTGCTGGGAAGCAGCTTTGCAGAAAAAGTTCTAGAGGTCCTGGTGGACATCACGTTGGACCATTGTTTGCAGCAATTGCAACAAAGAAGGCAAACAGCACCTTGGGCTGGATCAGGCAGAGCATCACCAGCAGGTCCAGGGAGGTGATCCTTCCTTTCTAGTCAGCCCTGGCTGGATATACCTGCTGCACAGAGAAGTCCCTGGAAGTGCTCAGTGCCAGGTTGGATGGGGCTGTAAGCAGCCTGCTCTACTGGAAGGCTAGTGGCAGAGGAGTTGGAACAAGATCATCCTCAAGGTCCCTTCCAGCCCACACCATTCCATGGTTCTGTGACACCTGGAGTGCTGGATCCAGCTCTGGTATTGCCAGTGTGAGAGAGACACAGACATGCCAGAAGGATACCTGTGACAGGCCACGAAGATGGATCAAGTTTGTCATTTGTCATGTGGGAGAAGCTGAGACACCTTGGATCATTCACCTTGGAGAGAGCTCAGATACAAACTGCCACAGACTAAAGGCCATGGAGCCAGACCCTGCTCAGTGGTGCCCAGTGACAGGACAAGAGGCAAAGGGCACAAGGAAACACAGGAAATCCCATTCAAACAAAAGAAAACAAGGCATTACTCTGATGGTAGTCACACAAGGGAGAAGGTTGCTCAGAAAGGTTGTGGAGTCCACCAAGATACTCAAAACCCGATGGGACGTGGCCCTGGGCCTGGTGATCGTGCTCTGTTGGCCCGGACCACCACAGGTGTCCTCCCCTTTAACCCAGCTGTGGGTCTAGTTGGGTCAGCCACAGCTCATCTTCAGCACAGCCTGCAGGCTTGAGCCAGCTCAGAATAAATGCTAGTAAATAAAATCCATCCTCGTTTACTCAGACAAAACCAGTTCACTTTGCATGAACTGGTTGTCCCCCACTGTTGTATTTCAACCTTTTTCAACTGGCATTATTATTATTATTCTGTTATCCTGTGTATGTATTTGCTTTGGAAGATTCAGCCCTGTTGTGTGGGCTGATTATCTTGCTTGATGTAGTCTTGAGAGACATCCTTTTTCGGCAGTTGTAGTGTGAGTTTAAGTAGAATGATTGCTGTAGTCCAATACCCCATTATTCATAGGGAATTATACCACCAAGTGGTCCCAAAAGGCAAGCATGGGATAATGTGTTTCCAAAGGGACCACAGTTAAATTGCTGTTAGCAAAACCTAAAAATACAGGTTCCTTAAATGTTTGTAATAGGAAGACATCTGTTTGGGAGTAATTTCTCTTTGTCTGTAGTATTTTTTTCTTTAAACCTCTGGGCTGCAGGTCTGGGGGTTCCTTCTCTGACTGTTCTTCAAAGTACATCCACTTCAGTTGGAAGGATCCCCTGCGTTTTCAGTTCTGCAGGGAGGGAGCACTCTGAGAACTGAAGATCCAGCAGCTCTCCCTTTCTGATCACCTGACATACTTCTTGGGTCTTGTGCAATCAGAAAAGCTCTTGCAGACAGGATGGCACTGGCCATCAGTTGTCACTGTCTAGAGCAAGCATTTTCCCTCCCACCACTAAAGCCATTGCAGTTATATTGTTTGTTTTGGGAACAGGAGGGGTTAGTCAGCAATTTCACTAGCACCCATATTTCCTATGCTACTTCATAAGCAGCTTCAGGAGTTTGGAGTGTATCATTTCAGCTACTGATTTTTCTTCTGCTAAGTTTTCTGACTGTCAGTCCTCTCCCTCTTTCTTGCATAGGTTGTCTTGCAGGTGAGCCCGTTATTAAAAACCTGCCACGGAGCTTATTGTTTGATACAGGTTGATCAACTGTTTGCCTTCAGCTTTTATGAGCACAGAAATCCCTCCTGTATTTCTCTCTGCCCAACAACAGGAGTCAGCTCACGGCTGAGAGGATGCAAACACAGATATTAATGTGTGCCTCTGCAAGATGTTTCAGTATTAACATTGCTTTCTTCCACAAACACTAAAGCCAAGTGCTGCCCTGTTATGAAGGAAGTTCACTTGAAAAACTGTGCAAACTACTTCAATCTGCTTATAACTAGAATCCAACTCCAGGTCTTTTGTGAACAGCATTTTCTGGAAATGAATGTGCCATTGCAGCTTGTCAACCGTGATTTTTCAGGGATAATTGATTCTTCGGTTGTACAATTTCGAAGAACCGACTCTTCAGCAGAAGAAACTGCTTTAACAAGATAAAATGCTTTTAGAGAACTCAGAGGACAAATACTGAAGGGGTCAGATATTCTCCAAGGTTTTTTTGTTTTATTTTAAGGAAAAAGGAGAAGAGGGGAGAATCTGGAATGTACAAGAGCCATGTCTTCATGGTGAACCAAAATACAAGATAACTTTAATATTGTTCTCAGGTGAATGTCAAGACATGTATTATTAAGTCTCTTTGAGACACTCTTCCCCAGAAAATAGGTTTATATCACCAGCACAAACTAATCTTATTTGTACCCTAGTCTTGAACAAGGTGCAAACCGCTTCACATGCAACATGGTGCCTCTGTTCTGTGACTATAATACATCTTAAAAAAACCCAAACTGCGCCTTGCCTTGCTTTGGATTTCAGCTCACTGACGAACTTCCAGCTCGAGTTGTCAGGGGCTGTCATACCCAGAGACACATTTCAGACCATTTCTTTGACTGTTGCCAGTCTTTTTGTTTGACTGCTCACATTACACCAACAGATGAGTGCATACAATGTAGGTTTGTCAAACTTCAAGATGTTAAGTAATGTTAAGTAATGCGAAGCACAATTCATATGAGTATAATTAATAAATTAAATGAAACATTATCATGCTGAAAGATTTTGTTTGCTAAACTTGAAATTGGTTATTTGCTTATTCATGAGACTGTGAAATACCTAGTCTCAACTGATGTGCAAATGAGCTACGCTGTATGTTGGAATATGCAGGTATGGTTTTATCATCCAGTGTGTGAGGTAAGCCCTTAGGAAAGGTAGGAAAAAACCATACTCAAATTTTAGCAGCTCAGAACACAGTGTAACACAATAGTAGATCAATATAGCAAGCAACAGGATGGTTACAGGTCATTACAGTAGGATGACACTGGTTTACAGAATATCTCTAACCATCTGAAATTGTTGCAAGATTTCATTATAACTTCATTAAATAAAAGCAGATCAGTTATTCTGAGTCACTTTTCAAAATCTGATGAAACCATCACAGCAGCATTTGGCACGGTATTGTCAAAATGAAAATGTTGAAATCATAATTTAAATATTTTTGCAAAACATGAGTCACAGCTGTACTACCTTACAATAGAAACAAAGATACCATCAGCATGTGAGCAGCTCACACACTGTAGATCTGTACTGCCAAACTAGTCTGCAGTAAATGTAGAACGAAACACATATGAGGAAAGACAGCGAGTTCTTTCATAATAAAATTATAATTAAAAAAAAGTGGTGTGGTAATTCTTGTTTATGGATATTCCCTTAAGTTTGTTAATATTATGAATTTTGACCTAAAAGTCTGGAAGTTTCAGCACCAAGGTTACACACTCACCTAGGAATCTGTATCCATTAAATAGGATATATTATTAGGACATATAATTAGGTAATTTCTTTCTCTCAGTGGATAACTCATCTTGGACACTGCCTAAACATTGAAATGCACTGATGTTCCATAGCAGAGAAAATGGATGTGAGATCCCTGTGTCTTTTGTTTCTCTTTTATTTTGAAGTTAGAGGTTCTGTAGGCCGTAAGACATGGGATCTCACTATTGTGGTGCTTGAAATTACACTGAGCTACAACTGTTGCACAGACACCTCCAAGGTACCTCTCTTTCACTCTCTTCTGGCCTGTAAACAACACAAACATTTTATATTTATATGCTGAGAAGGTTGCTAACAGTTGTTAATTTTGGGGGGTTTGTTTATCTACCCCCTCAGTCTGAGTCTAGACTTGGTGTCAGTCAAAGCATTCCTGTTTCAGAATGGGAACAAGGAGCTGGGGTTTCTCCATCCGTCCCCTCAGCCTGCTACAGGAGCAAGTTAATATCTGGCAGTCCTACAGCATGCACAATCACACATCGAGATGACAGGCATATTTTAAAGATACATTTCTCAAACCACATACTCCTTATGCACTTTCATAGGACTCATCTCACCTCTTGACAGACGGACATGTAGCTGCAGCCCGAAAGACACACCGTGCAGAGGGCTGAGCTAAGTAAGAGTTCTGCTGAAGTCCACACGCTGGGTGTTTGTTGGGATTTGGTGCAGTACCTTGTGGGAGTTTTGGTGGGTCTGGCTTGGGTCACGTCAAGACCAGAGTACGGCTTCTGGCAAACACATTTGGGAGAGGAAAAACTGTGTCTGTTGCACTGTGTGCTTTGTATGTGTAAATTCCAGCACTCCCTCTCCGTCCCTGCTTTGTGCCAAAGCCAGGCCCCCACTGTAACCCTTTGCCAGCAGAGCTGTGCTGCCCACGGCCATGGGGACACTTCTCTCTGTTGGTGACTTGGTGCCTGCACACACCAGGCACAGAGACACTGCTGTGCTCTCACTGCTTTCATGTAGGTGGGGACTGGTCCAAAACCTCTCTATCAGCACAGCAACATTTCTTTGCTGCTGTCTTCTTTATCTGCATAAAGAAAGGCTTTTGCGGAGCTCACCTTGGCATTTCAAGCTTGAACTAAACCAGACTGTTATCAGAGCAATTCCAACAGCTCATTTTTCAGGGCAAGTCACATAATGCTTCTAATTTAAACAATTTAGAACAAATACAGTCTATTCAAAAGAAATCTTTCTTCAGCAAAGACAAACTTTCAAATCATATGAAAAACAAATTAATGGTAAGAGTTTACAAAATAAAAAATCCTCCAATAACAGGATCACTTAATTTGGATACGTATATGCAAAGGTAAGATCAATTGATTCCTACAGATCCCTTTGTCCTTAGACTGAGCTTTAGTAACATCCCATATGGTGGAGATTCTCTAAAGAACAAAAAATAAATCTGCCACTGCTGTCATTTTCTTACCAGAGCAGATGTTGAGGAAATGTGGTCCTGACTGTAAAAATGAAGCTCCTGTTTAATCAGTTGAGTAACGAGACATTCCTGGCCCTACGTGTGGGCCTCATCATTTAGCATGGCATATTTCGCACACAACAGTCATTTGCATATATATGTATTATGTTATTGTGTTTGTTTTCAACAAGCATACATTTGTTTTGCTTCTGTGACATTTTCATCATTTGCCAGTGCCACTTAGGTTAGCGCTGAGTAAATGCCAAGTTACTTGAGAGAAAATCGTAAATGATGATGCAGTTTATAAACAACTGCAATACAATCAAAACAAAACATGTCTATATGGTTATAGTAAGTTGTCCTTTAAATCTGAAGCTTTTGATTGATTAAAAATTTGAAGCATAAATTGCATTTTCTGAACAGAGGAGTTTTCTTAATCACATTTTCCCTTTGCTGAAAAGTACCATCTGTTTATAATTTTTAAAAAGACTCTTGTTGACTGTGTTAATTTCTCAAGAAATCTCAATTCATTTATAATTAAAGGCACTCACTTGGCAGTTTGACAAACAGAAGCCCTTTGTTTATTCAGGAAACAAGCCATGCACAGGCAGCACAGTGAGTCTTGCTCTCTTCCCCTCGTGCATCACAAACACAAGCAGATTCTTGCTGCCAATTAAACCTGGGCCATCTCTTTGGGCTTTGGGATGTCTGCTGAGATGACACTTTGTCCTTGTGTAGGTCCTTGTTGGATGGGTACTGAAGGAGTGCAGAACATCATTGTCAGTGGGTGGGCAAACAACACCAGCCTTCTGTCAGGAACCTGTGGCTGGATCAGTCAGGGAACAATAGCATCATTCTGGATCCCATTCCGTTGCCTACTTTCCTTCCTTTTTCTTCTCTCCATTCACTGTCTGTTTTGATATGGGCATGCCCTGTGGGTTTAAATGACTCAAAATAAGACCAACCATATCTTGCTAGACCATTGCTGTGAGGGAATTGTCCTCCAGTTACTTATTTGTTATTTTGCTGTATTTGCTTTTCAAAAAATACCTCATTGTTTTTCCTAATGGAGATGAAAAAGGGCAGAGTCCCTTAACCCTGGTCAGCTGTGAGTGTAAACCTCCTGTTTGCTGTGCCTACAGTTGCTTGGACATTTAAACCCAGCTCTGTACCCATCAAGACCAATAAGACCTCCCATCAGCCCTGCGAGTGTGTCTGGAAGTCCCTTAAGAGCACAGAGCCAGCCCTGGGAACCAAAGTCATACTTTCCCCCACGTGGCAGCACAAAAAGCCAAACACACCAACTCCAGTGACTCCCTCCGGGCACAAGGTGGTAAAAATTTTCCCACCTCCATTACTCATCGCATCCAACGGTGTGGTGTTCTCCTTGCTTCCCCTAAGAACTGAGCACACAAGCTGAAGCCATGTGGTTTCAGTGCCCTGGCAGAGAAGACAGGCTATGAATGCCCTTCTGACTTTGCACTGTCTGAAATCTGACCTTGTGGAGCAGTTCAGGAGAAGGTGCATACCTTGGGAAGAAGGAACTGTCCCCTCCCCTCCTCACCTACCCCAAGATAGAAATTTCAGCAATGGGACCAGCAGCTGGCCCTAAAGCTGGGCCCAGTGTGCAGCACAAGGTGGTACTTTTGGGGGCACGTCAAGGAATCATTTTGGTCCTTCAAAGGTAGCGCAGCACCGTGTTTCCGATGGGACTGAGGAATTCCCCTGGGGTCACACCAGCAGTCTGGGATGCTTTTGCTCGGGGCTGTCCCCACAGGACCCAGGCAGATACGCATAGTTTGATCAAAGACCAACTCCTTTCCCAGGATGGCAGCCACGGTCAGTCCCACTCAGCCATTCACATCATGTCAGCTTTGCCCAGGGAACATTCAGAAACCTGCCAGGGTTCTTGAAAAACAAAAAGAAAACCAACTTAAAAGTCCAGATTGCTGCAATTGCACAGGTTCATCAAATTTCTCCATTACATTGGGTAAAGGAAGTGGACTTAAAACACTACGAAAGTTTCAATTAAAATTTCTTTCAATATGTAGATGCAAACCACCAACTTTTATAATTAAATCTTGGCAAAAGGGTTTTAATGGAAAATGCCAGTGTGCAAACTGCATTAATTGTGTAAAGCTACTCAGTATAGCTTTCTCTGCTGCTATCTTGATGGAGTAGGAAGGAGAATAAAAAAACATGACAAAACCTCTCTGCACAAGAGTGGGTATTAGTCACTTCAGATTCTTTCCTGTTTAATAGAATGCATTAGCTTAACTTTCAGAAGGAGGAAAGTAATATTCTCAGTGGTGAAAAACAGCTGGGTATCATTAACAGCTTCAAAGTGGAGGTGGTACTTTCATCAATTCCATTTCCCTTCCCTCCCTCCTCCCTTGTGCCCCCTTTTCAGAGCCATAGCTTGATTTTCCCTGTTCCCACAGCTTTCTGGCAAACTGTAGCTGGATTTTGTGAGATTTCCTTTTACATTTTGTCAAGCAAGGCATTGCTGCGCAACATTCAACAAATTTGCTTTTCCTTTGGATTATGTTTCTTCCTGTTGTCTGAACCACCTGTGTTAAAAAACAGATAGTGAGAGAATCCACCCTACACAGGGCGTGCCTGAGCCCCCTCTCTCCTGGCCCCTCCACAAGTGGAGCTGTAACTTTGATATCTAAAGGATGAACAGTTTTTATTGTTCCCTCCTTTTTGCACACACAGCTCTTGTCTCCACAGCCGTGGCTGCACCTCTCTAGTCATTCCACTCTGTCAAAGCTGCATAATTTGCAAAAAAACCTGATTTTTAGGATGCCAATGAGTAAGTGATGGTGGCCAAGCACATTAAAATTTCACAAAAGACTTTCTGCAAATGCACTTTGACCTCAGCCCAGACTAAATATCAGTGGTCACTCTGCAGGTTTCACCATCAGTTTCACCCCTGGGGTAACGTGGCAGAGGTTGTCTGGCCCTGCTCCAGAAAGCACACACGCTGCCAACCTGACCAAGGACCTGGAGAGTGTATTTATTAGGTTTAAACTGCTGCTCCTCGGGGCCATGTCACAGACAGGGCAGGCAGAAGGCAGGGATCAGGGGATAACAGTGCCCTGGCCACCGCCAGCCCCTCTCACACTCAAGTGTTGCACAGGGGCAGGGAAAGGGAAGAAGCAGCTGCCCATTTAACACACAGAGGTTAACAATCCCTCTCTAATGCTTCCTATTTAATGCACACTTCATAAGAGACTGGCGCTGCTTCTTTGTAGACGAAGAGCCTGCAAGTAGCTCTGTGTCAGGGTAACAAGGGGGGTGGCACCCACATCCAGCTTCTGCAGGGACTGGGGCACTCTGAGAGCTGCCCTCCAGCCCACGCCCTTCTTCCTTGCTCTCTCAGTCAGTTTGAATAATGGTCAAAAAATCCCCAGCAAATCCAAGGGGATATTTTCCTCCTCTTATTCCAAAGCCGCTCATCTTCCCGTCTGTGGTCACTCGGCAGGAGGAAGGGCAAATAGAAATGGCTTTTATGTGGTCTGGCCTTTCTCCCTACTGCTTTGCTGTGCTTTTCTTTGCAGATAGAGACATTGTTGTGGTTTCTGAGAAGTAAGAAAGGCTCTGCCTTTTGCAGCTGCTGCTGTTGGTTGCTCTTCCCAGGAAAGAGATGCTGTCAAGCAAAGAGGAATTCCTTTGGGGAAGTCCAGGAGTTGAGGACCAGGATTAGCTCCAGTCAAAGTGCCATCATTGAGGATACATCTGGAAAAGGTCACAAAGCACAAGAATTGTCAGCCTGTCTCTATTTGTTCCCTCATATGGCCAGGATCTAATGCTCTCTGGGTATTACTGTACCCAGTGTTACACTGAAGAGGAAATTCCCTGTTCTCCCATTCTCCCTCACCCAATGCACCTGCCCTTCTCCTGATTACTGCTCATCCATTTGGCATTATGAGACCCAGCTGATCTTTATTCCTGCATTAGGGAAAGCCCCAGGGGCACTCCTAGAGAGTCAATAAATGAGTTACAGCCAGGGGCATTTGATTATTTACAGCTCTACCCCAACGAGGCTTCAGTGGTTCAGCTGTGACCCTGTGGTGGAAGGTAAAGCACTCCATGAGTAAATTGCTTATCCCTGAGGGACGGGGGGGATGTTTTTCACTGCCACCAGCCCCTTTGTCACCACCAGCCTTTTATCTGTTAAGGAAAGCTGTGACATCTCACCGGTGCCCCAGGCTCAGTGTGTTTACTAAATGAGGTAGGTGCACATCCTAAGGGGCACAGGCAATAATCAGGATTTATCCCCTTCCTGCAGGAGACTACAGCTTGTTTCCCAGCCACTGGGTTTTTGCTTTTCCACTTTCCCCTTCCCTAGGGGTCACTTCTCTGCCTAATGCGATTGCCATAGTTAACTTTAATTATTTTAATACAAGTTTCTTAGTGCTTAGAGGTCTGGATTAAAGATATTAATTGTAGGCATGGTTCTGTATATATATGCATATTTAAAAGCTTCTAGTTTTTACCTCGTCTCAAGCTCAAGAAGATTAAAATAATTCTATTTTTCAAATCATGTAGCATTTGAGTTGTCAGACTTGGCAGTATGTTTATGTCCTCAAACTGGAGTCTGGAAGAGAGCTCTCATACAGGTCTGTTGAGTCTACTAAAGATTACCTTCTTTTTATGTACCTTTTTTTTGCCTCTGTGATATGGAGTAGTGTGAGTACATCAGGATTATTCTGCTTAAAGTTAATTATTCCTCCTTTTGTGAAGTGTTAAAAGAGAACCATAATGCTATAGTGCCTTTTACAGTTGTAATATGTCAAATAGCTGCTTTGTATTTTCAACTCCCTTTTTTAAATTAAATGGTATCTTCTGCTTTTTAGGATTTTGATCTGTAACATGATGAATCATTGTCTTAATTGTAGTCTGATTTTTTTTTTTCTGATGGGGCACAAAGAAGTGAATGTGAGTTTCATTATTAGAATGCAAGAAGTTCACAAACTGTTCTAAAATCAAAATGTGAGTAGGTGGATGAATATATAAAATCGTTGTAATTATTGTGCTTTCCAGACTGCATGGTGGGACTTGTATTATTTATATTCTGTCACAGATCTATTACATATGAACTGTGATGAGCCATCAGCTCCTGATTCTGTTTGGAGCCAGCGTGTTTGTTTCCTTGCATGATCATTTTAGTCCCAAAATAACTTCCGTTCTCTTTCTGCTGATCCTGAGGGAGCTAATGAGCAGAGCCTGTATGAAATACCCCAAAGGCAGTTAAAACCCCAGAATTTAATTGCTAGTGAGGAACAACTTTTGCTGAGAACATTTCTATTCCAAGCCCTGGTTAGTAATTGAAAACTACCCAAATGATGTTTATGGAGTTCCTCCAGGATACATATTTTGTAGTGGGCTGTTGATTGAGTTTCTAAATGTCTTTGGGGCTTGCTCAGGTCTTCTTTGCTCAGCTAACAACGTCTTCAAACACTGAAACTTCATTGGAGAGAGTAGGAATAAGTGAAGAAGTTTTGGGACTGTGGGCACATGCCTAGATGTTGCCTGGACCATGACTAGACGTAATGAGATGTTTACTCCAGCAGGTTACCAAGGCTATGAACTAGGATCAAGGGAAGACAAGGAGTAGGAGCAGTTTGGCAGCACTCAAGGACATCTTTCATCCTTTGCAAAACTACAGACCAGTGTGCAAATAGTGGAAATGGAAGTGGTGTTACCACCCGCTGGGGGTTTTAGGAGCTCAAGGGAAGCTGATGCCAGAAAATCCTGTGCAGGCACAAGACTTGCTCTGTGGTTTTTGTCCAGCACACGGGTCACACCTGGGCTGCTGAGACCTGCTATGGATGAATCCTTTGGCACTTCCCAGTACCTGGCATCCTCCAGGCTTCGTCAGGCCCTGGGGGTGGCACTGGTGTGTGTGCACACCCTGTCTCACCATTTGCTTTAGAAGTGGGGGCTGCTGGTGAGAATGTGATGATGGTTTGCTGACTGTGAAGTGAATCAGTCCCTCTCTCCAGTTACCCTTTCTGCCTGCCATAGACCCCTCCCAACAGCAGTGCACATGGGGTTTACCCTGATCCTGCCCGAGCACAAACCTCACACAATCGCTACGTCTGTTAGGCAATACTTTTATTCTTATATTAACTTGCACAGAGAAAATTTTTGCTTGCTGTGTTCTTAGTAAATGCAATGTGAAGGATTGGTACTCTGATTTTAAGAAAAGGGAAGCTGCTGGCTTTTCATCATGGAGAAGAGAAGGATCAGGGAGAGCTCAGTGTGGTGTTCCAGTATCTTAAACGGGCTTTTAAATCACAGGCGGGGGGGCTTTTTTATACAGGCAGTAGTGACAGGACAAGGAGCAATGGTTTTAAACTGAAAGAAGGCAGGTTTAGATTGGATATGAGGAAAGGATTCTTTGCTCAGAGGGTGGTGAGGCACCAGAACAGGTTTCCCAGAGAAGCTGTGAATGGCCCATCCCTGGAAGTGTTCAAGGCCAGGCTGGATGGGGCTCTGAGCAGCCTGGTCTTTGTGAGTGACATCACTGGCCATGGCAGGGGAGTTGGAACTGGATGATCTTTAAGTTCCTTTCCAACCCAAACCATTCTATGATTCTATGACTTTAAATTCTAAAAGATACATCAACATTTTCCTGATGATTTTTAAGCTCCTTTCCCCCAGCACTGAAAGGTGGCTCAGTCTTTTCTGTGGAATGAAGCTGGAGTTTAAAGCAAATGTATCAATTTGCTCATATCTGCTATTGAATCTGTGTTTGAAATTGCATTGAGAGTACAGATCAGTGTGCTGGGATATCAGCAGACATGGTACCTCTCATTTGGAATCGGTATGGAACTTTGATATAAACTTTTGGAACTTTATATATATAAATGCAAAAATGTATGTGTGGAGCACAAAATACAGCCTCTGCTTTGAGATGTTTTTTGTCTACTTAAGCTGATTTTTGTTTAAGTATTTAAAAGGTGAAGTGTCAGAACTAGGGCAGATATAATATGTATTTGAGTTGTGAATCCCTGGCACCTTAATGTTGCAACTAAACAAAACTATGGCAGCCATTTGAAAGCTTAAGATCCTTATAAAGAAACAATGAAAAAAACAGCTTATCACCATTTTATTTAAAGTTAAACCATGATTTAAGATAAATATTAGTAAACCAAAAGATGTCTAGTCATTACTTTTGTTGCATTTACTCTTGTGCTTTTCCCATATTTTAGCTGAAGGACAGGAAAGGATTCTAAGTTTCCCCCGACAGTGGATTTTTTTTGTCTGTCAGAACAGGCAAATGAAGAAAAATAGTATCCAAGTTAAAGTGCTGGATGCAATAGCTCTGCTCCAGGGAAATGCCTTCATTCAGAGAAGGTTTTTTAACTGTATTTTTAAGTTAGCTTCAGCTTCAGTGAGAAAGAAATGGATGTGTTCTTTGTTTGCAGAATAAAAAATCGGCTTTGACCGATTTGCAGCCTTAGTCCTTCCCTCTCCAGGAGGGACAGGAGGTCTGGGTTCCTTGGTGAATGAGGACAATGGATATGCAGATCCAGAACAGCAGTCTCTTAAAGGACTGTCTTTTCAGGAAACTTGGTAACATAAACAGAACAAATTGAAGTAGAAGAAATCTCTGTATCTCACACCACAGACTCTGAAATACAGGGTGCCTGAAACAAAGTGAAACAGCAAATGTAGGGACAGGATCGCAAAACTGGAGTAAGAATTTCTCAAGGGGGGAAAAAAAAAAAAGGAAGTTAGAAAAAGTAATAAATGTTTCATTGTCTTAAAGTCTAAAAGGGGCTGAATCGATAGCGGGAAAGGTACCAAAAATTTCTGTATCTCAGTATTGATTATTGTCATACTTATCCTTTGAAAGGCACTAGCAGGTCATTACTGAATTAGATAGAAGAGCCCTGGAAAGCTGAGGACTTCTATCACTCTCAAAAGCTGCACGTCTGTTACTGAAGGTTACAGTGACTTTATTTTCAGAAAACCATTAGTTCCATGTAGTATGTAACGAAGAACAGTCCCAGCTGTCAGACAACAAACCTGAAGTTTCATTGCTGTCTGTGAGGGTTCATACATCATCCTTCGTTTGGAAAGAAGGAGTTTGTTTTTCTAGCCTAACAAATAATTCATTAAGTTTGGCTTTTCAGTTAATCATTACCCAGCATTGCACCATTAGCTGATTTGTGACCCTCAGTACTACAATTTTATGTTAAACCCATGGTATGTACAGTTGGACTCATTTATAAATAAATTCTGGACTAACTAGAGGCTATTTAAAAAAAAAACCAAACAACAAACAAATGGCTAAAACAATGGCTAAAAATTTTCCCCTCCCCTGAGGAAACTTGAAAACCTGTGCATTTGTGTGTGTGTTCTCAGGGCTTGGGCCTTTCGCTCCTGGGTTTCCCACACAGACCCTGCAGCCAAAGGACAAGGTGCAAGCCCTGTTGTGGCAGCTGTAGCCAAAATTCCCATTGTGCAATGTTTATTTTATAACTTATAGAAATGAGATTGCCTGCCGGCCTTCTCTTTAATTACAGTTAAATTTAAATGCACTTAGTCAGAAAGAAAAATTTTCTCTATTCTTTTTCCCTTTCAATATCTCATTTCGGTGCCAGTTTATTTCCCTCTTCTTCATGACTATACTTTTCCTTATAGTTACTCTTTTTTTTTTCCTTCTGTTGCTTCATGAAGAAGGTAACTTATTTGCATATTAAGCATACAGTAGGACATAAAGAATGAGGAATCCCCAAATTAATCCTTCTGTCTAGTTATGCTTTACTACTCCATTTCAGTTTTTCCTTTAATAGCCTACCAGCATCATGATAAACTGCTCCAGGTAACCCCTTTTTCCTCGACAGAAATTAAATGCTTGTGTAGGGGGGGAAAAAAGGGAATTGTTTGGGGCATCTTAAATTAAAACCTTGGCATTTCATAATAAATTTACTAGAAATGCTGACTGTGTCAATGAGATTAAGGGGAATGTGTCAGGAAGGCCTGTGCAGCAGTGGTCCAAACCCCTAACAATGCTTGGCTTCATCTGGTGAGGTACTAGCAAAGAACTCCATGATCCTGTGACTAAATCAGTTCATTTAATTCTGTGTTATTTCAGGGAGTTGGGAAAATCAGGAAACACTAAAAAAAAGGGGGGGGGGAACCCCACAAAAAGCGACCCTAAACCCTCCTGCCACCAGTGGTTTATTGCTCATTGGTTCTTTTTAGCACGTAGATGGCCAGGATGTTAAAAATAGCATAGTATCTATAATTTATTCAGTTGTTTTTATTTCAGGGTTGGGTGCCCCAGTTAATAGAAATGGTGCTCAGGTTTTCTTTGAAGAAAAATAATTCCAAACTTTCCCTGCAGTTAGGGATTTTTTTGACAAGGGTTTTGTGCTGAGTGTCTGCTTTAATAAGTCTGTAAACCAGTAAAAGAGAGTTATGGTGAACCTGAAACTCAACCGCAGCATCTTTTATATTCTTCTAGTGTCTGTAATTTACACAGAATCTGCTGTGAATTTTTCTTTGTGAAAAAAGATGCTTCTTCTGCTCTTTTAATCAGAGAACTGTTTGCTGGATCTTATGTAATTGACAGTTTTGCCAGACAGAATGGGAAAAATTTAATTTGTACATTTTCATTTCTTCTCAGTTTTGAAGGATATGATTATTTCTGTTGATCTTTTCTAAAGATTATATGTCTTCAGGTAGAGATATTTAAACAGCAATTATTCTTGTCAGGAGGAAAGGGAGAATAAATGGACTGCTGTGTATTTGCTATCTATTTTAATGATATTCAGCCTTGTTCTAAATGCCTTGTCATTATGTTTACAAGACAAAATAACCTCTGTGTTTTGGCACCAAATTTTGCTGCTTTTCTTAATACACATAGTCTGAGCTGTCAAACAAGTAACAAAAAGATTGAAAGGGATGCATTAAAATTTGTGGAAGATGTGGACAAGAATACTTATTGAAAAGGGAAATGAGCACATGAACCAAAGAGACTTTTTCAATTACTACTCTTCATTGTGTTTCCATTATTGCAAAGGTGTATTAGTGCTGAAAATCAGAAATTGCACTAATATGATAGCTGCTTTATTCCATATTTTCCTGCAAAATAAAATTTACTTCTACAAATAAAACTGCATGTTCCAGCCTAAAATGCCTTTATGTTGTAATCTAAGTACTACAGCTCAGATTTTTCAAGAATCCACATCAAACATTGAATGCTGGACACCACAGCTATTGCATTCCCATCAATACGCCTGTAAAGGATGTTGAGAGGGTGTGTGAGAACGGGGTGAGCAGCAACACGTTGCTGCTGGTAGAGGCTGTTGTGGGAATGTGTTGGCTTCAATGCTGCCCTCTTAGGAAGAACTTCTTTCCTGCGAGGGAGGTGAGACACTGGAACAGGTTGCCCAGAAAAGTTGTGGATTCCCCAGCCCTGGAAGTATTCAAGGCCAGGCTCAGCGAGGCTCTGAGCAACCTGCTCTGGTGGAAGGTGTCCCTGCCCACAGCAGGGGGGTGGAATGGGATGATTTTTAAGGTCCCTTCCAACCTCAGCCATTCTGTGATTCCATGATTCCCTAGTCATAAAACTTGGGAGTGGTAATAAAGAAAACCCAGCTTTGGCCACATTTTTGTATAGTTCATTAGATGCAGATTTTTCAATGTAACTGAGAAAGATATATAACAAAGGAAAATAATTGGGAAAAAAATAGAAAGCTAAAAAAAAAAATGGGGATCAGACTGATTAACATTGGTTAGGCCTTCCAAACAAATGGGTAAGAAAATCTTCTAGCAACTGTGCTGTCAGAAACTGTTGTGCATGATCAATATTACATCTCTCTAATGTTGTCAGGGTGAGGAGGAAGAGGCTTGTATTTCAAATTTCCTCACTCCCTTCTTTTTCAGAGGTCTGGCCTTAGCCATGACCAGCAAAACATTAATTGCAATGTCTTGAACACAGTACTTCATATAAACAACTACACAAGGGTAACAACATATCTTTCTCTTGTTTCCCTCACTATCATCTTGCTCTTCTCACACCTGATCATGGCTCGGCTTTGCGAACGCAGATTTGGGAAGGGCTCTACCCACGCTTGCTGCAAGCGCGCTGATGGCTAAAGAGGCCAATGCGAGATAGGCAAGGCCGGTTGCAAAAGGCACAGCAGAAAGTCTCCATAGGCGGTGTTGGTGAGGCACGGTTCTTTCTGCGTTGTCTTTTCTCCTCCAGACTGATTCTGCGTGCATTTTCAAAGGAATCAGCAGCGTTATCGATGGTGTGCCTCTACGCCTCCCGATTGGAGGCCAAAGTGGACCATTGATGGTAGTCAATACGGCCAAGGCTGAGGTATTGTTTCAGAGCGTCACACCTGAATACTGTAAATAAAAACAGCAACTGGCTGTGGTTTCTCACAAATTCTGTCACTAAAAGCTTTATCTGCCAAAACACTCTTACTGTACTTAGGCAAAATGAGGATCCTCTTCATTTCAGCAGGACCCATGTGCACAGTTGTAGAACTGAGCTCCAAAATCCTCCCTTCTAGCCATGATTACATCTTCTGTGAGAACTCACTGCACTTGGCTCAGCACAGTTTCAAAAGGGGTAGTTCTGACTGGCTGCCCCAAAATCAGAGACACAGAAGCAGAGTCTGGGAGGTGACCAAGATCGCAGGAGGAACCTGCATCTGAGGTGGGGCTGGAATTTCTGAATCCTACTGGAACGGCACAGGTTGGGGACCCAGGAAAGTGGCGTGACAGGTAAATCAAACACACCCACATCACACATGTCTGTGTATCTGTCACACTCCGGGTCTGCAGCATCAGACCTGCAGTAGCACAGCAAGGCTGCAGATGCCAAGGCAGGAGAGAAAACATGACAGCTGAAGTGCATGACCTGAAAGCAACCTGGATAGCTGCAGAAGTTAAGAAAAAACCCAGACCAGACAAAATTATCTCTGGGACATGCTAAGTGATTCCTCTGGCTATGGAACAGGTCCCTCACTTGTCAGGGCAGGGATTTCTTTCAAAGCAGTTTCTCTTGTAGAACAAATGTGAGGTCAGTAGAATTTGTGAGCTGGAAAAAGAGCAAAGTGGTTATCTTTCAATTCCAGTTTTAAGGAACAGCTTTGAAAACTACCGGGAAATATTTACAAACTCTGCATTTATTGCTGCTATAAACTTGCTTTCATTTTTAAAGCCAGGCTTCACCACGTGGGAATTCCACACACTTAATGATTTTTAAAGTTCATGAAAACATCTGTATTTCCCTCCGTGGTGGATAGATTATTTGAGTCACAGCCAGAACACTCTTCACTAGTGTAGCCATATTTAGCATAAAACCCTGCTGTCAACAGTACAATTATGAGTCTCTCCTGGGGTTTATGTGCTCTGTTCTCCTCAAAAACTGCACCTTTCCCAAGTGTGTTTTTGTGGCTACACAGGCCAGGCGTGGGGAGTTGCCAAGCCCTGCAGCCCGGTGGAGACAGGGTGGAGCAGCCGCATGTATCTGGCTTTCTCTCTGATACAACACTGACCTGAGAGGTACCAGTGCTGCACAGAAGAGTAAGAATGCACACACAGTTCATGACCTACTCACAGCAGCTTTGAAGTTTTCAGGGGTTGAAGGATGATCAGGGACAGCTTCATGGTCATACACTGTTATTAGTGAGAAAAAAAAGAAAGAAAAATATAAAGGAACATCTGTTTAGCTTATGAACTATCGGCTTTGAGCCAGAGTAGGGGAATTGGAACAGCAACCAAACTTCAGTATCTGCAGTGATGAAAGATGATGAAGGCTTTTCACCACCACAGCTGTTCATCATGAAGAAAGCAAAGCGTGTACACATACTTAATTAGAGGAAAGGATTCACAAGCCTTCATAAAGCCAAGTCATTCCGTGCAAGGTTTTCTCTGACCCTGCTTACTCTGAAATTGTGTCTCTGCCTAGCAAGTGTATTTGACTGTCACTCTCCCCGTGCCTGGGGGGCCACAGCGCTACTACGCGTGGATGTGGATCGTGGGCAGTGAAGCTGGGCACTCTGCAGCACACAGGGCAATTTGCAGAGACTCATTCACACTGCCAAAAGCAACTTCTGCTTTGCCAAGTCATTAGAATTAATTGAATAGGCACAAAAGTAGAGAGTAATAACTTCAGGTGAAATGAGCTGTAATCCCTCATGCCAGGAATGTGCAAGACTGGCTCAAGACATTTGAGAACAATCCAGCAGAGAGCCTTTGAGAGTTTGGGATGAATATTCATGGTGCTGTGACTTACATATTTGATGCAATTCCTCCAACCCAAACCCATGACACTCGAGCAGCTCCTGAACCACCTTCTTCACAAGGGTGGGGGGAGTATTTGGTCTTGGTTTTCGGTTGTTTTTTATTCTTTCCCAAAAGCCAAGGATCTTTCCTGCTGTGGTTACACCCACACCTTGGGTGTCTCAGGCCCTGTGATGGCCAGTGGGTCACTGCACCACAACACACTGCTGCTGTACCAGTCTGCAGTCAGAATATAATTTTCAAACCTATGAAAACACCCTCACCTAGCAATCTTTTTTCCTGAACTATTCCATATATTTCCTAAAAAGAAAACCCATCCCCACATGCCTGAACTTCTTTTCCTAAAACACTTGCAAAAAAATAAGCAGCATTTATTCAGAAGAAAAGCAGCATCTGTGTTGCATGTTGTTCACTCACAGGCTTTGTAGCATTGTTTGTAAAGCAGTTAACAGCACCCTATTTCTACTTTTTTTTTAAGCAAACCTGGCCGGAGAGCTTTTGTTAACTTCAACAAGGTCACAATGGTTTGGGAATAAAGGAAAATTAATTTGTCAATATCTCCCAAAGGGAACATGCAAGAGCAGCAAATATATGCAAGATTTTAAGTCTTGCCTATCTGGAAAGAAATTATCCACAGAGTGGGGTTTTTATGAATTGTTTTGGTTTTTTTTTTTAATCCATACATTACTACAATAGGGTTTTACAGGTCTGGCCTAGTTTTTACTGTCAAACTAGCACACGTCAACCACAGACCCGCTAAAAATTAAGAGCCCCTTCTCTAACAACTTCACAGGGTTTCCACCAAACATCAGGTAACCCATTCAATATGAAACACTTTGAGTTCACTTGGTCCATCAGGTATCTAAACCACCTCCTTCTAAAAAGTGCATTTACAATCAGAAAGGATGCAATTAAAGAATATAAAGCACTTACCACGCCACAGATCATCCTGGCTGACTAGAAGCAGCAGCACTTAATTCCAGGAATACTTACCAGATTACAGGACAAACCATCTCTCAGAGAGCCACAGGCTTAAGACATGGTTCACTACTGTCAAAACCAAGCATGTCCAAGATAAAAAAATCAACTAGTTTTATGCAATTCAGGCAGATCCTTCTCCTCTTCATGACTTCAGGGAAAAAAAATCAAAAAATAATAGTGGCCGTAGTTGTTAGACTAGTGTCTTTTGACTTTGTGTGGTCTCCAGTAGCATAACATGGTTTACAGGTACCTTCTTTACATTTTTTAAAAAGAATTCAGTTTCAACTGCAACGATTTCGAAAGTGAAAGAATCAAATGCTTGATAAGAATTTAAACCTGTCCTGAAATTGTGATAAATCCAACTCAGCAAAAGGAATACAGAACTGAATCCTTACCTATGTACTGACTAAAGCCCAAGATCGAAGCTGCAGCACGGCGATGGAACCTTCAAGGTTTAGGTTATGCTGAGCTGATACAATGGAGGTAATTGACAAGACAGACTTATTTGTGCGTTTCCAATTCTCCATGCTCTCCCAGAGCAGTGCCCTTCTGCAGAGGTTAGAGCAGGAGATGACTCCTGTAATCCACACTCTTGATCGCTGGAAGTCTGTCAGCCAGGCTACAACCCAAAGCTGAAGAGCTACTTCTTTAGTAACAACTTTCCACTCAAATGTAAGAGACAAGTCATAAGCTCAACTTCACACTGAACATGCCATATCCTGTTTTCACACCAGAAGCTGCACAAAATATCATCTAAATGGGACTCCTGCTTATCCACATCCACAGGGACAGGATTTGGATCCCAGTTCAACTTTCAGCAAATGCCTAATGATCACCAAAATTACAATCCCAAAAGCCCTGAAACAAATCTGCTATAGCTACAGGTGCAAGTGGGAGACCAGAAGCAATCAGGCTACGAATGCCAAAACAGGCTGTATTTTTAAAATGTTTCCAACTACATACAAGAACAAATGCAGGATGTGATGTTTGCTTAGTTTTATTAATTTATTTTTGCAGGAACCTGCAACTTGGAGTATGTACTTTCTGGAGGTACCATGCATGCATAGCCTCTGAATGCTTTTATACAATTTCATCTCTTAGTAATAAGTTCATTCACAGCATACACAAATCTAGAATGTAGACACCATATATACAGGATTAAACAAGATCGTGTCTCTTTTCTTTAATGAAAAAATTTAACAGGGTTTCACACAGCAGGAAGTATGGATTAGATACACTGGTGCCACCATAAATATATAAGTTTCAAGAACACAGTTTTTTAAAATTGGACTGGAAATCCAGGATTATAATATTGCATTAACTCCACTGATTTCTGATTATTCAAATCCAAGAAAAATATTTGCATTTATGGACATGAACAGTAATGAAAGCCCCAACTGAAGAAATGTGGCAAAACTCAGTCATGTCTGGGTTCATATAATACCGACATTTTGAAACTAAAACAAATGCGGCAGCACATAGAGACAGTACTGACTATGAGCTGTGATATCCGTGCATGTCTTCTTTCCTTGTGAGATTTAGAGCCACTGGAGTTGAGAGCACATAAATTCTGTGGTACCAAATCAGCTCTTGAATTGTTTATGTCCAACTGTCCTCATCAGGATAGTAATTTTCACATTCTAGGGTACACCACTGGATTTTAAAACAAAAACTATCATCCTCATGACAAGCTTGTTTTTAACATATTTAATATTCTCACATTCTTTTTTAAAACATTCTTTATTGGTTTTATTTTGTCCCCCTTTCAACTCAAGTATTTCTTTTTCCGTTTCAAAGGATTTTACAATCAATATTAAATGTAAAAGTATTTAGGAATTGAAGTGAGAGATGTATAGCTGGGACAGAAAAAGTAACTGAAAGAAAAGTTGGATTTTTTTTTTAAATGTGATTCAGTAGCATATCATAATCAGAAAGTACTGAGACCAGCTCTTTTAAGAATTATTACACCTTTTCACCACACCTCCCATTTTTCAAGGGAAACACACACACATACCACAGACACACAGATACACAATTCAATCTGATCTAAGACTACATTTTACAAAGTAATTCCTTTTGCTTGACTTCCCACCCCTTTCCTCTTCACCCAAACAAGACTAATAATTACATCAAATTAAAAGTAGATCCAAAGTTCATTTCTTTTGGTTTACTATGTTCTGAATAATTTTCCACAAGCCCCACTCTAAATAAACTTTTAAAGAACTACAGTAGTATCCTATAATTAAAGGGAATTCATCTTAATAGCACAGTAAATATAAAATAAGCTTTATAAAATTTCAATGAACAGTGAGATCATTTTGATAACTGAATGTCCAGGTCAGTTACAAACTCTACCAATCTAGTAGCATGGTTGAGGGAAAGCTCAGTCATTAAGGAAAAAAGAAAACACAAGTAGTGCATTAACTCAACACAATAGCATCAGCATCCCACCATTCTCACACACACACAGGTTTTACATAATACAGTGCATTTTGTATGCCAGCTGACATTAGGGTAGTATGTGCATTCAATAAATAATACATAAACCAATCTTTTTGGCATAATCTACAATTCAGTTGGGGTGTAAATGGCATCACCTCTTTCAGAAGGAAAACGGATCTTCCAATATTCAAAATACAATTTACATTCTAACAAATGACAAATATTGAAGCACCATGTAAAGTTTTTACTATTAATGTTTGAGTATGGGCATTTAGAAGTAAAAGAATACCACAGAGTTTGACTTTTTTTCTTTTTTTTTGTACAAGCAACAAATGAGAGTAATTGAAAAAGCAGAGTAAAATTATTGGTACAAAGGAAGTCTTTTTCAATTTAACAGCGCTCACTCACTCTTCCAAAAAGTACCCTGCTGTCCTGACAGCCCTTCTTTCTCTTACTCTAGTGAAGCTGGACTAAGATTTGCAAGTCTCCACATATGGTTATTGCAGTTCAGGGAATTACTAGACTGAATGCATATTTTCCACCATTCCCCTCCCCACCACCCCCCTCCCCCCTTCAAAAGTAATATCTAGTCTGTCTGAGAGTGGCACAACTGTATTTTTGCATGACACACCTACTCTCAGCTGCTGACTGTCACTTCAGTGGCTATCTTTTTTGTAATTCCAGGAAAAAGAAGTGCTTCTGGAATTTCAACAGAAGTACAAACAAACAGAAAATTGAAATAATACAAAGGCAAAGGCACCAGGATAGAAAAGTCATGAAGTTACTGGTATTGTTTTGGGTAAGTCATTATACAGCTGATAACAGCAATGCTTCTGGCTCATCTGTTTTCTAGTTACCTCTGTTTTGTCAGACTGTCCACTTACATGCACAAAATTAGTATTTGCCTACTGACTTCATTTGACAGTAATATTTTACAGCTTTTCACAAGTGATGAGCTCCCCCCACAGCAGTATAAATCATTAGGAAGGAAGAAAAACTATCTCTGATGCCTTTGACATTGTTTTGTTCATCAGTGATTGCTAGACATTTCTTAGCTTATTTAAAATTATCCTGAAGATGTAATTAGTGCAAGAACATATTGAAAAATGCCAGATAAAATATTGGTTCCTCATCTAAGACCAACAGTTTGGTTCTTACTGTTGTCTTTATAAACTGTGGGGAGAGAAGACACCAGATTGAGCAATGTAGTGAAGATGAGTTTTCCTCCACCCACCCCTTGCAGATGCTGCTTTATTTTAAATAAGGATTCAGACACATGATTGTTCTACCACAGCTTAACATGTTATCACACATCAAGTGACCTGTGGTAATTGACCATATGGATGTGGCTGCCACGAGCTAAAAACAGCTTAAAATGGAAGTAGTTTAAAACTCCCCTGGCAAGGTTTAGCTAGCAAATTTTGCCTTACAGTCACAAAGTCAATTACTATAACTCAGCTGACGTGCTTGGTCACATCTGAACTGTGATGAAGATACACCATAAAAACTCAAATGCACTGTACCAGCCTCTGACCAGTACACAAGAACACCCCACTCAGTCGCACAGTTGTGTCACAGTCATTCAGCTGCCCAAACCCAAGGTTGAGTTCACAAGTATCGAGTGCTTTATTACAGCAACCTGAAGCATTCAAACAGACTGAACATCACCTTTATAGTACAGTATATCATATGCAGAAAAGTACCAATATGATTTTCAGTTGCAAGTCTTGTGTTCTTCAACCTATGACATGTATTTCCTGATCGAAATTAAAAGAATGCAGTGTGTAATTTTTCAGGATCTGGCATTTGCTATTTTGTACAGGCCGGTTTATTAACAATGTGCAAATAAACCTTTACTGAAGAGCTGATTAATTATTTTTCAGCTAACTTTGATCTGGGGCACAAAGTACCTTCTGTGCTGTAAACATCATGAATTCTTCACAAATTGGAAGCTGAAAAGGCCTAAGGAACTGGGTATGTTTTCTCATACACAACCATGGCTGAGCTCAAGTCTTCCAAACGGAATTTGGAGTAGCCCGTGTTCGGCATATGTCTCTGTGCTGCTACACAGCACAGGCTTAGAAGATTGTTGTATATAAAAGCATACTTTAGCTTTGAAACACGACGGCCCAATGAAAGCATGCAGCAGTATTTTCATCTGTAATGTGGTAGAATTCATTCTCTGTTTATTACCAGTGTTGACACAGCCAGGTGAGCACTGTACAAGCAAACAGGATTGTAAAAAAATTACCTCTGATTAAACTCTCTGTAACACTCATACGGTTTCTCATTTATAGTCACCTCAGGTTACTATTTCAAACAGCAATTTTTTGTAGACATAAGTTACCCTGAAAAAAAGCAGCAATTACAAATACCCTTCTCCTTTTTATTTTTTTTTAAAACCTTGCAAAATTTATCATTGCATTTACCTGTCTTCTTTTTCAGTAGCTTACAATCTAGAAGCACAGGGAGCCTTTGTTTTCCAGCTAGCTGTGGCCAGGTTAAGTCGGCTCTGGCTCTTCAGTTTTTCTGGTTAAGTGTAACACTTCACACCATGACTAAGAGTCCTATAACTTTTTAAAAAAAAAACTGTAGTTTTGGGTTGTTTTTTTTTGTTTGTTTGTTTTCAGAGCCACTAAGCAGTAACTATAACCACAGGACTAAACACCGGTAGTTACTTGCTTTCCTGCATACATTCTTCTCAAAATTAATCCTTTTACATTTTTCAGGTTTCTGCTTTGCTCACTGCAATGGGAAAGAACTGAACCCTTAATTCATCTTTTGGTGTAGCAGAAGCAGAAACACCTTAACACATTACTCCCACCCCTTGCAATATGAAGATTGTTGACAGGCAAAGGCCGGGCAGATGGACTGAAAGGTTCCCCATGTTTCCTTCTCCTACAGCTGTTGGCTTGAGAGCCTGTTTTCAACCCAATGCAGCCCCGTCCTGAATTTCAGGTGTATCGTGGCATCTCACACTGTTCACAGCGATTTAGTGCTGGGTGATTTAGAAAGGTGCAGCTACCACAATTCCATGGAGCCCCTTCAAAGTCTTCATCTCTTGGCTGAGTCCGTGGAGTCTGTTTAGAGCTGTTTTGATGCTCTAAAGAAAAGCCAAAAGAAAACATCTTATTTCAGAAGAGAAGGATAACAGTCAAGATCATACTTCTTTCTGGTTGGTCACCTAATCAAACAGTCTATCTTAAAATGAAAATGAAAACCTTAACATTAAAGGTCTTTTCCTAAAGCACTTCTAATTCAATTTGTGAAATCTGAATATTTAAAGTATTTCACTTCTGAAAAGAGTCGCTTAGCCATAGCATCTTAAAAACAGAAAGAGCCCTCACCACTGTTAGGTCACTGATACTGCTACAGGTTTAATGGCTAAACCATACAAGTTTGTTACTGGCACTGCAACACTATCCTGTTAAGGAATAACTTCACAGGTTTACATAAAGCAGTTTATTACCAAATTTTAAATTCCAAAAACCCTACTTCGCCTGAAGTGAAAAACTACTTCTAACTTAGTTCCTTCAAATAGTCTGATAGATGACATTTTTTCTGCATCTTTTCTAGCATTTACCCAGCCTGAAAAAAAATACAATATAAGAATAAAATGACAGGTCTTCCTCAAAATAAGATGATTACCTTTCTTCCTCATGGTTTGCAGCAGGAATGTGTGTATGTGAAGCAGTATGTAAGTCTGTTTTCATTCATAAAATCAGCATGTATGCAAATCATACATTAGGTCTTAACCCACAGAAAGACTTGGTTTTCCACATCTCCAACCACCACTTCAAGACCTCACGTTATCCACTAAAAGTGACACAGACTCCCAGGATCTGGGACCACAACATTTCACAAAATGTTAACATTCAAAACAACATTAACACATACCTAGAAGGTAAGGTTAAGATACCCATCTGCTGAACAAACATCTGCAGAGCAGCTTTATTAAAAGAGAACTTATGTGTAACAAAGGGCTGCAATTTGTAATTGCACACAAAGTAATTTTCAGCTGCACACAAAGTATACAAGTTGCTGCCCCATTTGCCACGAAACAGGGCAGACAGCTGATGACAGCCCTAGTGCAAATAGTACTTAGGTTTGTCTTGAGACAAGCTTAAAGGAAATTAATCTCCTCCCTTAGATGCAAACACTCTCCAAGGCCAGAAGCTGTGCAGTCACATTAACAGTACTTGACTCAACAAACTACTCATAAGCAAGGGGCAGTGCAGGCACTTGACTGCCTTCTGTTGACTGGCCAGATGGCAGCACAGAGCAGACCCTTGTCTGCCCACACTGTCTGCCTGCCCACATCTTCAACAGCTGAATGTTAAAAGATATTTATTATTTAAGAAAAAAAAAGAATTTAATGTTGTCACGTTAGAAGCCAAGCTCAGAACACAGCAGGCCAGCCCTAAAACTGATCTCCAGTAAGCTTACAGACAAAACTAGGAAGGTAGTCATACAAATCCTTACAAAGCATTATCTCTCCAACTACCAAATAAAATCAATTTATGCAAGTTTTGCATATAAGTTTGCTTTGAAATAATAAATCAAATAGTCTAGTGTAATTAAGAGAATCCCTTCAAGCATCACAAAGTAACAGTCCCTTAAATAGACCACATGATCTCTGCAATCTAACATGAATCCAGGCAGCTGCCTTCATGCCATGGCTCACCTGGTGCTACCAGCACTCCTGGACACTACCAAGGATTCAGGCAACTCATCCCAGTATTATCTTTCCTTTGAACCACAAGGAGCAGTTCTGCATCTTCTCTTTCTTTTAAATTTTCACACAGTAATAACTTTATTACACTGAGGTTGATAAAACACTTGCTTCAAAAGAGGGGGAAAGTTTCCTTATGTGAATTCAAAATTCAGCTATAGAAACCTTTGTGAAGTGCTTATCAGCAACCACAACTTATTTACAAAATTTGAGTGTCAAGGAGTCTATCTGATTACTGATTGAGAAGAGCTACTTCTTTTCCACTAGCAAGTGCAGTACATGCTAGTTACAGCAAGAGGAGACACAACATCATGAACCTTATCACACAACATTTTCAGAGAAAAGGCTGCTAGGCTGCTGTTTTTCCCTGAATCAGACCATAGGAGCCTAGACCCGCTATTTCAGCAGAAAGATACAAGGTGTTTAAAGACTTCATTAATATTTGAGACCATTCCTTTTTTTTTTTTTTTTTTTTTTTTTGTATTTATTTCCTGAAATCTGTTAAAAGTCAAAAAATACCTGAGACAAGAGGTAGGGTTCTGCTCTGAAATCACCACTAAACATAGTTGAATTCAGGGAGCTACTGGGCTACACAGCAACTGTGTGTCTACTTGGGATCTGTTGAGTCAGACAGGGATGTACTGACTGAACCTCCATCAGACAAAAAAGTGTGACCAAATTACATAGCTCCTGTGCTTACATAAAACTTAAGTGTCCTAAGCTGGATCCGAATCCTGATGCAAAATAATTAGCACTGAAAATTAATGAACCTATGCAAGTGGAACACATCTCCTTAGACCAATGTGAGGAAGTATCTTCCTTAGTCCTTAAAATGTGTGCTGTGCTAAAATGGCTACTGTGATACTCATACTATGCACAAAAATACAGGTACAAAGTGACACAGCCAAGGTAAAGCATAATTAAGAACAAACACAAATTAAAGTTGCTGCGACCAATCAAGCTTAAATAAAAGACTCCAACTAAACTATAAAATCCTAACAACATATATTAGACAACTAAACAAACCTGACATAGACCTTTAATCTAGAGGTATTTAGAAAAGAAAAACATTAGGAAGCTCAAGTAAACATGGAGAAGTTTGTATATTTTCAACTCTTTTTCTACTACTGAGTAACATTATTTACAATCAAGGCGTTAACATTCATTTGCAACAATCTGCCAGAGGAAAACAAGTTATAACCAGGATTACTGCACTTACATAAAAGCACTCGCATCTGATCTATATAGAAAGAAAAGTTAAGTAAGTAGAACAGCTTACTGTCACCACAGGGATTTTTTTTTTTTTTAAAAAACAAAAAAATGCAGATATCTCAATGCAGATACGGTAACTTGATGCATGTTTTTTGACCTACCCTTTTTATATGGCTTTGGTGGCACAACAGGACCAGGCTCTATGTTATCATAGAAGTTACATGTGGCTTTCGGATCAAAGTTACCTGTCGAAAAAGAAAAGTAAGAAAGTGTAACTTGGAGGTTATTTAAATGCCTATGCCTGCGATATAAATATCCAGAGGCTCCTGGTTTTACACATATTTTATTTATGACATTATATCATAGCTTTTTCACAAGCTTTGTCACATATTTTCAGTTTTGTGTTGATCCTAGTAATTTTTAGCAGGGTAACCTCATACTGAATAATCAACTCCAGCTCAACATTTTGTATTGCATTGAAAACATGTAAAATGCAAATCTTTCTACAGGATATTTCCTTGATAAAAAAGGAGGACTGTGCATATTCTAACCCATTTGATTCTATTTACTACAAGTATCCATTCAAAAAAAGAGGATTTTTAAAGACCTAAGTAGATTTCTTGGTTGAAACCTGTAGTTCTGTTCTGTATTACTTGGCCACAGCCTTTGTCAGCAAAAAGTTTAAAATTTAAGTAAAGGATCTTCACAAAGGAGTAATTTTTTTAATTATTAATTTTTTTTTAATAGGTACTTGACAAAGTCACTTTTAAGTCACCACTTTTCTTGGTAATCTAACTTGGTCAACAGGAACATTAGCAAGTCAAGTCTATTAGGTTGCAACTGAAAAAAAAATCCCATCTTTCAGAGGGAAGTTGTCACTGCTACTATAAACTGAACTTGAAAAACTCCAAGTATTCACTTTGAAGCACATACCATATTAGAATCATAGGATCATTTACGCTGGAAAAGACATCTAAGATCACTGAGTCCAACCACTGCCCCAGTACTGCCAAGTCCACCAACAAGTCGTGTCTCCAAGTGCCATATTGATGATTTCTGTAAATACCTCCAAGGATGATGACTCCACCACTTCCCTGGGGAGCTTTCCAATACTTGACAGCTCTCTCCCAGATGATATTTCCCTGTAATATCCAAACTAAACCTCCCCTGGCACAAAGTGAGACCACTTCCTTTCACCTTGTCATTTATTACTTGGGAGAAGAAACCAAGCCCCTCCCTTGGCTACAACCTCCTTTCAGGTAGTTGTAGAGAGTGAGGTCTCCCATGAGACTCCTGTTCTCCAGGCTAACCCCCCCACCCAGCTCCCTCAGCCGCTCCTCACAGGACTTGTTCTACAGACCCTTCACCAGCTCTACTGCCCTTCTCTGGACATGCTCCAGGACCCTGGGGTCTTTCTTGCAGTGAGGGGCCCAAAACTGGACATAGGATTTGTGGGGTGGCCTCACCAGTGCCAAGTACAGGGGGAGAGTCACTGTCCTGGTCCTGCTGGCCACACTATTGCTGGTACAGACCAGGATGCCATTGGTCTTATTCGGCCACCTGGGCTAGCTCATGGTCAGCCACTCTCAACCAACACTCCCAGGGTGTTTTCCAATGAACAGCTTCCCAGACACTCTGCCCCAGCCTGCAGCACAGCTGGGGTTGTTGCAACTGAAGTGCCTGACCCGGCACTTGACCTTGTTGAACCTCATACAACTGATCTCAGCCCACCACTCCAGCCTGTCCAGTTTCCTCTGCAGAGTCTTCCTTCCCCTCCAGCATATCAACACTTCTGGCCGTATCAAAATTATGCTTTAAAAAAGAAATCAATTCAATACCTCTAGACTGAAGGAGATCAACTTCTTTCAGTGTACAGTCAACATTTATCTGGAGTTGTCTGTTGAGGCTTCTCAATCTGGTCATTTCCTCAGGCTAGAAAGAAACAACCCACAATAGTCACTGTGGAAAAGTCAGCATCTTATTTGAAATAGAAATAACATTGCTTATCTTTGTCAACATCTTTATTAGAAACTGAGTATTGATAAAGCACTGGAGAAAGACAAACTGGCCCATTACCACTGCCCATTTGCCCTCAAAACACATTCTTCTACTGGCATGTGAGGAAGAAAATAAACAAGTTACTTAATATTAAAATTCGTAAGACGACATAGCTGAGCTCAAGTTTATAAAAATACACGCAGTATAAACTTCTGCATAAGATGATGACTTGTTACCTGAATTTGCATCAAGACGATCAGAAAACAGAATACAAGTTGCATCCCATATCAACTATTACTTGATTAAAACTGAGTAAGGTCACAAGTTTATTTATTTGCATCAACCCAAGGAGCTACAACAAGCCAAACCTTTTTGCCCAGTATATTGAAATCATTTGATGCTGAAGGATGGTAATTATTCTTAACAGTAATCAGTTAAGTCCATATATTTGCATATCATTAACAAACCCTAAGTTATGGGAATGCAAAGCCCTCAATGCTAGCAACATCTATTACTATGTAGGAATAACTATCTTATCCCAGGATGCATTCTGGCATCAGAGAGTCACAAAATCAGAGTGTCTGAGGTTGAAAGGAACCTCTGGTGTCACTTTGTCCAGACCTTCTGCCAAGCCTCCAACCAGATTTTGTGCCACTGATAACCACACTCTTGGCATGGCTATTCACCCAGTTTTCAGTCAGCCTCACTGCTTGTCCAGCCCATACTTCATCAGCTTCTCTATGTAGATATTACAGGAGACAATGCTGAAAGCCTTACCAAAGTCCAGACAGACATTAATCACTGTTTATCTAAGTCACCAGGACAGACTTTCCATCCTAGTAGTTTATCAAAATGGTCAAGCTTGACTTCCCCTTGCTGAATCCATGCTGATCACTTCTTTGTCCTTCATGTGCCTGGGAATGGTATGCAGGGTTAGCTGTTGAATCACATTCCCGAGGACCAAAGTGAGGCTTATCAGTCTGTAGTTTCCTGGATCATCCCCTTCTTGAAAACAGAACTGGTATTTTCTCTCTTCTAGTCTTCAAGTACTTTCTCAAACACCATCAATCAATCAAAGATTATTTATAGAGTGGCCTTGCAATGACATCTGCCAGCTCCCTCAGCACTCATGGGTGCATCTCATCCAGGATTATGACCTCATACATGTCTGCTTTGCTTAAGTATTCCCTGACCTGTTTCTCTTCACTATGGGTATACCATTCCTGCTTCACACTTTTCCAGTGTCTTTGGGACTTGAGATTCCTGAAGCACTGAGGCAAGAAATCATTCAGTATCTCAAGCCTTTTTCATATTCTGTGTAACCAGGTGCCCCATTTTGCTAAGCCCATGTTTTCACTGGCCTTCCTGGTGCCACCTATGTACTAAGAGAAGCCCTTCCTTTCACCTCTGACATTCCATGCCAGATTCAACTCCAGCTGGGCTTTGGCTTTCCTAACCTCACCCTTGCACACTCACTGCCTCTGCATTTCTCCCAGGTACATACCTGCCAGATGCTGCCCTGAGACAGGTGAGACACACAGCAGCCAGAGTAGTTAAGTAGCTAACAGCCCCTATTGTGCCTTCCAGTCTACACCTGCGTGCATTGCTTATGTCAGCACAGTAAGCCTGAACTGATTTGGTTAACAACTGCACACAGTGGAAGCTATTTTTCAGCCAGATGAGCTCCCTTATCAGAGCCCTACAGATGTTTGGGCTAGTTGCTTGCAGGTGGAAGTCACACAGATAAGAAAAATCAACACGGAAAATGAGAGGGAGGTGACAAATATTGAGTCAACACTGCCACTGAGAAGTTACTCAGCACATCCTGCACATACCACATGAGAAGTACCATCTGTGAGATGAAACTACTCTAACAACAAAATACCTTTCAAAAAAAAAGTTAAACCTTCCCATATGAATACCAAGCTCTATATGGGTCAGGTTCTTGTAGTAGATTGGGACATACTTTTATAAGTTCTTAAGAAAGCAACTATATTTAATTCTGTGGTCTACAAAAGCACATGCTTACAACTTCCAGAAGTTCTGTTGTGAACGCTAAGAAAGCTGGACAAATATGCTTCATAAAGTACAAGATCTACCTTATGACAAGTCAGATACTTATAAAAAACGATCTCTAAAGACTGAAGACTTATATTAACAAGTATTTTTGTACCATACTTAAGTTCATTAAAACATAAAAAATAAATATGTACGTTGAATTAAAATACTAACAAATTGCTTACTGTTGGAATTGCAGTTGTACAGCTAACTCTTCGAAGCCGCCTCTGCATTAGATCATGCTCCATACCATTGACTTCAGTTTTCAGGCGTTCAAGCTCTTCTTTCTCAAGCTTCAGTTCCTTTGCTAATCTCTCCATCCTTGCTCGTTGATGTAACAGCAAGGCTAATGTTTTACATAGAAGAAATAGTTACTAACACATAAAAACCTGGAAAACTGAATTCTTAACGTATGCGTAAGATTCATGAGTGACCTTACTGGAAAAAAAAAAGTGTTCATAAACATGCAGCCAAGTATCAGTGTGAAGATGCTTTCATGCCAAATGAACTACAATTTAGAACACAGTTCTTCCAGAATAAAAACACATTTTAGACAGTAACTTGAAGTTGATATTACCACTTTGGTCAAAGCTTCTTTTTTTGCATTTGGTCTTTCTTGTCTCAAAAATACAAAGGCACCTGTAAAAGGAGACAGCTTCCCAAGATGAAACAGCAACCTAGTCATATTAATTCTCTACTGGTAGAAAAAAATAAAAATACCAGAGGTAAGATCAGAAGGTAACACACACTTCATACCTGCTGCTCAACAGCAGGTGACACCAGCCAAATGTCAGTCCTGAACTGCTGGGGTTTTTTATCACTGCTATTTCAGATTATGCTGTAACAACTTTAAGTAGTCTTAGCTTTTCAGGAGTACTGAAATCCTCAATACTATAAGTTCCCCAGTGATCAAAGGCAAAACTATAGAACTTTAACAAAATAGCCTAGAGAATCCAGAAAATAAAAAGTGAGGTCAACTCAGGTGCTTCAGACTCTAATTCCATGACAGAGCTGATTCCTCTCGCCTCTCTCTGCTGTTACATCATTCTCTCAGCTTTGTTATGGTAGTGAAATGTATGACTCTCACTCACAAGCTGATGTTGGGCTCCCAGAGAGCCAAAGAAAGAATTTTGACTACCTAAAAAATAATACTCAGTTTCCTCAGGATGAGCATTTCTCAGTATTTCATCATAATGTAAAACTGGCCAAGTTAGTGTGATGCTTAATCCTTTCTGAGCTGGCTGGTTTTACCTGATTGAAGTCTGCTAGGACAGAGTAAAATAAGACATTTGATGTGGGTATTCAGACAAACAAGCTTCTCATGTAACAATGTTCCCGTAAACTGTTCAAAATAAAGGTGTTATAGAACCTTCAAAATGTGATTTCATAAAAGGCCCCAGCCAGCACTTGCTCTTTTCTTCACCCCTGTCCCACAAAGGCAAAGAAAAAGCACATCTCTCAAGAGTATTTCCATACGAGCTAAAAAAAAAAGTTAGAAAAACAAGCAACGTGACACAACTTGCTGCAGAATGACAAAAAAAACCCAACCAGGAGCACTGAAATAAGGTTTTTCTATTAGTTGTCAGTATTCTGCACAAAAATGTAGCATTATACTTTGGATTTTGTATGGATCCACCAGTTCACAGCCACAGAATAAACACTGAACATCTTATCCAAGAATAACATCAGATGTTTTTATACTACAGGCATCAGTACCACTGAACAAAATCGTTCTCTACTTTTTTAAAGCAGCATAGTCATGCAAGCAGAATTAAGAAAAGAAAGTACAGATACCAGGCTGTATGATTTTCCACTATTATTATCAAACCTCGTCTTTGAGTGATTCCTCCAACTTAACATGGTATGACTACATTTCATAGCTTCAGATTATACTCTAGTACAACTGAAACATGACTCATACTACAAAGAAACAGTAAAAGTACAGAGAGCAGAATGAATTTTTGGCAACATTTTTCACAACGGTTCATATTCAAGAGAAAATTAAACAAATGTGTTCCCTATATCAAGCAGTTAAATATACTCTTCTTTAGGACTCCTTTTGTAATAGTAAAGAACATATTGTTTACTCTTCTATAACTTATTTCTTTTAAGAGATCAGAGTGCAGCAATACTAAAGGCTCTGGTAGATATTGCCACAAATAAAAATGCCCCAAAAAGCATATGCTATCTAGTTCTATTTAGTTTTTCAAGTACAAAAATCTAAAGACACAAAGGCAAAAGCAGATTTCTACATTTCAGAATCTGTTTTTTACAGCTATGTGAAGCTACTTGTAGTTTTCTCACATAAATGACAATGTTTTCTGAAGATGTAATAGGAATGCTACTAAACAAAGTGTGGCCTCAGAGTTACAGACCTACGGGCATCCATTCTTACTAAAGAACTGGGTCTAAAGAATTTCCAGTTGGGTCTACCAGGTACAGCACTATTTCAGCTCTCTAAAGTGAACAAGAGTCTAAAAGGAACAACACAAGAATAAACTCTCTTTTCCAAACACAAATCCTGAAAATGATTCTGTCATTACCCCAAATGACTGCTTTGAATGCTTGCAGACTGGTTCATTTGCTCAGTTCTAAATTTTCAAATCTATACAGCAGATGACTCCAAGAAAAGTAGTTTTCAGCTAAAGGTTAAATTTCACTTTTTTTCTTTCTTTACTGAATTCATCATTTATATCGGGCATTAACACTACATACTATCCCTATGCAGGAGAACATAACACCCTAAAACTTGTCTGCCAATCTCTTCCTTCTCTTTGAAAGCTCTGAGTGTAAGAAGTAAACTTTGGATTAAATTCTTCAGAATAATTATTTTAATACCTTTCAAAACAAAAATATTATTTGTATTGACACACAAAACTTTCTCAGCTGCAATCCTACCTCTCTCCTCTTCTACTTCAACCTAAAGCAAATAAATTGGATTCAAATGCAGAAGCCAGTGCTTCAGGTCTCATAAACACACCTGAATACAAAAAAATTTTAAAAATTTACATGTAAATTTATGACAACTCCTCAAAGCAAATTTACAAACAAGATACAGTATATGAACCACTTATTCTTGTTAACTGCAGTCTTTTGTTTCAAGAAAGTCCCTTAATGTCAAAAGCAAAGCAAATTTAAGACCATCATAAATTCTTTATATATTAGATTGAAATTCAGCAATTTAAAAAAAAAAAAAAAATCAGAACAAACTCTCATTACATGATTTATGGCGCAATTTCTATTCTTCTCTGTACAGGTTCCAAGATTCTCACTCACTAAGTAGCAAAATCAAGCTGAAAATGTATTTTACAACACCACAATTTTCAGGGTGAAACATTTACCTTGAGTGTAAGCATAGTCGTCTGATCCAGAACTAGAGCTTCTCTGATATTTATGGCTTCCTTTTTCTCCTCCAGATCCTGGGATTACAGAAATAGGCTGAATAGGTTCTGGTGCTGCAGAACGCTCTTCTTGGTCCACTAAATTTAAAAGATTCTCAGTCGGTGCTCGACCTACTGTGATTTTAAAAATGGTTGGGTTTGGCTGAGATACCATTACCCGAGGAGACTGTGTTGGTGCACCTGTAGGTCCAGTTGGTTGAGTGTAGGTAATATATACTGGATTAACACTAAATGGAGGTTTGGGTTGCCCCGACATACCTCTTGATGGAGAGCTTGAAGGTGGAGTAGTGGCTGCATACAGCGGGTGCTGGTTTCGTTGAGACGGTTGATTACTTATTGGTGAAGGGCTTCTGTTCATTGCAGTCCCAGGTCTTTGCGGTGGCTCAACTGTAATTTCTATTTTATTCATGGAACCTTTGGATAAACTAGGTCCAGCAAAAGGAGGAAGGTACGATACAGAGTGACCGCCTTGTTTTTGAAAAGTCTGGGATGCTTGCTGATATGGATGGGGTGGGACAGTTGAAGGGCTGGGAGGCATGAAAACATGGGAACTTTGATGACTCAACTGAGGAGGCTGAACTTGGTGTTGAGGAGAGCCAAAGGGAGAGGGACACTGGGATGCCGGTGGTGACCGAAAAGCCGACTGAGGGATCTGGGGTTGTTTTGGAGAATACTGAGAAGGTTGGTAGTTCTGTTGGTGTGGATATACAGGTAGAGGACGGGGAGTATAATGAGGAACTGGGCCCTGTGGCGATGAATGCCACTGTGTATTCTGAGGAGTCTGACGTCCTGAAGAACTTTGAGATGTTTGTCTTATATAAATAGAGCCAGGAGTCCCATAAAGATTGCTTGGAATCTGTGGAAGAATTTGTAGAGCTCTGGGTACACTCTGTCCAGAGGCGAGGTTTTGTGATACTGTAACAGTAATGGGATTTGTACTGTACCGAGGTATGTGCATATACGTGGGAGGAGGGCCTTGCATAGCAGACGTGTTCATTCCTGGTTGTATGGAAGATGGCTGTGGAGGTGGCTGTGGAGGAGGAGTAGCTGCATTTCTATTCTGGTCATTCATGAAAAATGGATTGTAACTAGGAGAAGCTGCCACGACAGCAGGAGCAGAATGTGGTTCCTGAACTAAGCAGATGAGCTGTTTACCTGCTGTGCGCTGAGGGTCAATGTGTCCATCGCTTGAGCTGTGTACCAGTGTACGACCACCATTAAGTTGAGCTCCATCCCCCACGTGATAGCTGGTATGAGGATGAATACCCAGATTAATGTGCAAAAGGCTATTTCTATTCATTCTGGTGTCATCAGGGCTGTGGTACTCCATATACAAGTATTTGTTGCTCTCCTGTGCAAGGGCTCGACAACAGGCATCGAGGTTGTTGTTGTTCTAGGAGTAAAAATGGACACCTATTACTGTCATATAGCAGAAGGAAGAACCACTGCTCAGTGTTCAACAAGCCTTCAGCTGAAGCCAAAATCAATCCCAGTCTGAACACAACTAGGGAGAACATGTCATACACAGGAATTTTGAAAATAAAGGTAATACCTGCTAAGTCATGGTATGCAATTTTTACACAGCTCACACTGCATCTGGCAAAGTGCTCTGGTAACACCAGTTACACTATGACATACTAAAAACAAATGAAGTCCACTTTTGGGGAAAGCAATGGTTAGAACTCTTCACATGTTCTTCAAGGAATGGGTTCGCACAATAAATACTTCTAGTAACAACACAAATTAAACTAGATTAAAATTGCAAACTCTGGAAAAGTAAAACAAATGCAGATGATATTTTGATTTTTACCTGAGTATTTCTCTTTACCTGAAAGTTTTAAAAGCCCAATATTTTAAAGCAGCTTTTATTGGTAGAATAGTATTTAATGCCTTAAAAAAAAGAAATCAAAGTAAGCATTGCTTGAAGAAGTACTGCCAATTCCACAAAGCACCTTACAATTCCATCAAAATTTCAACTGCCTTTAAGAATTTCAAGCTTAAGGCTATAGAAGGTTTATTCACACATCAGTGAGGAAACCAAATAACCCCGATAAATGTTTGATTAGTTCTGTGGTGCTAGCAGTTGAAACTATACAGACAATAAATTATGAATCAAGTGAGAAATATAACAGGGAATTCCCTTTCCCTTCTTACCTTCTCCCCTCATTTTAGCTTAATTTAGTCTTGTTAAAAGAACAACACAAATGATGACTTTTCCAAAGGAGTAAAATCACTAGAAAGCACTCCAGATGGTGGATTTTTTTTTTCCTTCCCACCTTCTCATGTAGCAGTCTGTATCAACTTTATATAGTAAAGAAAGAAAATTTCACTCTAAGTTCAACTAAATCTGGCCCTCAGCACCTGAACTTTGTTACATATAACCCAAGACCTTCTGTGGCATAGAGTACCTCCTTCCAGAACAAGTGTGTACATATTTACATATAGACACATACACCCCTGCCTTCCTCTGTGTGCTAAAATTACCATTCTAAGGAATATGCATTAATGGTTTCAATTCTATTTTTAAAACTATCTCTATATAATTTTTTAGATATATGAATACACATATAGCCCACAATACAATTTTCAAGAGCCTATCCGTTGGCTGAAAAGTCATGTTACATTTCTTTTCTAAGGGACCAATACCTAGCTAGTCTTAATAGAAAAGATGACTTCCCCAAAATTTCATGACTTCACTATCAGATGAACACACATATTCAACATCTTGTCATATGAAGACTTACTACTGAACACGACAGAAGACAGAGAAGAATCCAGCACTTAAATGTGAATGGCCCTTGCTCCATGGACACTTGTCCTTGACTACCTCCCTTCATGCTAAGCACTCCTTCTAGATCCTAATGATCAATGGGAATATCCAGACATATCACTAAAAATTTAAGACTAGAACACGTGGTAACTAGACATTGTAATAACAATCAGCACCACAGTGCCTAGACAGCAGTCTCAAACAAGTTAATCACTACCACTGGCCACTTGCCATTTAAACAGAACTTCACAAGCACTCCTAAGCTTCCTTAGGTCACTTGGCGCAGGTAGAGAGAACAAAGACTGGACAGACCCTGACTATATTTATCATTTCAAAGGATTCCCAATTTTTGACAGATCTAAAACTCAAACTGATTTAAATATAGAGCATTTATTGGAAAATGTTCATGGAAACTAGCTCATGCATCTTTATATTTAAAGCAGGTTTGGAAAAAAAATCTACAGTTTAAAAACTAACAAGTACCTGCTATGTAATACTAACAAGCTATTCAGAGCGGCCTGCTATAGATACAGAACACCATATGCTTCTGTCTGAAAGCAATTAATTTGTATTTGTATGGTTTAGAAGACACACAAAGCAAAAATTACAGCCACCGTTCTAAGTAAACCTACTCAACTGCCAGGGACAGGGAAGATGCAAATGCAATTTTGTTACATTAGTCACGACCACACAAGGCCAAACCAGATCTTGTATGTTTCTATTCCATTCCAGAATCTTCCTGTTAACTGAAGGCATTCCCAGATGACCACTATTTGCAAAATGATTACTTATTGTTTATAATCTGTGATTTTAGATGAAAAATGGATGGATGAAATGGAAAGTGAAAGGTAGGGCAGTATGGGACAACGACCATCTGACCTGGAAACAGAGAAGTACAACTACACCTTTGGAGAACCACGGCAAGATGATGCCATGAAGATGAAAAACCTCTAGATTCCTAGCTAGCGCCAGCTCCTTATCTTGGAAGGAGGAGTCACTCTTTGTTAAAATCTTCTTCTGCATATGTATGTCATTTATGTAGCCATCATCGATAAACATCCCATTAGGCATAAGTCGCAGGTCGCACAGACAAGGAAGAACAGTCAGTGGAATAAACCACAAATCTAAAGGAAGAATTACAAAAATTTTGTACCTAAAAGACAGGACAAAAATGCAAGTAGTGGACTTTTCCAACCTTTTAAAATAAAATCAGAATGGAAACCTATGCTCCATGTATACTATTAAAAAGGGTTTTCACAGTAAAATAAAATACATGGACTGCACTGTACCTGAAGCATGCACTGAGATACCACCCCTTCAGGTATCTCAGGGAAACGCTGCCGGAGGTCATGGAGTACCTGCACATCAAGTTGTTGACTGCCTTGCGCCATGCCAGATTGATGATGTTCCAGATTACCAAAGAATGGAAGTCAACAGGCCTTCCAATGATTATGGTCTTCTGAGGCTTCTGGCATTTTCTGCAGGAAAGAAAACACAATCAATTATCTTTTAAGCTAGCATAACTTTTACTCCTTCCCAAACTGCATGTGTAGAAAAACTACTGTATTACATTTTTAGATTTAGCTATCAAGAGAGACAACAGCTTAAACACAAGAGTGGGAACAATCATGTCTCAAATCTTAATATCAAAACATTTTACTTAACGTACCACAGGTATGTCTATACAACATTTTACTGGAATGTGCTAGTTCAGGTCTTAACTCAATCTCATTGTGGTATCACATAGGCATAATTAATAAATCTGACCTGCATAAAATCGGACTCTTACGTATTTACTCCCACTGATAACTTCAGACCTTCCTGTTCAGGGTATCACAAAGCATAGATGCCTGTTACTTAAAACATGCTAGAAGTAACAGGTTGGAAAACGAAGTAGCACAATTATCCAAAATACTCCTCTATTAATAGGGCTTAAACTCCTTTGTCTTTACATCACTACAAATCCAAATTTTGTGAAACACAAGAATTAAACAGAATTTAAAGAGTCCTTTTTAAGATTATGTAAGTACCTATTTAGTATTTTTGTAAAGCACCTGTTATATTCATCCTAATATAATTAGTGACAAAAAAAGAACAGCTCTTTCCATTTCAGGATTCTTGTGTTCAGCATCAAAAAGATTCTATCTGAACTTCAATACCCAAGGACTACTAGAAGGCAAATACAGCCTGAGTCAACAAATGCTTTTCTCGCTTATTGCTCATGATCACAGCAGTCATCAAAAGGCAGATGAAGTCTAAGCAAAGGTTCACAAAAACTTTGCATGAAGGTGGTGCAGGACACAGCCCCTGTAACACATCTTTCCAACAATACTGCTCAGCTGAATTCTTAACTGCAGAGAACACAGTGCTGCGCTCAAAAAACAAAAGGAGGGTCAGAGACCAGCAGAGTTAGTGTTCAAGTAATACAATAGCTACCCAAACCCTCAAGTTTAAATCATGCTTATCTCAACCTCAGTGCAACTGTGGTGGCACATGGCACAGGTATTCCACTTGGCACAGGTATTCCAGTCAGCTTTTCACCTGAGCTCAACTTCCAGCAGCAGTCCAGAGCACCACAACAGAACAGCAAACATACACATCTCTATGCACTAATAAATTCCAACAGCTTCCTACATTTTCCCTCTGAAAGTCTCTTAGTTTTCAGAGGCAGGAAAATAGAAGACAGATCTTCAAAGAAAAGTAAAATGTCAGGTTTAGAGTAAAAAAATTTTGGTAAAAGCTTTTAGAAGTAAAAATAGCAGAAGTCAAGTCCAGCCCACCATCTGACTGCTTTGTATGTGGACAGCTCTGAGCTGCCATCAGCATTCATTAAACGCCACATGTGATCACAGAGAGGGTTCCTTCCTGTCCTATCTCATATATTCCAGTATCCAGTATTACGCCTGTCACGTCACGCATCTTTTCAAGATAAATGAGACAAGTTTAAAGAACAATAAGACATGTGAATTATCATGCTGTGACTTAAGAAGTACTGCAATAAACTTGCATAGTATAATCACAATGCATTTCTGTCCACTGCAGTACTGCTGCAGACTCCTTTCATTTTAAAAGGAAATGAGCTTCCACTGACTACAAGAATAAGCTGAAAATTCCTATCTACACTCACAGTAGGGGATCTTTTATAAAACTTACTTTTTTTGTAAATGACAAACATTACACTCTGAAAAGCAAACCATCACCAGAATACTTAAAAAACCAACCTGACAGCAATGAAGCTCTGCGTTTCTAAACAACTTTCCTTCTCCCAGGAGGAAACAGCTGAAATGTGGTAAAGGAGGAACACCCTACCAGAATAAATGGCAGTTAAAATCCCTTTGGAATAGCAAATGACAGTATCTCAAACAGAAGATAATAATTTTAAGAATTTAATTTACACAAGCAAGAACCTTTGCATCACTTTTCTCTTCAAATAAGAATTTTAATGTAACTTGAGTGAGCAGACTAAAGATCCATCATCAATACACACAATGTTTTTCTACAGTGGTTTTTAAATAAAGTGGGTTTTTTGATGTTTCCTAACAGTTCCTGAATACGTGTGGTGAGAAGAGGTACAACATAAAGTAATCAGCAGTTATTGGCCGACTATGAATTTTATCAGACTTCTAAATACAATGGGGAACAAATTTCAACTTTCATTTTGAAGAGCTGAAGCTTCTACCCTTTACAGTTAGAGAGCCTTAAAAAGAAACCCAAACTATTGAGAAGCATGAACACATACACAATCGTTCAGAATTCCTTGGATTACATGGCTAAACTACCATGGAATTTCGTTGAGTTTCTTTCCCAGTCAATGCCACAGAATTCACTACTGTCATTATCTAGAAGCCCTGTCTTTTGTTCTACATATTGTCCAGCATTTTGTTCTGCCTGTTCTGCTTGACCTGCCTACAACTGACTCCACATTTTCCACTCTAAGCAGGCACAAACTGGCTGGAATACAATACCCACTGCCCATGTTGCTCCATAGCACGTGGCAGGCGTAGAAGCAAGTTATTCAGAGAGCCAAGAGCTTAGAGCACAGGCCACACAGCTAAGATGCTTAGACAGGAACTCCTGCTGAGCTACAGCAGACTAGGAAAGCAATCCTTCCAAGACTTTCTTCCACTGTATCCACAGACTAAGGGGACACACTGAGGTGCATTATACTACCATGTTCATTCACTGCATCAAAGTCCAACCCAAAGCAACAACAAAACCAAGATGCTTCATCTGTGACTTTCAGAAATGAGCTGAGGGTACCCAAACTCCAACTGAAACGTATTTTATGGGGATGGAATAAATTAACACTGCCACATATGTGACAATTCAAATGGCAAAACCAAAGCACATTGTCACAGAATTGGTCCTGCTGTGTTAACACACAGAGATGACCTCAGGAGCCACTAGCCAATCTTGGCGATTATGCAAACCATGACTCAAGTCCTAAACAAGTATAATAATCAGTTTTTCACACCTTTTACATGCCCAAATTATATGTACAGGAAAACAGTATCTTTAAATTTAATCTTCTTTCCTTAAGCCATTTGTGTACCTTGCAAGTTAAGAAAACAACTAACAAAGCCATCTATCAACTGATGCCACTTTTCTGAGAGAAAGAAAAAGAAAGAATTACTTTACTCCCCACAGATGTGTCCAAATATGTATAGAAGGAAATCTATTTCACAATTGTCATTTTATAAGCATTAAATCACCTCAAATGAAGATCCATAAAACATCATGAACTAAACCCCACTGAAAACTAAATTAGGTCAACATACACTATCTGAAAATTTATGAATTATGTACCGATATGCACTTACGCAATTACAATATATGGAGCAACTAAAATAATTCCTGAGAGAATTTCCAGAAAACAGGTTACCTGAAGACAGTTTCTCAGGCCTCATCAATTTAAGGTTAGTTGTTAAGAGTTTTATAGTGATGCCTTAGGCAACAATAACAGTGGGGCAGTGAAGGGTTGAGAGGAAAAAAAAACCAAGACAAAACACAGTAATAAAAAAATCACTTTACAGAATAATAAATATTTTGAGTTGGAAGGGACTCACAAGGATCATCAATGCTGAACGCCTGGCCCGGCACAGGACATCCCAACAATCACACCATGGGCCTGAGAGCATTGTCCAAACCTTCTTGAACTCTGACAGGTTTTAGACTGTGACCACTTCCCTGGGGAGCCTGTTCCAATACCTGACCAGGCTCTGGGTGAAGAACCTTTTCCTGATATCCAACCTAAACCTCCCCTGACACAGGTCCATGCCATTCCTTTGGGTCTGGGAGATGGCCCAGAGAGCTGGGCAATCACCACCCGCATGAAGTTTAAAAAAGACAGTGCTGAATTCTGCATCTGGGACAGGGCAATCCCAGATGTTCATACAGACTGGCAAATGAGATGCTGAAAAGCGGCGTCATGGAAAGGGACCCAAAGGTGCTTGTTGACAGCAAGTTGAATATAAGTCAGCAGCGCCCTGGCAGCCAGGAGAGCCAGCCGTGTCCTGGGGGGCATCAGGCAAAGCATCACCAGCTGGTCAAGGGAGGGGATTGTCCCGCTCTGCTCTGGGGTGGCCTCAGTTGGAATATTGTGTGCAGTTTTGGGCACCACGCTATAAGAAAGATATTAGGCTGTTAGTGTCTGAAGGAGGGCTACGAAGATGGTGAAGGGCCTTGAGGTAAAGCCATACGAGGAGCGGCTGAGGGCACTTGGTGTGTTCAGCCTGCAGAAGAGACTGAGGGGAGACCTCACTGCAGTTACAGCTTCCTGACTGAGAAGAGGAGGGTCAGGCATTGATCTCTCCTCTGTGGTGACTACGGACAGGACTCGAGAAACTGGCATGAAGCTGAGTCGGGGGGGGATTAGGTTGGATATCAGGAAAAGGTTTTTTACCCAGAGTGTGGTCAGGCACTGAACAGGCTCCCCAGGGAAGATGTCACAGCACCAAGGCTGACAGAGTTCAAGAAGCCTTTGGACAATACTGTCAGGCACACGGTGTGACTCTTGGGGTGTCCTGCGCAGGGCCAGGAGTTGGACTTTGATGACCTTTGTAGGTCCCTTCCAACTCAGGATATTCTATGACATATATTTATATAAACTGAAAAGTATATTCAGTGATTTACACATTTGTTAATTTCTGGAATGACATTACCCTTTAAGCAAGGGCTGCTTTGGAGGAGATGTCAATTTACCTTCTAGAACAGATGTGGACAAACTTTCACTCCCTGCAGAGTCATCTGGACATAGGGAGACAGTCCTACAAGGACGCGAAGAGTCACGGCATATGAGGCAGCATGAAAACAGCAGTGAGATCAGTGGAGTTACAACTCATATACAACTGAACAGTATTCTGAACATTTCTTCTCACTGAACTCAGCCAAACTAACTCAACCTGCTAGAACAACTTAAAAACAGAAGAAACAACCTTTTTATTATCTTAATAAGCTCACCATGCACAATGCATACCCACTGAACATCATACCATGGTGGAAAGGAAGAAGAAAGGGTAAAAAGGGAAAAGGGATACAGGAGCAAGAACAACACCTCCCTCTTTTCAGCACAGGTAAGCCACCTGATCAGTTAAAGCTACATCAAAAAGACACCTTCACCTGAAGCAGACTTAGAACAAAAGAACTAAAGCTGTTCTGGTATGGAAAACACTAAACCATGACAGGGATTTTCCCAAGTGCTATCAATACTGGAGTGAGATAGAGACCAGGCTGGCACTGCAAGAAGGCAGCCTGTCAGCTGAGCTCTGCAGGTACCACCAGCAACAGGTCAGAACTGAAACAGTACTTCAAACTCCACATCACTTGTCCACTGTGCAAGCAATACTATCCTCTACAAAAATTCTCTCTGAAAACTATGATTGACCAACTGATTACAGCAGCAGCTTTTTATTACTGATATGATTACACCCTCTACATGTCCACTGATGCATTGGTTACATGCTTCCAAAGGCTGGGAAACCCTCCATACACTGCATGCCAATAGTAACATATGAGAAGACAGAGTAGTTAGCTCAGTGGACATATTTAGAAAGCACTTTATTAGACTAAGTATTAGTAACTTCGGGGGTTTATCTAGTACTGTGGTTTTAACAAATAAATATAATTTCAGACGAAGTCTGAATCACATCCCAATTCCATTTCTGTATTTCAGTATTCAAGTAGATGTTAAGGTGTATAATTACTGTGGTACTTCCTACAGTGACACTGCAAACAAACAGCAAAAAAACCTGCTAAATAGCAACATTTCTGTAAAAAACCTTGTATAAAACCATGAGATTTGAAGAAGATTCAAACTCAGTTGCTTCGCACAAAGGACTAACTATACAAAAATATGTTTTTTAACACCCCATCCCACGCATACCTACTATTTAATAGGCATCAATTATAGCCTTGTAAACATGCCCAGCACATGACCTGGCTGCAGATGCAATTATGTAATCCCACCTCTAACCCTTGAGCAGCCTCTGGAACCACTGTTACCTTAAATTCAAAGGTGCCTGCCTGCAGTAGAACATTAAACTGGTTGCAATTGCTTTAAAGTCATCACAATTTATTAATTCCAATGTTGGAAATAAGAAAGAACAATCTTGCACACTAAGTTTCCATTTATTTAACCATTAAAATAAGCAAAACAAATTAACACATCCCACAAATATCAGAACACACATCAACCCAGCTAAAACTTTGGATTGCTCCTGCAGCAAAGGCAAGCAAATGCTTTTATGGTAATGTGACATCATTATAATGTATTGCCAGCTGAAAGATCTTAAAATCTCAGAAAGACAAGTAACTAAAAGTGTTATAACAGCACCAAGAGTCATTTTTCCTCACAACTATCTTTGGTCACACACTCATTCTGGTTAAACAGATATACGTGACAAAACAAGGATTACTTTTCCCTGCAATAGTCCAGCTAAAGTAATTTTTAGGATTACACAGAGCTAAGAACAACTCTCTCACCTCAGAAATCACAGTGCTCATTTGCTAGAGTCTTCTTTATTTACATGGTGATAAATCCCAGTTTTAGCACTATACTGCTTCACAGGGTAAGAATGACACAACTGAATTTAAAGACACTTTGTCAGTTCATACAGACGTATAAAGCTCATCAAAGCAAAAGAAAAGCAGTCAATATTTAGAGTTGAGCTCAGCATGCTACTGCCACTGCTCTGAATGACTGGCTCCGTCACTAAAACCACAACTTCATGGTTTGGCCAGCTGTCTGCTGATGAACAGTTGCTCGCTTGTGTAAAAGAGCAAGAGATTCATAAAGCCCCTGGGTAGTAGGAAGGTGATGTGAACCACAATAAAGTGGTACACAGCAGATTGAAACTGAAAACGAAGCTGACAAGCAGCTTCACCTTTCTTCTCTTTCATACACTGAAAGGCTGCATCACATAGCAGTAAGTACTTCTGTAGGAATTTATGGTTCTCTCACTCCAATGAGCAACTAGAAGCAGCTCTTATTACAGAACAAAGCTACAAAAGAGGTAAGTTTTCAAGTCAGTGTGATAGTTCAGGAATGATGGTACCATGCCACGAATACCAGCTTCCAGAAGGGCTCTGCAGAACACAAAGGCTGCAAACACAGGTAAGTCTGTAAAGCTCACCGGTAATCCTCAGGTTACCAAAAGTATCATGACAGTACTCAAAGCTATGAGGAAAATGATCTGGCTTTCTTACCAGGACAGATGATCTATGATTTCTGACTGAATGTTTGTGAAATATTAGCCATGGCTGGGAAAAATCCTGCAATGAACAGCGCATTGTCAGATTTCCTTACTCATGAACTTCAGCATTGGTCCTGCTAAAAGCAGCTTTATGATGATGCAAAAATCTTTGGGCAGTTATATCCTATTTTGAGAATCAAAACGAGCCAGAAAGGATACAAGAAAACATGAAATTGAGTATATACTACAAAGCATTGGAAAACGTCTACTACAAATCCACAGATCATAAACTTCAGCTTCTTCTTTAAAGTGTAGTCTGCTATTGATATATCCAGGTTTAACAATTACTAAGAGCTGAGGTTTATACTAGAGGGAAACTGAGTCAACAAACTGCAAAAATTCTAGATTCTTGCTTAATACACAATTCGTTCCAGAAAGTGAGCTTCCTTCTCAGAAGCGTGAGATTAACATTTCTTGAAGAAGAAATGTCTCCAAATAATGCTATGGGTGGAGAGTTATCTGCAGGTCACCAGTCTGAATCTCAATCAGCTCAACAGGAATTTACTACTGTTGCAGCTTAACATACGTTTGAGAGCTCGTACACAAGGCAAGTGATCCTCAGCATTAGCTCCTACTCTTACATCACGAATTCATTGCTACGCACTGAATCCAGTTGTAAAACACTCAGAACAGGCTTTATTCCTAAGATATATTTACATCAATCAAAACATGAGTCCTTCCACAAGACACTTATACAAAAATGAAACACGGTATGTACTTTTGTAGGAGTTCGGATCAGTAAGAATTCACTAAACCCAGAAGTTTAAAAAAGCTTGAAGAGAGAAACCAATTTAAAAAAAAAATTAAAAATTAACCACACTGTCATTTGGATTACCCACAGAGAACTTGTGATGGCTCACTGTAGCAGTGTTGTAAACAACAGTTTTAAACAACTAGACTAGTACAATTTCTCTGCTAAGTCTCTGGTGAGTTTTTCTATAACAAACCCTGAAAGCAATAAACTGATTGAATCAAGTATTTCCATTTTGTTGATAACTGCATAGATGGAAGAGCTTTACAGGATGCAGATAATTTCTGTAACACATCCCACCTAAAATGCATGTTTTTCTGCATCGAGAAAATTATCACAAATCATATTTACACCAGTAAAGAAGCAGCATTCCTTTTCCTGCAGAGATAAAAGGAGACTAACTGGCACTAGTTTCAAGTTAAGTGACCTGCCTAAGTTTATCAGCAGCCCATACACTGACAACTCTGCAAAGTCTACTGCTCAGACTGCCTACATACTCTATTCACCACATCTTCTCCACCCAGTATTACCACTTGAAAAAGGACGGAAAATGGGAAGCATGAACACCTATGCAACACTCTGGCCTGATGACTACCAGACTCTCCTCACTTTGGCCATCTTAAACTAGAAGAAAAACCCTAGACTAGAAAGAAGTGGAGCAAGAGGATGACAAAACTTCCTTTCAGGACCCCCAGCAAACACAAACTGATGGAGGATATGATTCTACACAGAGGAAGCAGAGGAGGGAAGCGGACAGGCACATGTAAACAGGAACAAAAAGGAAGACACAAGTAAGGAGAAAGCAGATACAAAAAACCAAGAACAGAGAGGAGTCAGTAGAGAACAACAGCAGAGAGAAATACGATACTACACATACTCCCTACACATCAGAAAGCATCAGCGACCAGTTCTGAAGTTCTGAATTAAGCTGTGGTGGCCTGACTACATAAATTTCTTTGACATGACTAATTCATACAAAATATGGTGAAGAAGTTATGCAGCATGCCTGTCTATTTCTATGATTCCACAAGAATTTAAGATAAGGAAATGTAAAACAAACCTTGCCAGTTCTGTGATTTCTTCTGACAAGTCTTTGCATGAATACCCACTCAGAAGGGTGTCCCAAAAAAGTAATATCAAGAGGTTACACACCACATTAATGTTATTTATGTTTTTTCCAACATAACATTGGCACATTGAAGTTATCTATAATCATAATGGGTACATCTATAGATGCTTGAGCATGTATAGCTGACGAACTGCTGTGCCCAATTTCCTAGCAGAACAGAAGACATCTTAAAATAAAAGCATTATCTGTCAACAACAAATATACACATGTATGTAGCTATACACATATATATATGTATGTATGTATGTACACAGATGTCATATAAGCCCTAGATTACGCTTTTTGTATCTTTTGCTTTTGCGGGCAGGGAAGGCAGAGTGGCTTAAAATTAGGTTTTTGTTTCTGTAAAGTAATTTTAAGACCACAATCACCTTCTGTCAACATTATTTAATCTCAGCTTAGCCCCAGACTGACTTTTTGGGACAATGTGCCTTAGATACTATACAATGCAGACATTTTAAAATGTTTTCATTCTACACTGACTTCAGTGTTCTCCATTAAAAAATGCTAATAGGATACCAAAAAAAGGTGTGGTGGAGGAAAAGCTGCTGGTTTCCTCTCCTTCTATACACAAGCTCTACGTTACAACTGTTGCAGCAAGAGATGTGGGAATATAAGGTGATGTTTAAACAATCAACACTCAGATAAGGCTGCAGCTGTCCTGTCTGTGGAACTGCTTGAATACTAAATCTCAACAAGGAAGTCTAAATATTTCAGATTCACTTGTTCCATGATCTTGGGCCAGAAATAGGACAAGCCAAAAGAGATAATGGAAAGATCAGAATATGAATATAATTGTTCACCCTAAAATGCACTGATGCACTCCTGCCAAAATTCTTTTACAGCTTTAAAGGACTTGAACAGTAACCAATATCTTTACTTGATAAAAGCTTTAGCATATCCTTTTCCTCACATAGAGCTCCAAACCAGCTGGGTTTAACACCAGAGAGAGCAGGCTGAGAGACTACAGATAACAGCAAAAGAATTGAAGTCACCTACAAGGAACTTTATCATGAACAAAATTAATGTCTGCTTTGAGTCACAGAATGGTTTGGGTTGGAAGGGATCTTAAAGAGCACACAATTCCAACTCCACTGCCATGGGCAGGAACATCCTTCACTAGATTTATGTTTATTGCTTTTCTTGAATTAAAAATCTAATAGCAACTCAGTAAATTCTTTGGTTTCCAAGTCTATGTAGTATTCACAGTTTGTACATTTGAAAACCCAATACTTACAGCTAATGAAAATTCTACTCTAATAACACAGCAGTCTTCATACTGTCAAATGACTTTCATGCTCTTCACTGTGCTCTGAGCAGAGGACACGATTGCAAACTGACTTTTTCTAACAATTTAACATTAAATTGTAAGCTTAATGAGTAATTTGTAGGTCAGTCATAGCTAAGTAACAGCACAAATTCCTCTTAAAAACCCACACTTTACCTCCTTCTGATGCTTTAACTCATTACTTTGGTAGGCTACTCAAAGCTGTGTCTACAGTCTGGACACCTTGTTACTCAACACAGTGACACTGTCTGCAAAGGCAGGTTGTCAGTATTCAGGTCATCAGTCATAACATTTGTTTATTTTTGTTGGTCTGACACCAGGAAATTTCAAATCCAAGCAATGATATTAACGCAATTCCTGGCTGGAGTGTGCATGACTTTTTACATACAGCTGAGTAAAAAGACCAATTTTGTGATGGTGGAGCTGGATGCCTCTTTCACAGAGCCTGTCACTGCAAGATGAAGCAGGAACATCTTGAACAACTCTGTGGCTTTACAAAATCATCTTTACAGTATACAAAGTAAAGGGAGAGAGGTCCTGCCAGTCTTTCCACGGTTGACACTGCATGGCTGCCTGAAAGTGAATTTACAAGCAAATTTCACTTTCATCAGTTACAGTTACAGAAAAAAAATGCTATAAATCTGAATACGAGACAAAATGAATGCAGCACACTTTCTGAAACTTTCAGGAATAAGTAGTATTTGGCTTTTCAAAGCATTTCACCCAGAAGTCTATATTCAAAACTTCAGTTTTCAGAACAACTTATTTTTACTCTACATGACAAATAACCTTCCAGATATAAATTAAACTGGCATGTTAAACACTTTAACCAAGCAGCATCTCTCTAAAGCCAAATCATTTCCACACTGATCTGCCTTACTGTACTCCATAAAGGTTGGTAGGACAAACTGCACTGATTTCATTTCCCTTTTAGGAAGCTATCCTCATAATCCTGCTTTAGAAGAAGAAGAAAAAACCTAGGGCTCAAAGGCAGCTTCAACTTAAAATAGTTACTAACTCGTTCTGCTCTTGAAGAGGTTTGGATTATTTCACTTCTAAAAACCAAAAATATGCTGTCCAGCAGCTCAGAGTAGGTTCATCCTAGAAAATCTATGTCCTCCTTCATCTTAACAGATCACTCTGTTCTTAAGGGATTTATGGAGTCTTGTGGATAACTTCATAAAGCAGTAGCAAAAGAACTGTTGAAACACTCTACACTACACTGAACTTGCCCTGTTATTTGTGTTGTGCTCAGGGCTCTTCACCTCCACCAGAAGAGTGGAACTGACATCCACTCAACCATCTGAGTGGCTGCAGATGCACTGTCAGGAATGTAAACGCCTTTCTTTCACCTAATGTGACACAGCGGTTTACCTTACTTAGAAGCTGCAGCAAAGGAGGAGATGTGGTATTAAGTTACTTCTTTAACCAATCTCTTACTGTTAAGAAGTGGCAGCATCCCTAGTTTTTGCAGAAAGGAACAATACGGAGCATGCCCAGCTCTTCATTTAGAAATGAAGAATTTCAATCTGAAATACAGACCTTTTAGTTTAACTCCCTGGAGTTTTAAAAGAGCATCGTTTATTGANAAAAAAAAAAAAAAATCAAGGTCATGTATCTTCTCACAAATCCAGTACAGTCTGGTACACAACAGGAGGTTAGACAGCAGAAAAATCTGAAGTTTAAAATAATTTGCAGTCACCCCCCAGCCAACCCAGCACAACTGCCACCAGAGCATTCCCCTGAGGCCAACAACTGACACACAGAGCCTGCCCCAGACAAGAAGCACTAACTGGGAGATCTGTACATTTCTGAACCAAAAAAGCAGTTGAAAGCAAAAATAAATCAAAATAATACCCTAATCTGATGCCTCGGTTCCAAAATCACAGCACAAGTAGTCACACCCTCTGCTTAACCAAACAGCCTTCAGAATTTTCACAACACTAATGCAAACAAACTCACAGCAATAAGCATTTACATGAACCAGACTCAAGTGCACACTTTGGGCTCTCTCTGCTTTTAGAGGAGAGGGAGGAGAAGGAAGGAGATGAAAATCTTTGACATTTTTAATGCTGTTTAAGCACAAGCCTTATTCTATTTTGTTCTGCGTCATTCTTCCCCTACAGAATGGGAAGCAATGCTACACATCTGAACACTATTACTTTACTTAGAAACAGAATTCAAACCTAGCTGAAAATCAGATACAAACATACTTCTAAAATTGTATGAATAAGCACATTTTAAGAATAACTCTGCTAAACAGCACTGTGCATTTAAAACGTGGTTTTCAATACCTGAATGGCCAGATGAGCTGAGCAATACTGTAACAGACCTGCTACCTGTTAGACTATAAATCACATGCAGATTCTCTGTTCCTTCCCATTGCTGGAGAAACACAGAAATTAAGTACTTAGATACCTCTACGAAGGCTGTTCTTTGATTCTGCATCAGCTTAAAAAAACCCTCAAGGTAATTCATCCTTTAAAACAATCTGGATAATATAAAAACAATGGATTCTTATTTTCACGACTATTTTACATCACCAGTTTTCCATTATGGTGAACCAAACTCCATACTGTTTAAAGTTTGGATTTCTTCTTGTCTGAAAAAGAGTGAAAACTTCTCTTTAAATAATATTTACCTGAGAAGCACAATCAAAAAATCCCCAGGTACCAGATTTACATAAGAATATCATCTTTTCTGACCTTACTTATTCTACCTTTTAGTCAACTTCAGCCAAGAAGGGTTACTGGACTCCATTCAGGGTAGACACAAGACCTTAAATGTTTAAGGCCTACTAATTTTCCATCACTGTCTATACAGTTTAACCTATGGAGTTACTCTTAATTCAAATATCTTATTACATATTTTATCTAGTTGTCAAAAGGATTAAAAATAAATTTCACACAAATTTGAAGACTAGCAAAAGAGAATGTACTTTTGACTCTCTTTATATGTCAGCTCAAATACAGATCGTTATTACTCTGTCAGATTTCCGCACCCAACTTTTCATTTAGATGACAAGAGCAACTTTCTACATACTTGAAAAGTAAATGAACTGGACACAGATGAAGAGTGTAATAAGAAACTGCCTTTAGTAAACAAATTTCCAAGTATGTATAAGAGTAAATACATTCCTTCTGCAGTTATACATGCTCAATTCAACTGAAGTGCATCCAGAATAAACAGAAACTACACCAAAAAAAACCCCCCAAAACCAACAGTGCACTCAATTAAGCTACAAGTTCATACACCATAGTATTAACTTTCTACTTATTCATTTCCAAGTATTCACTATATAAAGCAAACTTTCAATAACTGAAAAACATGAAAGAATCACAATAAGTATGCTTAAATTGTATTAAAAATTCTCAACCTGCAAAATTTGTTACAAAAAGTGACTTAAAACTCAAATTATTATTTCCAAATAAGAACCAAATACTTACAGGAAATATTACTGGAAAACAAAATTATATGCTCCACATTTACAGAATTGTTCACACAACTGCTTTTACCTAACTGAAACTAAACTTCCAAATGTATTTTACATTTTAAGTATAAATTACTAATGTAAAACAAACCTATGTCTCTAATGAAGACTATATGATAGACAATCTAGACTAATCTGAGAGTCAGTAGAAAGACAATTTACTAGTGAATTATGTAATAGTACAACCGTATATTAAGATGACATTGAATGTCATTTCTAGAGGAAAAAAAGAAATTCTTAAACATCAGAAGTGCTCAATAATTAATAGAAGGGGAAAAACCAGCAAAAAATACAAATACAACTACACTCAAATATCAAGCTTCTTACAAACTATTTTAACAACAAATACAGGGTTGCAATCTAATTCCCTTCTATGCACAGACACAGAAACACAGTTACAAGGAAAAAGAAATACCAAACACCACAATACATCCATTTTTTTGTTCAGCATACAGTGTCACAAGTGAAAACACCAAACAAACAGCAATTCCAGAAAGAAAGGGTTTTACTAGTGTTGAACTCTTAAAAAATATTAAAAACCACAAGTCAGTACTAGGCACAAACCCCCTAACTTCAGGAAATAAGTTGAGGGAGGAGAGGGGAAGAATGTTTGTTCAGGGAAGTATTTAGGCTTATAAAATGCTTAGTGATAGCACATGCTGCGTGCTTCCACAAGAGAAAATTGTCACAAAGGGAAGTCTCATCTGACTGTTTCATAATCACCTCAAAGCAGCAAAAACACAGTATTTCTGAAGAAAGAATTTGCTTCTCCTTTCCTTTGAATGCTTGTTCCTCCCAACATGACAGCACAAATTTAGAGACCAAATGGCAAATTGGACATTGCCAAAGCTAAACTTTGATTTATCAACACTAAATACTGGCCCAGCCTGGATCAGCTCCATGATTCATCTCAAAACTCCACAAAACCTTGTCTCCTAGACACTGAGACAAAAGCAGGTGGTGAGGGTGAGAGAAGTGTCTGATCCAACTGCCACAGCGGCATCTGACCAGGAAGATCTCAAAGCAGACTCTCCCTTCAGGTAAGATAGAAAACAATATTAGAAATCAGGCTTCCCTATTACAAAAGCAGTCCAAGTCACAACTCCTTGATTCCAATTTAGCAGATTTCTTTCTGTGACACAGGCACCTCAAAGTTGCAAGTAGCCACGCAACCAACCAACAGTTCTGGTTGCATCCAATATATCCAGTTACTCAAACTTTACTTAGTTATTTAGACATCGAAGAGGTTAACATTTCTAGAAGTCTTCTTTCCAAGATTAAATGACAGAACAACCAGTATCCCTGTGAAATACAAATTATCTGAGTTCAAGCAAGCCAGAAACCAAAACCTTGGAGAAGCATAGATCATTCTGAACTTCACTGAAAACCTGCCTTCAAGTCTTCATTGTCCTTTTTATTTGGAAGAAATTGGGAAACGTTCTTAGCCTTGACCACAGGAAAAACGTAGCTAGCAAACCAGATCAGTCATGAATTCCAGGGATTAGCAAATAAGAATAATGACAGAACAGAGAAAATAACCCAAAACCCAAAGGCCAAACTATACAAAATACCTATATTTTGCTTGAAAAATGTTAGTATTTTGAGATGCATGGAAGTGATAACAGTTCAATCTAGTGTCATGAAAAAATTAAAACACAGACCTAAAGAGAAGATTGCAATCCTCACAGATCCCTCCTGAAAAGTTATTCTGCAGAAAGAGTTACAATTATGTTAATATGCTCAGAAGTTACCCATCTTTGACTATCTGTAACTATTTCATAAAAATAACACAAATTATACATACTCAAATATATGTGTAATAAAAACTCACTGTAATTCAATCTTGAGGTTTGCACATTAGTAAACACATTTAATGTTTAAGCATTCTTCTTTTTGTAGCTAGTAACACCACTAACCATTAAAGTAACTCCAGTTAAATACCGTTTAATACAAATGTAATACAACTATTTCATAGCTTTTTTACGAATACATTATTCAAATAATCACCACTACTTTCAGCAATTTTTTGGTAGAGTATTTATTTACTGGACAGTCTTCTAGTAGGATTCTGTCATACTGTACATACTATCAGGTAACCAAGCAACAAGGATGCTCATCCTACATAACATGGGATCATCGCTACTACTGAACAACTAATCAAAAACATGAAGTTTTTCTGACTTTTATTATAGTTTAATAAAAATTAAGATTATTTATTGTTACATAATATGCTTACGTAATTCACAAATTCTGGTATACACAGAAATAACTTGACCTACAAGTCTAAGTTTACCTTCCACTTGCTGGGAAAACAAAACTAAGACCACCCTCATCCCAGAAATAAAACCAACTGTGGTTAAAAAAAACCCACAAAAAACCACAAACAAAAAAACCCCCAACAAAAACACCTAACTCAGAAAAGCAGACAAAAGAAAGGCCTAAGCAATTCTAAATGCATTCCCCTTAAGCATGTAGAGGTTTCATTTTCTGCACAGACTAAACAGCCTGTACCATAAATAGTTTCACTCAAAAATGAGTGCAGCTTACATAAGCATGTGGTGGTCAACCATTTTTACTGATGGTAATACAACCAACAGTGGCAAAGTAATACATAAACATGCTCAGTTCAGCAAATAGCATTTAAGAAGGAATTCAAAAATATCAGTAGCCTTTACTCTAAGGTTAACTAACTAAGGCTACTAACAAAGCTTCTACTTGTCCATTCATGGACTATTTGAGTTGACACAGTAGTCCAATGATTATGCTCAGGAAAAGTTACTCAGAGTAGCCCCAAAGCAGACATTTGCCACTGTGACAAGGGCACAACTTTACCCGTAAGACAAATCTGTACCTTCTGGAATCTGTGTTTTAGCACATAATCAAAACGTAAGAACAAAAGTTACCAAAATGTCCATGTTGTAACTACTTTCTTCCCTCCTGAATCAAAGACTGTAAATAAAAGCAAAACACTTAAAACCTTACCCTTTTTTTCCTCTTTTTTTAGCACTCTAAGTATTTATGAAAGCCTTACCTTTCAAAACTTTCGAAAAACAGGAGACATTAAGAGAATTCTTTAGACTTCTTTACAAAATGTTGGACCAAACAATGATCTATGGGGTAGATTTTAATAGGATTCAATGGGGGAAAACAGGTAAGGACTGCTTGTTTATGTGGGAGTTATTTAAACTCAATTCACAGAAAAGAGTCAAACTTCTGATTATTTCCTGTCAGCTCCCTAACACCACTTCCCTTTCATCTTAGAGCCATCAAGTCCAGGAACTGTAATCCCCACAGGGATGGTTTCAGTAAGTCCAGGACTGGAATAAAAAATTTTCTCCACCTCCCCCAGTCACCAGAGTTGAAAAAGAGTGAGCAGAATTTTCTTTTCCAGGAGATATGAATTCTTTAAAGGGTAAGAGAAACTCTTCCTTCACCTTTTCTGTATTTCCAGCAGGGGAATCATCCATCCCACTGAGGACACCAGTCCACTAATGCCTGTTGCAAGCTCCCAATAACAGATGCACATGAGAACAAACGGCATGGGGACTTCTGAAGACAAAAACCCAGAAGTGAACCATACAGATAAGACCCAAACAGCACAAGCCTCCATGCCCTGATCACATCTTGGGTAACATATGCTCTTAGGAGATGTGTCATGAATTTTTGCTACAACTTTTACAGAAAGATGTCTCAGTCAAGGAAAAGCAGCTTTCGAGTGCCTGGTGTTCCTCCAGGAATAGAAGTACTGTTTATCACAGTACCAGAAACGTCTGTGTTGTTGGTACTAGTGCCTCACTGAGTAACAACAAGAAGGATCAGTGAAGATGCCTCAATGCCCACATTACTACAGAAAGATATCCAGACAATGGAACTAAAAACATCAAGACCGGCTGAGAGGATTCTTTTTTGTCTTTGGAAAACTTATAGTTGTACTCTATAGAAGCCACAGGTAATTTTTTTTTTTTTTACTCTTTTTCTCTCTTTTCAATTTTTATCTTTTTTTCTTTTTTTTTTTTTTCTTTTTTTAAAATACAGTAGATCATAATTTCTAAAGACATACCAAAATAGCTGACCTAACTTAGGTCTCTCTTAGGTCTAAGGCTACCTTCAGCCTCATTTATCTCAATTCCCAAATCTTGAAAAGGATTGGCAGGTAGAACATTTCCTTGACTTGGAACTTTCTTTAAAGCAAAAGCAGCATTTACTGTATTTAGAGATATGGCTTCAAAAGCAAAGAGGCAGATTTCATTTAAGAGGGGGTCTGCACTCTGCCGTTTATAAACTTAATTCAACTGCAACAGATGTGATAGAAACTGCTTCCCCTGTCTGACTCCTCTTACTTTAAACTGGATATTCCAAGAAAACAGTAATAAAAGAACATGTTTGTTACAGGAAGTGTTAATAAACTCAAACTGACACTGAAGGAAGCTGGATGTGAACAGGGATAATTACCTCTAACTGCCTACTAGTGAAACCAGTACACATCCAAGACCAACCTCTACAGTACAGAAGCAAGGGAAAGTACAGAACTGCAAACATATTCCTTAATTACTCCAAACACTCCTAAAGTCACAATGCATGAAGTATTTTCAGGCAAACAATGAGATTTGTTTTGAAACACCTGTATAAATCACTGAAGTTGGTAAAGAAGGAACAGCACACAAACTTTTATAATGGTATTTTCACAATGTTGTCCAAACAGCAGGAGATGAAGGACAGACACAGACTACAATAACTGCTACCCCATGCTGTCCATTTGAAACGTAATGAGTTGCAAAACCCATGCAAACGTACAAAAGTGCTGACAAAAAATGTCATTTTAAAAATACAATTTCATATAAGTATTCTCAGTCCAGCTACAACACTTACTCAGCAATTACTGAAGTCACATTTGCACACCAGCAGATCACACAGCAGCTAAAACTTGATCTAGTGCCATTTCAGCAGAATATCCAGAAAATAACAAAAAAAATTTAACACCTTCAAGTCAGGAAGAAAAATTATATTTAATGCAATGCTTGCTAGTAGAAATTTATACTATAAACATTTTTTTTTTGGAGGAAATACAAAGCAACAGAGTGAAACTGTACCAAAATAACACCTTGCCTTATCTGGACACATCATTTCTGACCCGACATCAGCAGGCTTATGGTGAGAATTACCATTCCATCAAGACAATCTTAAGAATTTCAGGAAAAAAGGCAGATAAACTTCAAGGCAATGCCCTGCAAAAGATCCAGTGCCTGGCTTACTATTTCTGCAAGCTGATCTTCAAGAACATCAGCACAAAATCCAAGTTCTACATTTCTTTCGTAACTTGCACAACACCTGTGTAAAAAAAAAAAAGCCAACAAAAACCAACCACCTCCTATTTATCAAGCATTATTAGTCGTATGCCCAATGCCAAAAAACAAAGAACAAAACAAATCCATAACTCTTTCAAGCGCTAGGAAAAAAAAAATCCACATTTTGAGTAAAGCCAAAGTATACAAACTCCTCACAGAACAAAATGAATTATACTTGAGGATTTATACCAATGTGACAAATGACACACACAGAACAAGCCAAGCCTTTCCCCAGCCATTTTCTATGGAAGCTGTGACACTGTAAACCAGTAAGAATTGTTCGAACAGATGAGTCTTCAGGGCAAATCACCTTAGAACATAACCAAGCAAGGGAAAAATGAAAGCTCAAAGCTGCAACAAGATTAAAATACTAGCACTGCAGTGGAGCTTTTTACCAAATCTGATAAGAAACAGACAACACTGAATACAGTTTAGAAAATAATTCAAGTTTTTTCCCTGCCACAACATCCAAGACAAATACTCAGAGTAACAGACTTTTTTTTCCTAAAAACACTCCATTTACTCCTAGATCAACCATGATTTCACAGAAATTGATCCACTTCACAAATTTATATGCATTTCAGTGGATATGCAATTCCATTTGAAAGCAAGTATTTCATTAAGACTGTGGAACATGACTGACTGAACATAACCTGAAGAAAGGTATTTTTAAGAAAACACCCTTAATGACCCACCAGCAAGTCCACATGCAGGTAGGAAAACAACTGTATTTCAGCTGTGACTGCCAGGTTACTGAACACCACCATTCTGCTGAATGACCTCTGTCTACTCTGTGACTTTTCCTGGACTTACCAAGCCCTCCACTTTATACAACTCTTTGAAAAGAGCAAAAAGAGAAGTAATTTTCCTTACAACAGAACTAGATTAGGACAAAATCCCGTAATTCATTAAAGATGCTTTTAAAACGCAGCTCCCCTGAATTCAGACCCAGAATAAAGTCCACCTGAAATTCAAGAACTAATGCTTCTTGATAATACAAAGCTGTATATACCCTTAATAGAGATGACATGTTTCACTTTTATACTCTAGTGCTATGCTGGCTATTGTGAAACAATACTGGAAAAGGGAGAAGCATTCAATATAGTAATCAATGGAGTGTAAGAATATTGAAGTGTTAGTTCCACTGACATCAAACCAAGACAGACAGACAGTATGCTCTATCTAGTATAATTAATCTTCAAAAAGAGAAAAAGAACAAGAAAAATGCTAAACAGTAAGAACTCACTGCACAGCTTTAACTATATGGTTTACTAGTAACACTGTGCTTTTGTGTCACCTTCCCACATACTGAATTTTTTGGGATGTATTTCAGCTTCCCATGTCACCAAAAAGGCCTCAGTGATGTTTCTGGAAGTTGTGCACAAGTCTCCTGGACAGCAATACCACAGTGCTACCTCTTAAGCACTGACACAGCACAGAAGTTGCTGACTAACTATACACCTCACACAGAGTAAGACATGCTCAGTACCACAAAACCATCTACACAGTCCGATTGAACTTCCACCATTTGTCTGAAACTGGAGAGACAAATTCACTAATTACTACAACACATTCACAATTTGAAAGCCTTTCAAAAGACAACTCTGACTGACAATTCAAGGTTTGGAGGAGTACAAGAACCTATTCTAGCAATGTTTTCAACCAACACCTTCAACATTTGCATACACGAGTCTAAACAAGTATTTCAAAACTCTCATCCCTCCATGCTTCTCACATGTGAACTGGCATCACGACATCACCACACATTTAATCTCAATAACACAATTCTTGATATTCCACAAGAATAAGACAGCCAATATCACCCTTCAAACAATATTTTAGTCTATTATGCCCACAGGTAAATAACAATCTGCAGAAAACTTGTATTATCTATATAACTGAAGGACAGCTCCAATTTGCAAGGAAAAAAAAAAAGACAACAAAAAAGTTTGGCGGGGATTTTAAAGTAAATCACTAATAACAGTTTATTGCATTAGGCAGCACCAAGAGTCTTCAGTTTGGCTTTATTTTCCTGTTCAAGTAAGGACAGCAACATGGACAGGAAAAAGCCCTGCAAAACCATAAGTCACAGATATTTCTATGGTGTAACTTAAAACACTTGCAGTCAAAAGCAGTCCAAAAAGTGCTTATGAAAATGTTTCAGGCTTTGTATGAACTCCATTTCACACTCCATTTGTCATTTGTCTTTTAACCATGAACACACCATGTAACAAAAGTAACTCTTTCACTGCAAATACCTTTACTCACACTTGAGTTGCACTGATGTGTGCACATGCACACATAGATACAAAGACACCAGGCTCTGCTCCTACTTCAGATCATAGCAGCAGGAACAGCAGCACCATACAGATGCTCCCAGAGCAAAACGTGTCACACTACAGTTGAGTTGGATGACTAAGCACACACAACAGACCTGACATTACCCAAAATTTACTAGATTTGATCCTTTACTCAATGTTTCAATCATCACTAAAATGCCTTTGGTGTCAAAGAAGCAAATCAAAGGCTTTTGGTTGTGTTGTTAGCGATTTTGCTGAAACATTGCAGCTGTGGAAGTAAAGACCTGAGCTATCATCCGATATGGAGATACAGCTCTTTGAAAAATAACTCAATAAAACATTTAAGATTCCTGTTTGTTATGTACTGCAGTATATAACTCTTGCCCTAACCAAGAATACTTTTGCAGATCATACTTTGAGGCTACTTACGCTACTTAACAATACATACAAAATGAATCATCACAGGTTTAAAGTCAGGAGAAAGCGACTACAGAGCACTGCAAACAAAAACCGAACTTCATTTAAGTGCTACATAGCTTTTGAGAGGGAACAGAAAGAGATGAGCTACCATCAGATAACCTAAGCATCACATTAATGTATTCCCTTGGATGACTTCAAAGGAATCCTTTTCCATTAGGATTACTGTTTGCTTTGCAACTCAACGGACAGACATGAGAACACACATATCACCAAAGCTGGGTGGAAAAGACAACACGTTTTCACAACACCTATTCCACTTCTCTCATCTTCCTCAAGGTGACAACTAATGGGAGGAAAAAGGAACCTCAGCGAGATCCAGGAAGGAATAAGAATGACCACAGATCTCACAATACCCTCTTTACATTTATCTGCAATCACTTACAGCAAAGGTTAAGACCCGAGCCAGATAAAAATACATCACAAAAGTATAATTTCATAGTAAGAGTCACCACATTTATTCAATTCACTGTATCTAAAACAGAATTGTAATATTAAAGGCAGACTTAAATGCAGACTTTATTATCCTTTACTAAGGTGTGTAAAATCTGACACATTGGTAATTTATGAACAGAGGCAGTCTATATATACATTAACACAGGCTGTTATGGCGTTCTTCAGATTGCTGCTATCAACGGACACCATTCAAAACACAGGACAAAGGGCAAGCTTCAACAAATGTTGTGAAACACTTTAAGAATCTTGTTCCTCTCTCTCTACAAAGAGGAAATGAATTTAACATATTTCTTTTAAAAAGAAGAAACATTAACTGAACACACACTTGCAGAGGGACAGAATAAAGTCTTGCTTTTCTCACAGATCTGGAAAACAAATTAAAGTTACCAAAACAGTGACTGGCCTTTGACCACAGAAATGTTACCTGCAAGTTTTAAGAGTTCTGTTAGACTAAGTCCTCTGAAAACAGAAGTGGTCAGGAGGACCTGCTACTGAACCTAAGTCCATAAAGAAATACTACTCAATTTTGTCATGGTGAACACCAGCACTAAAAATAACAGACACATATCGATACATTGGCAGGATGGATTGACCTACCACTCTCAATATTTATTTAGAACGGAAGAAATGTGGAAAAGGAAAGCTGTTGTATAACATCGAGCTCAAAAGACTTGAAATGTACTTATTATAAAAGCAGCTAAAAATAGCCTTCAGCCAATTTATTTAGCTAACGTTTACTGCATTGATCAGCTACAAAGGTATCAATAGAGCACTAGTAACATCTTCAAATTGCTTGCCACTGCGACCTTCCAATGCAGCTTTATGCATGTTTATCTGAACATAGTGTCTTGCTTTAAGTTTTCACATTACTTTCCAAGTGTGGTTTATCTGAGCCACTTCATTTTTCTGGAGACTGAGAATCTCTACCAAACGCTGAAATACAGCTACTCCCAAGCCATCTAAGCAATTGCTTTCCCTCTCCCAGTTTTCTCCTTGCTAATGCAAGGGAAACAACAGCCAATATCACATTCCAAGTTATGTTTGAACAAGGGGAAAGCACAGCGACTGCAGCCGAACACCAACACCGAACAGTATCAAGCCCTAAATACGAGCTGCATCCTTCCACCACATTCACCTATACTAAAAAAGCAAACCAAAATGAAACGCGAGCTCATCTTCCCCGGTGCCAAAACAAACAACTGATAAGATCTCAAAGCCGACCCGAAGCCAAGACTGGAAGAGCATAACTAAGGCCCTCTCTGCCTTTGCGGGCCGTCTATCCCCGGAGCCAAGGCAGAGCAGCAGCATCATCCTGCTGCAGTCACGTCCGAGGGGCAGCGTCTACCTGCGAACCTGTTTTCTTTTAATTATTTATTTATTGGGTTTTTTCACCCAGCAAGAGCAGCACCGGCGGCCCAGCAGACACCAGAGGGGACACCCCCGCGGGAGGGATCCCCGGGCCCCGCCAAAGGGCTCCCGAAAACAAAGACCAAAGTTTTCCCTGCTCGGCGCTGCGTGGGAGTGCGGCAAGGAAAACAGGAGCCAGGATAAACACCAGCCGCCTCCCGTCACCACACCCGGGCCCACGCAGGGCAGGGACATCCTCCCCCCGTTCCCGGAGAAGGGACACCCCCTGCTCCAGGGGCAGGGGCACCTCCCCCCCCCCTTCCGGAGAAGGGACACCCCCTGCTCCAGGGATAGGGGCATCCCCTGCACCAGGGGCACCGACACCCTTCCGCTCCCAGGACAGCCGCCGCTCCCGGGGCAGGGACATCCCCCCTGCTCCCGGGGCTCCGATATCCTCCCTGTTCCCGGGGCAGGGACATCCCCCTTGCTCCCGGGGCTCCCACAGCCCCCGATCCCGGGGCAGCCGGTTCGTGTCCCCCCGACGGCTCCAGCCGCTCCCACCCGGGCAGGGAGGGGACGGCAGGGACACCACTCGCCCGGCGGGACGGGGGCAGCGAGGGACGTCCCCTGAGCCTCCCCGCCCACCCCCAAAGGCGCCCCGCTCCCTC
>VWZG01010975.1:0-38097 GCA_013396735.1 Grallaria varia | reverse complement strand
CTACACGACGCTCTCCGATCTCTGGCAGTCCCCGGCTCTGTCATTCCCGGGATCTGGCAGTCCCCGGCTCTATCATTCCCGGGATCTGGCATTCCAGAGCTCTGGTATTCCCGGGCTCAGGCATTCTGGGCTCTGGCACTCCCTGGCTCTTATCATTCCCGGGTTATGGCATTCCCGGGATCTGGCAGTGCATGGGTCTATCATTCCCAGGCTCTGGGATGCCCTTGTGTTCCTCCCCCTGGCACCACCGCACAGCCCTCAGCTCCTTGAAATGAAGGTTCCCTGTGGCTGGAGGCTCTCGACCCCTCGGTCCGGGCTTCACCCTTTGGAGAGGAGCCTCCCGGGCGAGGCTGGGCATTCATATTTTCTGAATATTGAATCATGGAATCAAGTAGGTTGGAAACGACCTCGGAGACCACCGAGGCCAACCTTTGGCCCAGCGCTGCCCTGCCTACAAGACCGTGGCACTCACTCAGTGCCACATCCTGTCTCTCTGAACACCTCCAGGAATGGTGACTCTATGACCTCCCCGAGCAGCCCATTCCAATGCCCAGTCACTCTTCTTATAAAAAACTTATTTCTAAAGTCTAACCCAAACCTCCCCTGGCTCAGTTTAAGGCTATGCCCTCAGGTTCCACTGCCTCTGAGGGCAGTGCTTGCGGCGGCAATAAGGTGTGTGCACACAAAGGTGACAGGGCACAGATTACAGTCGGGTTCAGGTCAAAGGGGCCACAGCAGGTCATCTGGTCCAACCTCCCTGCCCAGGCAGGGCCATCTCAGAGCACAGGATTGCGCCCCAGAGGGCTCAGGGATATCTCCATTTAGGAAGGCTCCACAGCCTCTCCAGGCAGACTTGCACTGTGTGTTCTCATGCTGCACAGGAGAGCTGTGGGCAGGAAAATGCCCCTGTGCTGTGCTCCTGTCCAGAGGATGCATGATCCTCTGCCATCCCCAGTGGTGCTTTTGTGTTCCTCTGTTGGCAGGACACACTTGAGGCTGTGAGAATATGGTTTGATACAGCATGAACTTTTCATTGACATCTACGGGGGCTGAAATCTTCCTGTTGAGGCAGAGCCTTGCAGATGGTTTAGTGGGTGTGCACTGAGTTTTCATCCACAGACTGGGCCTTCACTGGAGATTAGGTTCTGTTCGTGTGCCAGTGTAAACTGGTCTAAAGCACCTTTTCCCAAACAATAAAGACCATGATTTGTGTTTTTCAGGGTTTTTTTTAATATATATTTTTCTTTGTTTAGTTAGCATCTGTCTTGTGTAGGTTTTTTTTCTTTATTTCTTATCACATATCATCAGAGCCACAGAAACACCATTGCACTGATACCAATGAGAGCAGATGCAGTTCTGTAACCACCTCCTGTCTCTCTGGTAGGGAACTGGAAGTGCAGGGAGAATGTGTACCTTGTATTGCCGTTACTGACTCTCCATGTTGCCCTCTGTGTGCAGAGGCCTCAGCTCCTGTGTCAGAGGTTGTGTGAAGTTAATTAAGGAATTCCTGTATTCTAATCCCTACACCAGAAACAAGCCAAGCCTCCTGGACAGGCAAGATGCAAAACTGGAAGTAAACAGGATCTCAGTGCAACAATACTGTTATCTAACAAACATTGATTCTTATCCTGTGATTGGAATTATCATCAAGATGCTGAAGTGCACATTCCTCAGCAGAAGTCCATAATTTCCACATAAACACATGGTGAATAGTTCCAGGAGCTATATCTAGTCTCGCTTAAAACAGCCCTTGGTGCAGCTGTTGATGCTACACATATGAGAGCCTCTGTGCCCTGGGTTACCTGCCCTGGCCTCGGCTCCTTCAGCATTTTTTGTGTTGTCCAGCTACTGGCATGATTCATCCTGTCATTTGTTGCTTCCAGATTTTTGAAATCCACAGTCAAACCTCGCCTCCAGTTTCTCACTGCCTCTCTGTAAACTCACTGTCCTACAGCTCCAGCGTGTCCTGGCAAGCCATCATAGTTTTATATGTGGGCTCCATGGCTCCATTTCACTTCAGCAGCAGCCAGTGATTTTTGTGTGAAAATGATGCTTTTCCTCCTCAATCCTCCGCAATGGACTATAATGGAAGACTATAATCTAGCAGTGGCCTGACTCACATCCCCCTTTCAAAGCAGAAGCTTTCCAACAGAAATTGCAGAGACTCAGAATTTTTCATCTGGTCTTAGCTAGTTGTAGGCTTGAGAGAAGGACTGTGATACTAGGAAATTAATCAGTCTTGAAACTGCACAATTAATCACAGCAGAGCCAATGCTCTGCTTGAGAATTTAGGAGAAAAATCCTTATGGGTATTAGGTGCCTGATTACCCCAGAAATCAAAGATTGTGTATGTTCCGACTTCGCTGAACGCATCTCTGAAAGGAGTTAATTTTATTGCTGATCCAGCTTTTCTGTGTCTTACCCGTATGACAGCTACAAAAATTGATTATATGCAAAAGTAATATGAGGAAAGTATTTAGTGTATTTTTAGCTGCTCCTAATGGGATTTAGCAGCTGGAAACAAGGAGAACTGACACTGAGTAGTCAGGGCAGTTCTTAGACAGCTGTGTGAGAATCAGTGTGTCAGACAAGGCTCTGAAATACATCACCATTTTTTTCTGTATTTTAAAAAATGCATTATATGCTATGAGGAATTTGAAAACTAGGCCTCAATATTTGCAGTTCAGACAGTTAAAGTGCAATGGAATTCATTGTTAAATCCAGGCCTGTAATAACTTCTAAATGAAAATGCCTCCGGGTTCTGCGTGACTTTTTTTTTTTTTTTTTTTAATTTAATTCTTATGGCACTTATTACTACCCATCTTTGAAAGGCCTCAGGTTTGGATTTAAATTCCATGCTACATTCATTTCAAAGCAGAACAAAAATGTAGTTATTTCTGCTCCCCTTTTCTCTTTATGAGCAACAGTTCAAGAGACCCATTTTCCTATTTTGGAAGAAAGCAATTTTCTACATGTTTGTGCCAAGGAATTGCAGGCAGAAAAGTATCTTGAGAAAATGGCCTTTCCATAGGTTTTCTGTTTTAAAAGTTCCTGTACTCAGTTAGTTCCATTTGCAAATCAAAAGCATAATTTTCCATTGTAAGCTCTGTAAACTGAGTCTTGACTTTAGAAAGTTCGAGTTCTTTCTCCCTGTTACACCAATGTCAGTGTTTTGTCACTGAAATGCACCAAATGGTTTATAAGTCCACCTCACTTCTCTGGTGTTCTATTATATTTTAGGCCCTTCCTCATCATACGGTGAATTCTGTGCCCCAAAACCAATTTCTAGAGCACTATTCATCTACTAGATTCCAGATTTAATCAAACCATTTTAGACCTATGCATCCCCCTTTGTACTTTTCCTTTTGCTAAAGCTGTCTGTAAAGCTGATTTGACTCTGCTAGGTACCCTGGCTATTTGTCCTTTTCAAATTGGTGTCTGCCATGACACTCTGAGAGAGCAGTATAAAATGTTTATTGTTTTAACAAGGATCATAGATCAAGAAGCTCAGTTCAAAATGAAGATATTTTGGAACTTATGAGTAAACACAGCAATAGTGATGTTGAGGAGTTAAAATAAACCTCTAAGAAAATGGAAAATATTCCCTAGAACAGTCAAAAATGTTATTACCTTAAGGTGGAGCCTTTGCTGGCTTTTGAAGTGCAGATCTAAGCAACTGCAGGTTGTTACAACCTCTGAAGGGCCACCTAACATGGTTTAGGGAACGTATTGGTGTATGTATAAGTGTGCATGTGTGCCCAGGAAATGTTAAGGCATTATCTGTCACTGTTACCTTTTCTGAGCCTCGTGTTCTCCACTTTTGACATACAACGCTGGAGTCACATCTGTATCTGTACCAGAACATTTTCAAGGTGTGCCTTTGTACTCTCAGGTTCTGTGAGTGACTCCAACAGGTGGGGACAGAACTCTGCTGTAATTTGGGAATGGCCTTCTGACCTGGAGAACAGCACAGGCACTGGGAAGAGCAGTAGAGTTAGTGCCAGCCCGCACCTCTTAGTTGGCTCGCATGCAGCAGTCCCCATTTTTATTTTGCAATTTCCATAAATAAGTTTGCTGCCTTGCATACTAGTCTGGGACTTGGAAGACTTAGGTTCTGCAGAAATACAGGTTCTCCATAAGCATTTCGAAAGACTTACAGTGTTCCTTTGCAGAGTCTTATGAGCTGCAGTCCTGCCATAGCTGTTGTCACTACAGCTATTGGTGCTGAAAGACTGATGAATTGAATCAGTAATAATGTGTAAGTGTTGTTGCATAAGTGTGTTTTCTGAATGTTTGAAGGGGGTATTTATCCGAGGAAATCAAAAAGGCATCCATGTATGCATGCGTGCATTTTTGTTGTTAGGGTTCAAAGGTGTTAGCAATATAATTCAAAGGGAATTTTTGATTTTTTCTTTTCCTAAAGTGACATGAAGACCATGTTTCTCATTTGGATGAGATATATAAATATAATTGATTCCCTTGGAATTGTTTTTCATTGCTGTTAGCTTTGGTGCTGTGGTCAGATCTAGTTTCTGAATACCTAGAGTTCCCCTGTGGTAGCAGGAATTTAAATGAATGATGTCATTTGCTCCTTCTGTGCCAGTGCTATTGTGTGGGACTACTGTGTTCTATAAAATGAACTTCCGTTTTTGTCTTAGGTGTGGCTGTCCTTCCGCAGTGCACACAATGCCCGTGGTTTAAGTCCATTGTACCATTTTCGTGTTATATAGATGCACCTAGATTGGGGAGTCTGTAATTTGTCAAATGGCTTCTTAAGGATTTTTAAATTCTTTGCGATAAAAGAAACACATTTGTAGATTATCATGGTAGAAGATTGCATGCACTTTCCTTAACTTAGGATGATTTGGTGGTTTACAGTTCACTCAGGATGAGAATATTTTTACCACTATTCCTGTAATCACTTCTAGTAATATGAGGGTGTTTTTCCCAGTTCCCAGATTTTTCACTCAAGTGTGACATTTGAAAAGGAGATAGTGCTTTTGATTTGTACTGACTGCTTGTCTAAACTCATCATCACATGCTGCCAGTGGCCCAGTCATTGCTCAGTGCTGGCTTATCCTGCAAACAGGAGTACGGGCAGATAGCGGATCACTACATCACATCAGATACGGCTGCTAGCAAAAGCAGTCAGAATGATTCGGTCAGAAAAGCCCCATCTGTAGAAATCCACCCTTATGGGAATGCAAGAGAGTTCTGTGCAACATACAGAAAGCACTACTGCCTGAGGATCAAATGTTCCTTACACTCTTGCTTCCCTGCTCAACTGTTGGGCAAGAGAGACACAAAGAGTGTTACAATGTGTTTTGACTGTGATGGAAATATTTGTTTTGGTATCTGTTGCATTCGTGGAAAGATGTAATAGAAAAGGATTTTCAAACCATGCTCTGTAATGCCACACAAAGGTGCAACCACACTGAAGGATATGAATGAAAACCAAGTACTTACATGAGGTTGGGAGGAGGGTGGTCTTACTCATTATATAAAATACAATAGATTTCATTCTGTGATTGTTTTGATTGTAATTTACAGCCTGCTATGGTGTGTTTAGTTTCAGCCCTACTGAAATATTTTGGGGCAGCAGTAAGACTGCTTTAGTAGGGTATAAAATGTGTAGAAAAAACTTCTGGAATTCAGTCTATTGAACAAGCATTTACAGTATCTTAATCAAATAAATGAGGGGGCACAACCAAGCTAAGTTTAATTTACCTAGCATGCAATTTAAAAGAATATAAATATAGCATTATAGGGTTTAGTGAGGGTTCATAAATTTAATATGTGTTTTATGCGGGGTTTTCTGCAGGTTTGTACTGTCAGTGATGAGGCATGTGCTGATGAGTCTATATTACTCCCATTGCTGTTTCTAGCTAGATAAAGGTTAATGTGAGTGTGCCCACTACACTAGAACCAGCTCCTGTGGCAGAGACATTTGCACAGGGACTGCAGTGGTGTCATAGTAGAGGCTGGGTGAGTAGCCAGAGCTGAACGTAATTTATGACCTACATGTGTTGCTAACTAGCAATGGAGAATTTTGTCTCAAGTCACTAGGCAAAGTATGTAACTTCTTGGGCCTTGAAAAGGAAGCTTTAAGGTCCCTATAATTAAACAGTTAAAAAATGTTGATTTGCAGTTTATGACTCTCTGGCTAGTCCTGCAGAACACCTTACAGCCAGAGTAGTTCTGTAACTCAGCAGCACCACTTTTAGATGAAGGGTGGGCTGGTTGAAGAGCACTTGTACTTGAGGTAGAGTTGAGGCCAAGACATTTTTTTAAACTCAGCTTGTGCTGCAACACTTTATTGAAACAGTCCCCCTCAAATCTTGAGAAACTAACACGTACCTCTAATGGCATCTGTGACTACGTTTCCTGTTCCAGTCTCTCACCCCAGGACAATAATCAGTCAAGTGCAAAACTCCCAGCTGCCTGGGACATCTGTGAGCATTGCAAAGGTCTAATGATAATCTAAAGCCAGCGCAGAGCACAGGACAGTGTTGGTGGCTCACAGGGGACCATGCACCATATGACCTCAGTTCTTCTGCAGCCGTGGCACTACGGACTATGCCGGGTCCTGCATTTTGACCATGACAACCCTCTGCAGCACTACAGGTTGGGGACAGAGTGGCTGGAGAGCAGCCAGGCAGAAAGGGATCTGGAGGTTCTGATGGACAGGAAACTCTACATGAGCCAACAGTGTGCCCAGGTGGACAAGCAAGCCAATGGCATCCTGGTCTGTATCAGGAAAAGTGTGGCCAGCAGGACCAGGGAAGTGATTCTTCCCCTGTACTCGGCACCGATGAGGCTTCACCTTGAGTTCTGTGTCCAGTTCTGGGCCCCTCAATTCTGGAAGGACGTTGAGGTTCTGGAATGTGTCCAATGAAGGGCAATGAGGCTGATGAAGGGTCTGGAGCACAAGTCTGTGAGGAACGGCTGAGGGAGCTGGGGATGTTTAGCCTGGAGAGGAGGACGCTCAGGGGAGACCTCATCACTCTCTACAACTCCCTGAAAGGAGATTGTAACCAGGTGGAGGTTGGTCTCCTCCCAGGCAACAGGAAACAGGACAAGAGGACCTAGTCTTTTAGGTTGGATATTAAGAAATAGTTCTACGCAGAAAGTTTGCTTGGGCATTGGAATGGGCTCCACAGGGACGTAGTGAAGTCATGATCTCAGGATGTGTTTAGGAAAAGACTGGACATGGCACTCAGTGCCATGGTCTAGTTGATAAGATGTGTTCGGTCACAGGTTGGACTTGATGATCTCAGAGGTCTTTTCCAACCTAGCCGATTCTGTGGCATGTAGGAATGAGATTTTGCAGATTCAGTTACAGACATGTCTCACATGGAATGGGGGCACACATCTTCTGTTTTCAAAGTCATACCTGGTCATAGGTGGTAAATTTGTTAGTAAATTTTTTTTGCTGATTTGCACTAGTTTCCAATCAAGGGACTTCTCTCATCTCCAGCCACTGTCCCTTATTTCTACCTGATGCTGAGGTCAATACTAGTGGGGCCTTCAACAATTCAGGTGTAGTTTACTCTAATTGAAGTGAAATGTGAAGACAACTGAGAAAAAAAATAAAATCTTAACTACTTACATTTGTCTCTCTGCTGAGGTTCTTCTACTATCTGCTTCATATTCCTTGGTAATAACTTTAAATTATCAATGTATCAATCCACACAGCATCAAGTATCTGTGATTCCGTTTTGATCCTCTGACCGCTGTTTTTTGAGGGAAAAGATAGTGACAGGACCCAATATAAAGCACATGAAAACTGGAAACAAACCCTGCAGTCATCAGGCGGAATTCGATGAACATTGAACAAGACCCTTTTTAGGAAATTCCAGTTGTTCTATGGAGAAGTCTTTTCACTGAGAGACTCATACTAAAGATTCAACAGCCTCTACTTTCTTTAAGTACATTCTTGAAACTTATTCCACCCATTTTTCTCCTGAATGAATAGAAGTAGATCCTTTGACTACAAGGAATACCTTCCTGCTGTGGGTTTTGTATGGAAGACTTAAATTTTATAGAATTGGGCAACTATCCTAAAATGCATAGCTTAGATACATTTGTTCTGTATTGTTCCAGGCTCTCATAGTCCAGCCTTGTGTGTTTTTCTCTACAAAGGGTAGCAGAGAATGGAAACGGGTTTGATTAACCTTCTGTCAGGTACTGCAGGAATCTGAGCAAGCAAAAGGAAAGACAGAAAATTCTAGCAATTCTCCTGTATTATATGGCAAGCAAAATCAGGGTGGGTGATGTCCTGTAGGCCAATAGTTTGAAAAACTAGGCAAAGTTCACAGGGGGGAGGGGAAAAAAAAGCAACGAAGCAAATAAAAAAAAAAAAAAGGAAAACATGAATGCTGAGTTTTAGAGAGACATAGCTCAGGGAACTAACACCTTTTAAATAAGCCTTTAATCTGACATGCAGCTTTCCACTGCAAAAATGGAATGTCCTTTCCAAGCAATGTATTTTCCTTTCTGTCAAATCTGTGCCAGCACAATAGTAAACACAGTGAATGCAAGTTAAAAAGAATTAAAATGTTTGTTATTGTGATGAAATTACTGGGGAAGAGAAAGTGAATACTCCGTATTTCAGATAAATAATATCAGGGGACTAATTGAAATAGTAAACAAATTAAGGTAAATATTTCAGTCTTCATTAATGGTAGTGTGACTATAAAGAATCATGTTTTTCAGCCTCTGCTGAGAATTGTTTTCTTCACACACAGTTTCAAATATATGTAAAAGGAGGTAGCTACTCATTTTGAAAGACAGATAACTATGTATTTTTAATTTATGTTGCCACAAGGGAGCCACACAATCCTTTATTGCAGTAAAACATGAAGCGTGTTCTAGACCTGGTTACATTTTTCACATCAGACAGCAGCTGACAGCACTATTATTGCAGACTGTGCTTTAAATGGTCTGCAGGTATGGAGTGTTACTTTTTTGTCTGCATTGTCCCCAAGGAAATGTTTTGTTTCCGAGTCTGCATATTTTCAGCAATATAAAGCTGGAATGGTGTTACTCATCCTTGGACACAAGGACTCTGCTCCAAAACTGTTAGCCACAGTTAACAGGCTATACTGCATCTGTTTTCAGGTGAAAGCCTCTCAGTTTTGCAGTAATTAAAAAGTGCAGTGAAGTTTAAAGAAATAGCTGCTTTTTAAAACTACCTTCCAAACCCCACTCACAGAGGGTCTGCTACTTGTTAACATTCAAGTCAAGGTAAAATTATTTGCTTCCGTTGGCTCAGAAGTTAATCCTTCTGCGTCGTTTGTATGGGAAGGCAGCCAGATTCAAAATGTAGACAAAACTGCACTAGTATCCCTGGAGCAGAGGGTTTGCAGGACTCCTGGCCCTGCGCCTTTCTCAGCAACTCCATAAACCTTCTGGAATCCATTAGCATAGGGTGGGCTGAGGCTGATTTTTGCCGCTTCTATTTCCTATCTCATTGCAGTCTTTCAGCCAGCAGATGTGTCTGCCAAGGTGTACATAGAGGGAGCTGGTAGAGTTCCAGCAGCCAGTTTGTGCTATTGAATTCTGTCAGCCCCGCAGCTTCACTCAGATAAAAATGTTACTGAAGTCAATAAGCTTGCAAGGACTTGCAAAAGCTGTGTGATTTGTTGTTTGGTTTTGTTTGTAGATAAGGCAGGTTTTAGGACAATATTCAAATGGGACCAGCATTGAATATTTTTCAAGTAATTGTAAAAAAATTGTATCATGTACAGAAATTAACTCTTAAACCCATCACAGCTGCTTTTTTTTTCAGATTTTTTAGGAGCGCACTTAAATCTAACACAGGTGAAAGATTTCCCACTGAGTTGTTGTGCATAGACTCAGACCCTTAATATCTGAGATGAGACTCAAGAGGAAGACATACTTAGTTGAAAAAGAATTAAACATGCATGTCTTTCTTCCTGAAGGTAATTATTTTTTTCTGGGCTTTCTTCTCCAGGAATTGTGACCATGTGCAAATTTTCATTGCTGTGTGTATTTAGTTATTAATGACAGGATCCACAGGCATCAGAGAAACCTCTACTGTCAATTTGTACTTCCATTCCAGCCCTCTCAGTTGTCAGTGTGAGCTCAGTTTCATCTAGATTTTACTATGGCAGGCTAATACCCCTGAAAACATGTGACCACCCCGAGTCTCTTACAAGAGCAATATACTCATTAAAGATTGTTAATAGACCAAAACAGCAGTTGTTTTGCAGGTCAAGGTTACCAGAGGCTAAATTGTTTGAAGTTTGATTCCACATAACCGGAGAACAGAAAAGTCTACAATTAGGTCTGTTTAGATCCTTGTCCTTTTGCCATTGTGGGTGTAGTATGGAAACCTGGAGTCCTAACACAAATGAAGGATTTGTCAGCTCAGCAGAAGTCAGTGTTTACAAGATGAGCTTTGTAATTAAAATTGAAACGGTAGTTCTAATCTAATATTTTATATATCACTTTTGCCAAACTCTTGTTTTCTGCCTGAATTATATCTTCATCTCTCTGATCTTTGGGCTGAAATAATAGCCTTTCTTAGCCATTTAATGCTGGCAAAAATGGATACACAGGGTGTTTTTTTCTTTAAATAGTGTGCAAAGTACATGCCTCATATCTCTGCATCTTTGCGGTACGACAGTATTCATAATACATGACACCAAGTCCAGAACTTGGCCTAGAAATTGAGAGGCAGTTTAAATTTTGCCAGTACAATTAAACATAGTCTTATTGATACATTTGCTCTCCAAAATACTAAACACCTTTTTTTGGTTCTCCAAGTGTTCATTTAAAACAGACAGTTTAGCTCATACACTATTATTGCTTCCAGAACAGCAGAAATGTACTTCCTAACAGATTCCCTATTCATTTATCCTTCCCAAAGTATTTTACGTAGATAATTAACACAGGGTAATTAGAACTATCTTCAGTCTGTGTAATTGTACAGCCTATAATTTTTCATAGTAATGTGATTCATTTTATCTAAAGTTGTTCAACACATATCTTTGTAACAATTTAATTTGCATGCCTGGTTCGTACCGCCTTCCCTCGGTTGCCTTCATTTTGTGAGATACTCAATTAGTCGCAAGGCTAAACAGACAGATTCAGGCAGATTCTCAGCTTTGAGTACCCTTTGCTCACTGAAATCCTTTGTAGGACTTAGAAAACACACTATCCTTAGGGCCAAACCTCCAGTGCAGCAACGCAGCCCTTAGTTTACAGAAAGCCCACCAAGAGGGAGCAATTCTGTGGTCATTACTTCCTAGCAAAAGGAGCAAACATCTGTGAAGACTGAGGGATCTGTTAGCCATGCACATCTTTTCCCACAGCTTTACAGAAAGATCAGGATATTGACAGTTCTCTTCTCCCCATCATGGGCTTCTGTGCTTTTTCTCTGAAACAGCCCTGCCTCACCACCCCTGGTAAGATTGGGTGTGCGTGCTCTAGGCTACAAAGCTTAAAGGTCTAAAGTCATAACTGTATAAAATTCAGAATCCATGTAAGAAAAATGAAACTCAGCAGAGCTTGGCTCTAATGTACAATGCTTTTGTCATGGGGTCAAAAATCGCTTTTGATTTTATTTTTGGTAACTCATTGTGATGAACTGTGCTGCCCAGAGAGAAGAGAAGTCCATTCAAGCGTGTGAAAACAAAATTGTTTCAGCCATGACTCTCCGAAAATGTCTTATATTCTGTGCCAGCACCTCCATGTGAGATGGTTCCCCAGGCCTGTGATGGTCATGAATCATTTCAGTAAACCTCATTCTTTCTGGCTTTATTCTATTTTTGTGCCTTAGGATGCATCATAGTAGATAAATGTTGTGCCGTTCTTTGTACAGTGGTCATTTTCTCTCTGCTTTAGAAAATCTATAAATTTGGGTTTCTATTCCATTAAGTCATGTAGTGAAGTACTTTGATGCTTCTTAAGCATCATAATTACATCTTTTCAAAGTTTCTCTGTCACATTAGCTCCTACACACACGTGTTTCTTTCCATGGTGTTTCTAATCCACCATATCTGAATGACCAAAGCTTAAAGGGTAAATGAAGGAGGTGTTGAGAAGGATTGAGAGGAAAGGTAGCCAGGAAATGAGCCAGACTTTCACTAAAAAGGAAGGGACTGAAATACCAGCCTCCAGTAAAGAAAGAGATATCTTTCTTGGAGATGTTAAATGTTCGCTGGGAAAAAAGATTGGGTTTTGTTTATTTGTTATCTCCATGAGTCTCTTGGCAAATAGATGCCCTTCTTTTGATTCCTAACAGCTCGTGACTATTCTGACATAGACTGGAGACATAATTAAGAATAAAATATAAGCTTCTTTTTTATAGTGCATTTTGTCTACAAGAAGGGGTGCCATGGACTGCACACCCTAAGGCTGCCTATGACAAGTTTTATAAGAAACCTGTAGCATGGGCAAGAAGCAGATTGAACACATTGTTTCTTTGGCATTCTCTTCCTTTTGGCCAAGGATGTGTGAAATTCTCACCTGATCAAGATCCAGCAAAAGGTGAGCATTTTTGCTAATTTTCTAACATTTACTAGTGATTAGCAAGAAGGTAAATGTAAATAGCTGAAGTGTTCATTTCCCAATGCAGGTATGTGGCTTTGCTAAATCAGAGGTCTGGGTTTGTGTGAGGTCTGTGATGTAGAGAAAATTTAATGGAACTTTTTACTGTCAAGTGCTGATAATACTTCTGATAGAGTCCACAACCAAATTCAGAACATGTTTTGGTGCAGCATCACCACTACCAAAATAACCCAAACTCCCAACAGAACGCATCTGAGTGGCACTGTGACTTGCACACCCATGGCTGTGAACAGATTTGAGTCAAATTTCATTCTCAGTTACCCAGCTGAACTTGGAGGTTTGGTATACACCCTCTGGACCTGTTCCCGCCAGAAGTCTCTCCTAGTTCCAGAATTACACAGTATAATTGCCTCTTGTGTAGGGAGACTTCAGGTTGTGGATGTGGGGTAGTTTTTGGGGGCTGAATCTGTAGTGATCAGCTGACTCCTTTCTGATCCTTTCATTGATACCACAGTCCGGTGCACATGGCATCACATCCACATGACCAATCTGGAACAGGGCTGGCTTCCCTGCTATCATTAACTTCAGTTCATCACGATGCCTGAGCGACCTGCCAAGCTCGCCAGTAGTAATGGGATAAATATAACCGGCTGAAGCAACAACACGAGTGTAAGCGGCAACTTTATCTTGCCATTTCAACTTCACACTTGGGAAGAGGAATGACTGTTCTGAACAACTATCACAGCAGTTGCTGATATTAGCCTGAGCTGTTGATGGTGAAAAGGTTGCCAAAGGAGACTTACGACGTCCCAGTGGATTCATGTTTTATATATGTCAGCTTGTAAATGGCTGGAACTTCCTTCTGGCATTACAAGGGATCAGCAGTAAAGAAGCCACATAAGCCAAATTCTCTCTTGTTGTAATTGATGCAATTGACTTTTCAGACAACCTGGCCCAGAGTACACGTTTAATGCTTTAAGTGCTAGATTTTTTTATTCATTTTAGTGGAACAGCTTTCTCTGGTTTGCCCAGCATTTATATGGTTATAAATATACAAAGCATACCAAATCAGGTTCCTGAAAGTGACCATCAAAGAGCTCAGTACTACATAAGGAGTGCTGAATGCTTATATCATCTACACTGTTGTAAACCTGAATTAATACCAATACATCAAAATAATGTAGCTTGACAGGAAAATATGATACTTAATACAGAATGTATGTAACCTTTAGCACCCACTGTGGTAAGCCTGTGCTGGCAAATAGTCTACATGTATTGATGAAATACTAGGGTAAAATAGTTGGTTCAGTATACTGGGAACAGGGGGAAACAGCCAAAAAACCTGGTTCTAACAAAAGAGTCCAGGAAACACCTGCAAACCTGCAAAGTAAAGGGAAGTGACCAAGGGTAAATTCCAGTCATTGCACAGCTTGAGCAATTCTACTGACTTCATAGTGGAACTGAGAGCAAAACGTGTCTGCTGTATCTTTAAGAGACCAGCAGCCACAGAACAGCAAATTAGCCTTAGTCTGCAGTCCATATGTTAAATGAATCTGACTTTTTAACAACCTCTGAGAGTGCAGCTGTAGATAGTATGAGTGTACCTGTGCTTCTCGTTACTCGTTCAAGGATGACGCCTCCTATGCTATGCTTGCTACTGTTGGACATTAATCTACTTTGGAGTTTTATGTCAAATACTCTTTTGAAATCCAAGTAGATTATGTCCATTAATCACTTTGCCCAGTCTGTGTTCCTTGTGATCTCATCTCTTATTAATATCTTTAGGATCTTGCCTACCACCAAGGTCAAACTGGTCTATAATTTCCTAACTCTACCCCAGGCCTTTTTAAAGAGGATTGTGTTTGTGTAACTGTGTCCTTCAGTAGCTACTTCCTTTGCAGGAGCCTATGGAGAATCTTTCACCTGGTTTATGTTGTTTTGATTTCTAAAGTTTTCTAGGAATCCTGAAAATGTTACTTTGCTTTAGTTGCATTAGTTTGGGCTAGTGGTGTTTAGGTGTATGTCTGGACTACTAAGTCCTAGAATCTTTCAACATCTGGTTTCACCTCATCTTCTTCCTATATAGAAAGCATCTCACTTAATTTTTCATTTATCTCTTTATAGTGTAAGGTTTTTAATTGCAAATCAAAAAGTATTCATCTCTTTTTTTTTTTTTTTTCACTTTTGTGAAAATATTGATTCTTTTTGCTGTCAAAGTGTGGGCAACATACAGGATTGCTTGGGCTGTACAAATACTCTTGATTAGATTCTATTTTTTCACGGGTGGAAATCCAAAATAATTCCTAGGAAAGCAGTAAAAACTTTAACTAATCCACTGAGATCAATATCATAGCTTTCTGGTTCCCACTGTATTCTGTCTTCTCTGTATGCATTGCTCAAGTTAGAAAGAAGGTCATTAGAGGGAGGACCATTTTATTTTGTAGCCTTGAACATGTCCAAGCACAGTAATAGAATTTAATAAACAAAATCAAAGAGAAATCACAGCACAAAAAAGAATGGTGTACAGATTACGGGCTAAAGCTGATGGTGATGAAGAAAAGTGAACAGACAGAAATAATGTTTTAGTACATTCTGTACGTAAAGACTTTGTCCAGATTGAAGTAATTACAACTGCATGGATGAAAATTATCTCTAGAAAGTTAAATAAATAAATAGCATCCTTGCCAGTGGCTCCAACAGAAATACAAATTGACAAAAAGACATTTCAGCCACAAGTGCCCTACCTCTGATCATCAGAACCAATGCTTTTGTTTAGACTTGGCAACAGTAATAAGTCACAGAAAGAAGTTTTGACTTCTTTTTGTCAAGTGCATGTGTGACATGAGAATAAGCAGGAGATTTCACTGGAATTTCTAATAAGTCCTTCAAGAGAACAAAAATGCATTAAAAATAAATCATGGGAATTTTTATTGATTTTGAAGTCAAACTGCTTGCTGTTTTAAGCTCTTCCTACCCTGATAATTTACATCAGTGATATGACTAGGTATATATTTTCCTTGTTTTTGATTTAGGTTCTCTATGTGAGTGAGATTGCCTATTCGTTTTGTATGCAGAGCAGTGCAGATGAGGGCATGGAACATGCCACGTACATGGTGTCACCATTCTCAGCACGTAGCATAGTTTCAAAGGCATGTTACAAATAAAGATCTACTGTTGTCTTTGCTGATGCTTATGAAATTTGCCACCAGTGCTACTGCTTAGTTAGTTAGTTAAATTCTAAGTTAGTTAGTTTGTTAGGTTGTTAGGTTGTTTGTTCGTTTGTTTGTTTGTTTTAGAGACCAGCCTCTTCATGAAGGAGTTTACACACATGACTTGGTCAACGATGCAGCATAATGGCTGTACCTTTGGAAAAAATAATGTGGGTTTTTACCAGCAGTAATTAGCAGTATGATGTGGGAAGGGGGCATGAGTGTCGTTCTCAGCCCTTCCAGGGAGAGGGAAAGGTTTGGGCAGGAATAAGTACCTTCAGTGGATCAACCCTTGTCACATGGCTGGTATTTCAGACAGGAATTTGGCTCCTGCACACACACAGGAGAAGCAAGAACTTTAAAGAAGGAGCAAGACATCTGACAAGGTGTGGCAAGAAGAGTGTCTTTGGGAGGCTTCAAACCTAGTGAGGACAGGTTGAAACTAGATAAGCTGGTGGGAGTTAGTGACAGTAGGGACAGCACAATGGGGAGGGTCTTGCACTTCTCTGCGACAGGGCCCATTTCAAGTGCCCCTGCACAAACATGTGCTGCAGGGGAGACAAAGGGGAAGTCTGTGCACAGCTGTGCCTTCTTTGGGACATATATCGTGAGATAGTTTATAGGAATGGAGTGCTGTGTGGGTGGGTATAAGATCTTCAGGCAAGATGAGCCAGGAAGCAGCGAGGAAGGCTGTGCAAGGAGATGGCTGGTGATGAACCAACTGGGAGCTCGTGGATAATGACCAGAGGATGTTTTCACTGGGAGGGTGGTCAAACGCTGCAACAGATGACCTGAAGAGTGGTGGGGTCTCTATCAAGTAGGTCCTCAGAACTTTACTGGACGCAACATTTTTGGCCCTGCTTCAAGCAGAGGCTTGGACCAGAATGACCTCCGGAAAGCCAGTCCAGTACAAATTATTCTATGAGTAGGTGGAGAGCCAGCATACAGTGTTTAACCTCATGGTACCCCAGGTTTAGACTGATTTCAGAGAGATTACACACTCAAGCTGAAGTATGAGTAAGAACCATGCCAAAGCTGAATAAAATCCTTTTTTTTTTTTTTCTCTTAAAGGGTAGCTATATTTTTTTTCTTTTCCTTTAAACAAATACAAAAAACCACTTGAGAGAGAGAGGGGGCATAAACAGCAATTTATGTATTCGCTTAGTATTCGCCTGAGGAGGAGAAAGAGGGACTTAAATCCCTGACGTTGAGCGAGCACAGCCCGGTGAAATCAGGGAGTTCCCAGAGCTGTTCCAGCATTGCATCCACCAGAGGGCAGCAGAAACTGCAGAGCCGGCCGCAGATGCTGCTTTGTTACTTTTAATTTCACAGTCAGGAAGAGTAAGAAGAGAAAAGAAACGTTGCAGAAAAAGAAACGCTTTAGAAACACTTCTGGTGAAAGGTTGGTTGGTGCCTAATTTTAATAACCTTGAAGTGGTCTAGTGCAATTCTGAGCACAACAATTTTCAACAAGGCGGTGTAACTCAAATTACCTGTTGGTAAGAACGGCTATTCTGCATATGGTAGTCATAGCATTAGCTGTGAGGCTAGGAGGCCATGTTAATATAATGCTAATTATGTCAGGAGTATGAATATTCATTACAATGACTGAATGAAATATTGTGGTAGAAGGAAACCAGACTCTTTAGGAAATTAATGTTGGGTAACAGGAAATTTTGGATGAATGCTTTCAAATAACAAGGAGAAAAATATGTTGCAGTTTGCTACAGAGGTATAGAGGTTTGTAGTGACATGTTATTCAAATAACACCTGTTGGGAAATAAAAGGATTATTCTCTAATTTACAGCAATACAGGGATTTCCCACACTAATGCATTTTCAGAGATTGTATTCACAAGAGTAGATGAATGGCATTCAGAAACAATGAAAAGCTAGAATTAATATGGGATACAGGGAAGATAGTCAGCATAATGATGTCTCTAAATGTCTACTGTGTCATACAGAAGGATTGAAATTAGTGACAATAGTTTTTATCTGTAGACGACACCTTGAATTGGGAGTAGCTAGTGAGTGTAAATAAATGATGCATTTTTCTTGCTGCTTATCAGTTATTAGCAGTAGTTTGAAGTGCCTGATGTAATTGTCAGAAAGTAAATAAATCCAGTGAGGTTACACTGAAATAAACAATAAAAGTATTTGAGTAAAGTGCTGTTACTGTGCCAAAGAAGGACCCTTGCAGAGAGGGATTTTAAAGGGATGGAAACAGGAGCAGAGCCCACCTTCTGTACCTCCGTGGATTGCACAGAAATTTGGACACTTAGTTTATCCATTTATCAGACATTCACACAAATTCTCACCCAAATCTCATCTGCTTTTCCATTAGAGGAATTTACAGTTTATAATACATACAGGCAGAGTCCTGGTAATGGCACAGAAGCCCGTTCAGGCAGCTCAAAAGACATGGAAACCAGTCCACTGAAATCAGTCAAGCAGCCTGCTCTTCACATCTTCCCTCGAGCAAAACCACAAAACAGAGCTCAAGGAGGAAAAAGCAAGAGATCCTTCCTCTGAGACAAAAAAGATCTGTTTGTAGAGGGTTTCCAATCCATACTGCTTCAGGAGTATGCAGCTCACTTGTGGCTTAGCTGACCTTTCTTTTGAATATCACATCCCTCACTGTAAAGCCTTGCATGCTCTTCATGTTGGATCAGGCAGGTGAATTCACCCTTCCAGCAAAGGCACCACCAACCAAACTACAGTGATCTCTCAAACTAAGGAAAATGAGGAATATTGTGACAAGAGGCAAGGATTTGTTTGGGAAAAAACCCCCAAAAAAACCAGTAAGGCATGCCAGCTGTAGAGTTTTTGAATTGTGCTTTTTCTTTGGATTTTTTAAATATATATATCGAGAATGTGTAGTATTTGGGGTTCAGGCAGAAGTGCATCTAAACCAGATTGAGGAGAAACTGGATTTCCACAAGAAATGCTATTCATTCTTATGGGAGCTGTCCAGATCCTGTGAATTTAGAGGGAGGGAGATGGCTGTGCATGGGGATTTTGCTTCTGGTGAAAGGCAGGAGCTGTCAGTTCACTCTTCCATCTGACTGCTGACATCAGTGAGAACTAGGTGACAAGTGACCTTCTTAATCAGAAAAGCAAGATCCAGTTCAAAGATGCTGCCAATAAACAGTTAATTCAGTTTGGCTGATGCCTTTTTGCCTCACACTGTGGTACATCACACTGCTTTAATATTTATTCCCTTCATTTTCAGCCCCAAGTAAATGAACACACCAGTTTTCACTCTCTGTAATTTATGTAATTACCTTTGTCATTTGCATAAAATTTAAGCAGATAAAAGGATTGAAGAGAGGATAAGGCTTTTCTTTTTCCTTAAAGTTTTAACAAAAAAAGTAAGCCTGTGATTTTAGTAAAAGAAAACAACAAACATTCTTTGTCACACTTGAGGGCAGCTGCTCCAGTGCTTGTCACTGGACATTGCAAGCAGAACCAGCAAGTCTTCAGTGCTGTCATACATGGCAGAAGGAAGAGCATGTAGAATTATTATTTCCCCTGAAGACACAGAATGCAAATTAGTTCAAAGCTGATCATGCTTTAGTTTTTCTTCTCAAGAAGTTCTGAAAGATAAATAGAAAGCAGGCCTTGGGAAGCAGCATTTGCTCCATAAATGACAAGACACACATGGTAGATATTGTAAAGCTTCTGTTTTACAAATGTCTTACATTGGATTAGTGCCTTTTGCATCCAGTGCTGATTTTGCATACTTCTAGGTCCATCTAACACCAGGTTTGTATCATTTTAGCTGGTATTACCATAAAAACTGAAATAGCTATAGTTGGTAGCCTCCAGTGTGAATACTGTTATAAATGAATACCAGTGATTAGATTAGCATGAACAGTTCTCTCATGGAAGAATATTGCTAACTCAGCACAGCTAAACTAATATGAATTTTCTGTATTGGAAAAACCTTTGAGGAGTGCAAGGAGATCCCTGATCCAGTATCTTCAATCCTTTTACAGTCCATATCTGGAATTACTATTTTATTGCCAGTCCTCACTCAGTGTCTGTCTTCCCTCAGTTTACTGTGAAACCTGTTGAGTCTACTGACCCAGCTACTCCTGGCAAAGAATCCAATATTCAATTTGCTTTATCCAATTCATAGTCATAATAAAGCTGGCTGTGAAACAGTAAACATTTGTGCTGCCCCTCTTGTGCATCTTTCATCAGAACCTTCTAAGCAGTCTGTAGTTGGACACAGGCAACATAAGGCAAAGAGGAGGGGAAAAAGAGATGAAACAGAGAACTAAAGGAGAGAAAATAGAATGAAGAAGAGGGGCAACTGCAGCTTGTGCATTTGTTAACTTTGCTGCCTTGACCTTAGAACTTAAAATTGAATGCATTTTAAATACGGTACATAACAAATGTATTCCTGTCACTGCCTCATGTTTCCTGATTTTCTCACAGGTCTCAAAGCTTTGTTCCTTGAAGAAACTTGTCTGTCGCTTTTAAATAACTTTGTAAATCACTAAGTACTTCATAGATCAAAAGTCAGTAAGAGTCAGGAAAATGTGTACCAGGACCTTTAATTTCTTCATGGTTAAATGAACAGTAATTCATTCAGAGGCTAAAAGTGAAACATCAAAGGAGTCGTCACTTCAGGTGGAAGGAAGTTTAGTCATGCAACAGATACACAGATATCAAGAGTCTGATAGTCTTTTCTCTTAGGCTCTGAGAAAAAGCATTTTAAAAGTGAATACTGCTTATGACAGAAAAGGGAGCAGGTTATTCTTTTTTTCTTTTTTTCTCTAATAACTTTTCTCTGCTTCCAACATAAGCAAATATTGCCGTTGATCCTGTAGTTCTGAGTTCACTAGGCAATGTAATAACAGGGAATTAACCCATAAGACTCACAGGCGTGGATTTTCTGGCTTTTTATTAATTCTCCAACTGAAAAGTTTTCTGGAGTTGTTGTTCTGTGAAATTGCATTGTCTCCCTCTAGTGACTGCTTCTGTCTCTCAGCTCACTTTCACACGGCATTTTCACAGGCAGGGCATCTTTTAAATTTTGTGTTGCAGTCTGTCACCGCCCCAGCAGTGTCCAAGTGCTTGTGTTGTGGCTGTTTGGTTTGCACTGTTGGTACCGCAGCTGTTCGTGGGGCCAACTCAGCTGTGACTTCAGAAACTCCACCTCAGCAAAATCCAGACCTGCAACATGGCAGCAATTCTTGAAGGAGGGAGTGCAGGTGCCACCCAGAGCAAGTGCTCTGCTGTCTCTGGACTTCCTTTGGGGTTGGGGTTAATGTTTGACCTGTCCAGCAGAAACCAGGTTCTGTAGTTCAGAACATGGAAACCCAAAATGTTTTCGCTGTGATCTTTAATTGCAGAGCCAGTGGCCGACATCTGCTTCTCACCCAGGAGCCATAAATTAACCTTAGCAGTTCACCAGGTAACATGTGCTGTGTTTACTCCAGTGATTTTGACTCTGCCCTCTGGGTCGCACACCCAGCTCTCAGCATCCCGCTGCATTAACACCAGTGTTGTGATCCAGTATCTGTTAGAAATTTTATTAATTGTTGATGAGAGCCAACTGGAACCTGAATGTATAGGCTGTTATTATGTCTGCATTGATAGGATTCCACCTGGATTCCAGTTGCCTGACTTATGGCCATAATGCTCTTGGAAATCAGCCTTCGGAATTGGATCGAATTGGGTCATTTTCTGGGTGTGGTCTCTCTGTCCACCCCAAGCTTTTGTAGTGGATCTGGCTTCATGCACAGGGGGATTTCAAAGAGATAAAAAATCATTTCCGCCTAGTTCATTATCACAGGGATCACCCCCTGTATTTCTATTCCATTCTTCAGGGGATGGAATTAATTTTTTAATCTGTGCAATGCTGGGTGGATTGGCAGCCTGCTTAAGCATCATCTCTACCTTTTCTTCCAATTTTTGCTTTTTCTGTTTCCTGTACCTGGTCCTGCAGCTGCTTTAATGACAGTAATAATTCAGCTGCTTTCCTGACTCCTGATTACTCTCTCAGATTTCTTTCTGTTATGCATTTTCCTATCTAAATTCTCAATAATTGTCATTTCCTGCACTCTGCTAAAGCAAATAGAGTCCTAAGAGGATCATTCTCAGTCCTACGGTTATCAACTTGGATTCCCATTTTTTCTGCTACCTCCCTTTCCTTATTTAACTGATCTTGCAGTGATTTCACCAAATGTGCACAGGTCTAATGATGTCTTCCTCTGCTTCTCCTCGTGGTGGCAATTAAAGCCACTCCCTAAATTGCACATAAAACTGCTTTTCCTTTTCCCTTTCCTACCTTTTTTTTTTTTGTTTGTTTGGGTTTTTTTTTTGTTTGTTTTGTTTTGTTTAACACCACATCTATCCAATTAACCACCACTTAAGGGCTATGCCATTTTTTCTTTGCCCATTCCGTGCCTGGTGGTGATGGCCCCATCTGGCAGCGTCCCCACTGCAGTGCAGCTCGAGGCAGTGGTGAGTGGGGCAGGTGAGGGGAAGGCTGCACTGAGCGAGAGCCAGGGCAGAAGGACCAGCCCTTGGAGGGTGATTTTTAAGGCTGGAGAGGGGGTACAGGCGCTGTGGGGAGCATCCTGGGCAGGTAGGTGCTGCCCTTGGGGCAAGTGACCTCGTAGCTGCAGGAACTTGCCCCCATCCCTGCAGTGACATGCCCCCATCCCTGCAGTGCTCCCCAGCCTTCTCCTTGCTGCCTCCAGGCTCCTTTGTTTCCCTCCACTCCAACCCATTCCCAGGTCCCTGTGTCTCCTGCCCCAGCTGCCCCAGGTGCCCCAGCCACCACCTCCCTGCCATCCAGTCCCACTGAGCCCCTTCTCTCCCACCCACTCCTCTAGGCCATCACTGGGAGCATCACCAAAATCATGACGGTGGATAAAACATACAAAGGAAAATCGAGTTAGAATCAATTTAGAATGAATTAGAGACCAAAGATGGTAAAAGGCACAGGAGACCCGCCCACTGGGTTAGGAGTTGCAGACCAGACACCCTTTCTTTCTAAACTCCTGATAGAGCTTAGCTGCAGCTAGGTCCAGTCTTAGTCTCAGACTGGGACAGTGGTGTATGTCTAATGGAATTAACTGTATGGATTTCATTGGTATTGATTTAGCATGCTATCAGCCACTTACTGAGGATCCATTGCCCAAGAAGTGCACTCTTCACTTCTTTCCTTGAACAAAACCACAAACCTGATATGGAATTAGGGTGTCAGTTGCTCTCAAAATCCCACAAAGGCAGAATAAAGTCATGGTGTTATTCTGGCTTACATGGATGTAATGGGTTGAAAGTCAGGAATCATGGGTGAAAGCAAGGAAATGAAAGAGGTGCAGTCCTTCAGGTGTGCTGCTGTGCTAAAAAGACTGCTCTGAAGGTTCTCCAGCTCTGCAGCAGCAGTCAGGGTATAGAAGAAGACACCCAGCTGTAACCTCACTGGCCTGGTGAGGCTGTCCTGGTAACTCCCTCTGCATTTCCCCATTTTTAACCTGTGCTCAGCACTCCAAACCTACCTGGCTCTGAAGAGCAGAAGGAGCGTGCAGTGTTCATGAGCTGACCTTTTTGAGTTCGGGTGTGTGCAAAAACAAATTAGAAAATGAAGGAGGGAGGAAGTGCTGGGTTATTGGTTGTGTGTTGTTGTGGTCTCCACTGAGAGATTACTGCAGTGTATTGGAAGAGGAGAAAAGTAAATGTCAGATCTTGGAAAAGAATATCCTCGTCCTGTCTTTAGAAAGTTCATTTTAGTGAAAGGAGCCATGAACTGTAAGGCATTAGAATCCACAGATAGCTCAGTAGCCTGAGGTTCATTGACCAAATCCCCCTCACAGGGGCAGCAGTAAGCCTGCAGTGACTCTCAGCACTAGCTGTGTGGTGCAGACATGAAAACAGAGTTCAGGTGACTCCTTCAGCTGCCTTTACAGTTTTTATACTGTGTTTTAAGAAGCATATGGGTCTTGAATTACTAAATGGAAAGGCATTAAGCAAAGAAAGATTTTGGCCTGTGTTACCTAATACTCTTCATTTGACCTTGTTTTGTTTCTTTTTTGTTCTATTTGGCTGTCTTGCACATGGTCTTACCTGAAAACTGTATTAGAAGACAGTTTTAACATCCTTTGTTGGACTAGTGTTTGTGCTACTTGTTTTGCAGTGTGTGTCAGCACCATCACTACATCACCATCCTTCCTCTGCCACCTGGGTGCTTCTGACAGAATGTGCTCAAAACTGGTGGCCTTCAACGACATTTTTCAGACACTTTCAGTAACGGTGTGTAAAATCATTTCTGTATCTTTTCTTTCAGGGTGAGGTTAAGGAAAGCACTTTGCCAAAAAAGCAGTCTTGCCCCCATTTTACAGGTAAGAAACCAGCGAGGGCAGAAACAGGCTGGTGGGAGAATGGTCTGGATTTCCTGAGCAAGACGAGAGAATCACTCCCTAGTCCTAACGTGCTGTCTGTGTTTTATTGTAGAAAGGTGCTGGCAATGCCTTTTGTGCTACACAGGGTCTGATGTGCACCACTGAAAGGCTTCGCATCTGCTCAGCTCTGATTTAAGCAATCTCTTGACAGAAGCCAAAGTGCCAAGCTCTGAAAAGCTTTTTAAGTCGCCAATGCTGCCTGGCTGCCTCGTCCTGCTGGACCACATCATGCTGGATTAACTTCTGGAGCAAGAATTCTTCCCTTTATGAGGAATCATACAAGTAGGTGTAGAGTCCTTTCCCTTTTCCCTGGCACTTTGAGGCTAAGTTTGCAGGTCTGTAGCACAGTTTCCCATGAATTAAAGTGGAATACAAGGCACGACCTAAAGTGTTTATTCAGTCTATGTGTCCCCCAACTATCTTCTCTGGTTTTTTTTTCCTGTCAGGTTTACTTGGTGCTTCTGACTCTTCTTTCTCTCCAATAAGAGAAAATGTGGTAGTTGCAGCACCAGAGTGAGACTTGGAGGTTCTCATCTTTGTGGTGGCAAGTGCCACTGGGCACATTGGGTGATCATGGATGTGCTACTTGTGAGAGACTGCAAACCTGAAGGAATTAACGTAAACCTGAAAGAGTTAATGTCTCAAACACTGAGCAGAAGAGAAAAGGAATGTTACCATACCAACAAGACAAAGTGAGGTTAGAAGAAAGGGTCTTGTGGAGTAAAGACAACGCTTTTTCAGGACCAACTTCCTTATCTTGCGTAACTATCTCTAAAACCAATTTTGAGACAGCATTGCTCTTGCACCTCTGACAGAGGGGAGGGGCATTTAAGCCACAACACCTCCCACTCCATTCTGGAAAATTTGGGAATAACAAAATGCACATTTGTGAGGACTGTTCTATAAACAGCACAACTGAGAAGGGCTGTGTGTGCACCCAGTGCTTGTGTGCCCGTCATCCAGAGGAACCGGACCAGAGGCACCACTGGAACACTGGTGGTGGCCCGGATCCTTTTTTTCTACCTTTATTTTCCTATCTTTCTTTCTTCCTTTTCTCCTCAAAAGTTTTAATTGCTACTGCCAAGGGCTGTCCAGAAATGTTTAAATTATTGTCACCACGGGCCACTCAACCTATCATAAGATTTAAGTCATTGCTGCCATAAATAAAACTTTCTAATTAATTGTTTGGTGTTGTTTTACCTTAATTTAGCCCAAGGGTATCCTGAATTTAGGCTATCCCAGAGCAGGAGGCCCAGGATCCCCTTCTCAGGACCCAACATTATTTCATCTCCCTGTGCTGTCACTTCTCCTTTTGTGGAAAAAGGTGATGATGATCCTGACCTTAGTTATGAAAGTACTTCAACGTGGCAATGTTAAATGCTGTGAAAGAATGAGACATCATCAATTCAAGCAAGAAAGCATTTTACCTTGTCATACCAAGGTCTTGAGCTTCACTGTCCTAATTTGCAGCTGGCAACCTAAATGGCCAGCTGAGGCTCCTTGACAGTCCTAGTTAATTACAAGACAGATTAGGAGCTCTGCTGAGGCAGGTTGTCGCTTCTGACACACAGAGACTTAATTCTGCATAGGCAAACCTCTGTTTTTACTAATACCGGAATATTTCTTGTATTTAGCAAGAAATTAAAATCCTTACACTTTTCTTTTTAATAATCACCCTATCAGAATAATAGTGGCTTTTACCTTCCTAAGAGCACTCCTACTGATAATTAAAACTCCATCTTCCCAGTGTTCATGCAGACATCTAGAGTGGGAGTCATGAAGTTTGTTTCCAGCACCCCACTTCAGAATACCAACCTCAAAAGTGCACATGACACTTTTCAGCTCCCACCCATCCACAGAGAACCCAGCTTGCCCTGTTTGCCAGCATGTGGGCAAGGAAGCTGGTGAAGGGTCTAGAGAGTAAGTCATATAAGGAGTGGCTGAGGGACCTGGGGTTGTTTAGCCTGGAGAAAAGGAGGCTCAGAGGAGACCTTTTTGCTCCTTGAAACTCCCTGAAAGGGGGTTGTAGCAAGGGGGGAGTCGGTTTCTTCTCCAGGAAAGTAGTGATAGGACAAGAGGAAATGGCCTCAAGCTGTGAGGTTCTTGCTCAGCATTAGGAAATTTTTTTTCACTGAAAGAGTTGTTAAGTGCTGGGACAGACTGCCCATGGAAGTGATGGAGTCACCATCCCTGGAAGTGTTCAAGAAGCAACTGGATGTGTCCTTTAGTGCTACGGTTAGGTTGACGTGGTGGTGTTTGGTCAAAGGCTGGGTGTGATGGTCCTTGAGTTATTTTCCAACCTCAATGATTCTTTGTCTGTTTTTAAAAAGTGCTTGTCCAGAATCCACTCAAGAGGGTAACTTGCCAAAATGGGGACAAATATCTGATTGGCAGAGATTGGTGGGATTTCAGAGGTAGAGATGATGAGAATGACATGTAAAATTGCTCGACATTTTCAAGTACGCTTTTTGAAGTGCCCCCTCTCTGTTAGGCACTTCAGCCTTGTCTTTTCCCTGGTCTTCTGCTAGTCTGGGTCCTCATCACCTGTGTTTCCAAAGGGTGACCTTTGCTTTCACCTTAATCCCAGAGTGGCAGCAGAGGCACCCAAGGCACCACTTGGCAGCTGGAGGAAGGACAAACGCGGGGGCATTTCTTGTGCCTCCCTGATTTCAGGTGGCCAGAGGAAGCAACCAAGATGCAAACTGGCTTAGCCCTTGTCACTTGGTGGGAAAATGTGGTCAGGTCCTCACTGAGGATGGTTAGTAGGTAAGCACAAAGCTGTGAGATGCTGAATCATAGAATCATAGAATCACAGGATGGTTTGGATGGGAAGGGACTTTAAAGATCATCTTGTTCCAACTCCCCCCTGCCACAGGCAGGACCACCTTCCCCTGGACCAGGTTGCCCAAAGTCCCATCCTGCTTGGCCTTCAACACCTCTATGAATGGGACATCCACAGCTTCTCTGGGCAACCTGTTTCACGGGCTCACCACCCTCACAGTGAAGAATTTCTTTTAATAATCTATGAAATTCTTAGGCAGTGTTTGGAAAAGTCACTTTTAACACCCTAATTAGTCTTTACCAACTATAAACAAACCCTGCTTTTTTAATGCTCATCACTTAGGGCACTTGAGTGGGTAGATTTTCCTGACAGTGGTCAGGACACGCTGCTGACACCAGCGTGACTCCCTCTGTCATACTTCATTTCTTTCTCAACCAACACTTTCCCTTAATTCCCTGCAACAGCTGGATCACTGTGATTTAAACTTAGCAACAGGGACAACTCAAAGAAAGCCTCGAGTCTGGAGATTTTTGGTGCAAATGCTAAAGCTTGCTAAATGCATCTGAAAACAAGACATTTAAGTCTGGCAACATAAGCTAGAGGAAGGACTACCAGGCATGATGATGACCTTGGGTTTCAGTGCCCAATTCCTACTTAAAAATAGCAGTTGCAATGAACTTGTAGCAAAAACTAAATCAATTAGCCAATTCATTAAACCACTAGTGAAAACAGCTGGGGCAGAATAAAATAGGAAAGACCAAAGGAGAGTGTTTAACCTGACAGCTCACTACTATTTATCATTTTCTGGTCCCTGCTTGGTGATCTTTTCACAGAGACAAGTTTCTCTTGAAAAAATTGTATTAAAAATGGAGGAGAAAAGGGGTTGACCATTTTGTATCAGAGAATGTATTCCTGTAAGTTAAACCAAATGTGAATAACTGATTAGAAAGACCTCTGGCCAAAACAGTTGTTATTCTGTGAGAACAAGGAGTATAAATTAAGCTTCCTCAGGCAGCTACAGTAAATATGAAGTTATGCATAGATTAATGAGCTAATGATTTATGTACCTGCCCTTTACCTGTGACTCCTTTTCTCTGGGATTAGCTCTAATTTTCAAGGACTCAGCACATTGAAGCAGTGTATCTGTGTATCTGTTGCATGACTAAACATCCTTCTTCATTAGTAGTTTTATTTTTTCTCTTTCTCTCATGCCAGGGTCTTTCCTCACATTTAAAAAGGCAATATTCAGTCTGTCACTATTCAAAAGTTTAAAACTCAGAGCCTTTCAATGCACAATATTTGAAGTGCAACCACCAGAACAGGGATATTTCAGAGCTGGTGCCTTGGATTTTGCCAGTGGGCTAAGGTAAGGTGGCACCTCAATGTCAGCCTGTCCCAGTGCCACTAACAACAGTGTAGTGAAGCACCAGTGGATATTTTGCTTTCCATCCATGAGATTTCCTTCACCGGGGACCCTCCTTTGGCACTTTTTGTGGTTGGCACACCATGGCCTGGAACAAAGAGAAAGATTTGCTTTCTAATCAGAGAGATCTAAAATTGTTTGAAAAAAAAAATTTCAAAACATTATTAGCATTTTGATTTGGTGCATCCTTTTTGTGGCTTCCAGGGCAGTAGTACCCAAAACATCTGAAACGGAGACAGAACCATGGCAGTGTGATGGAGCAAGGCACTTGGATGCTGCATGGCTCATGACTAGCACTGAGATGAGAGCATCATATAAGTGCTCAGCAAGTGTACATAAAGATTTTATTGGCACTAATTTGACATGACCTGAGTGCTGTATTTCTCTTGGCGTGTCATACCATGTGAGCTCAAATAAAAACTTTATACTCTACTCTCGCCTCAAGCCTTGGATTCGTGTTTTCAATTAAAGATGAAGAACTAAGTGTCAGTAGAATAGACAGAGCAAAGGTCACGTTGTCAAGTATTCCTAAGATGCTGATTTATTCTGTCCTTCTGTCCATATTCCTTCTCTGCTTTTAACATGGACAATGTTTACCCTACAGAGATTTTCTCTGTAATAAGTATCAGTGCGACTGGGCTTCACATCTCTGACCTGCAGCTCCTCTGCTGCACTATGGGTTACATTAGACTTGTTCTTACTGTTTTGAGCAGCAATAGTGTAGTAAAAAGCGTATGTTTGAGTAAGCACAGCTTCGCACAGGATGTGCCAAAAGGCAAGATCATAAAGTTTAGCTTCCACAAGGAAATATTTTGGGGAATGCAAATTCAGAAGGGAGGACCATCACCTTTGCAAATGATTCCAGGGGCTGCTAATTGTGCCATGTGAATGGGGTTTGCATTATACTGCAAACACCTAAGCATTGCAGGGCACGAAGTATTTGCCAGTACTTCCTATTTAGAAGCAAAGTATAACCAAAGCAGGTGTAATGTGGCTCAGAAAAAGAGCAGGGTATCACAATAGGTCCCTGACGTAGCAGGGGATGTGTTAGATGACACAGAAAACCCCCAGAGGTGGCACAACCCCCTGTGTGACAAAGAAAGAAAAAAGCCCTCCTCATATAAAAGCTTTTTCCTTTTTTCTTTCTTTTTTTTTTTTTTTAATTGTAATCTCTTACGTTTTACCTACATCTAAACTGATCCATTATCTGCATTTTGGGGCATTTGATCTAATCTTGCAGGAAAGATTTGGACAGTTAGTGGATGCTCCTAGTACTGTTATCACCACCAGGGGACACCTCAGAGCTGGCATAAACCAGCAGGGCTGCATGAACAGCTGCAAAGCAGCACTGCCTTCGGCTTCCTTCATTTCAGTCAGTGCTTTAAAATGTCCTGTCTTTTATTTATGACAACTTTGATAAATAAGGGTTCAACAGGAATTGCTTCTTGTGCCCCAAACTGATTAATTAATATGAAGCTTATGCAATGCTTAGTGCAATTATTTGCGTCATAATTAAATATAAGGTTATGACAAAGAGTGATCAGATCAGTCAGCAGGGACTGTAAGTGATGCAAGATTTTCCTTATGCTTTGCTTGTGCTTGTTCCAATGCTCAAAGTTTTATTTTCATGCTTTCAGAATAGTCAAATAGTGGCAAAACAAAACAGGAAAATTTTCATGTTTTCATGTTATATACATGTGTAATGAATTTGATATTTTGTCCTGAGCTCAGAATACAGTTGTACTCATTTATCTACAGAGACAGTGATTTCAACAAACATTAATATATTTATATTGTATAAATAACAAATTATCATAACTTTTATTTCAGACAGCTCTTTTGATTTTCCTATGGTTTTGAAATGAAATAAGGAAAGTGGAAACTAAAATAAATAAATAAAGGAATCTAGGTTAATTCAAATCAGAAAGAGGACATTATAACTCACAACAGGTCTGTTTTTTGAACTGGGCTGTATCACAAACCAGTTGAGCTCTCCAAGAGAATTCCAGTTCTTTCAGGCCTGTGTGGGAAATGGGCATGGCTGTACTTCACTGTGGGAAACTCTCAGTAGGAAACCTCTAAGTTATTGTAAAAGAGGGGGTTGGAGGTTTAGCTTTGCCCTCTTGAACCAGCCACCAAGTTGCCTCTTTCACGGGATATATTCTGCTGCCTTGAAAAGAAATTGTCCCTCTGGCCATATTTCTTCACACCAGGTTTGCCACTGCCTGGGTATAAGCTCGTGTCCTGAGCCATTGCCTGTGGAAGGTGATGGGAATCCCTGGCTCCCTGGCTTCTCCTCAGGCCCTCGGGGCTCTGCAGCAGCAGCACCACAGCCAGAGCTCCCAAGGGCAGCACTTTGCTTGGCTCTTGCTTCTGCAGTGAAGTCGATAATATTTTACAACCTTTTTTTCTCACATTGAGTGTATTGCGCTCAGAGAGATAAATAAACATCGGTATGGCCTCGTGTCGTCCCATTTCCATAACACACACACACAGAGGTTGTAATTGAATTTATTATTCAGATGTATTCAACTATTGAAAGCAAGCTAATTGGCATAACATGTGCCTTAGGGATTTTTCAATGTTGTTAAGTCACAATGTATTAAATGACAAAAGTAACAGCATTTGGCATGTTTTTCCAATCTGAAACTTGATTTAAGAACGAGCTGAGTAAACAGGGCCTAAATTCACAAAATCCGTAATTGCCAAGTATTTTTATTCACAGGATCCCCCATCAATGTCAGTAGTTTTGGCGCTTGGGCAGCTGTGTCTGTCACAGCGTGGTCACCTGCGAGTTCAGTGCTGCACCTCCCTGCAATGCTGAGAGGTCTGCTGTCAGTCCTGCGGTGCCCTCTGAGGCTACAGGGGGCTGCCATGGCATTCATGCTGTTGAGCAGCTGGTAAGATATGTATATGCACAGAAAAAAGGAATTTCAGCCTTTTGATTCACAAAAGAGAGTCAAGTGAACTTCTTACCTCACAGTGAAGAGTCTGGCTGAAGAAGACTGGGTAACCAAGGCAACTTCCCTGCATTTTAGAAAAAAAAAATTAATGCAAAACCTTTTGTCCTGACATTCTATTGTTGCGTACCAAGAATCAGATGAAATCTAAGTGGCTGTAGTCCCTCCTCAACTCTCTTTCCACAGGTTCCTTCTTAGTCTCAAAACACTTGAGCAGACCAGCTGCAGAGCTGCCATGTGGAAAAAGGTGGATGCTCTGCCATGCTCTTACCTCCTCCAATAGTGCAGTGGTTCAGCAGGAGCTCTTTGGGATCTCCGCTTGAAAACAAAACCATTACTTTGGCACTTTAAGCATCAAAATTGGATGTGCAGTTCACATATTTTGATGTTAAATCTCCCCCAATTAGTGTGTCATCACAGACCTGCAGAACGGGAGTCAGCAAAGCAACGTTCAGGTGGGTGCATGTGAGCAGCGTTTACTTGCCTGAGGCTGAGCCACGAGTTCTGCTCGTGGTGGTCACATATCAGAAGCACAGTGTCAAGTGACATTGTAGCAAACCTTGTCGAAACTGCTGTCCTTTTCAAGCAGCAAGATCTTCGTCTGCTTTCTGCTGACGCCCTCTCATAAAAGGGATCACTCAGCTGGATGAAGAACAAACCAAAAATCCTTATAAATCTTGCACAGAAGGGCACTTACAGTCATTTGGAAGAGGGACTTACATGACACAATTGCTTTTCAGATTAAAATGGTGGCCTTCTAAAGATTTTCTCCCTATATTAAGTTCATATAACTGGATTGCATTTGTACAAAGACCAATAATGATTGTTTTTTTCCTACCAAACTGCGGCTATAGCTCCCGTTGTCAGTTTGATTAGCCTGCCTGCTTGTTTGAAGTACTGTCAAGGAGTTTTAGTCTTAAACATCATTATAAATAGCCTAAGAAATATTTCAAGTCATGTGGACATAAAAACATGGACTCATATTTTCTCGAGATCTTTTCCACATTCTTTGTCTGCTTTTTAAAAAAAAAAGATTTTCAATTTAAATAAATGCTGAGCATCCAATATTTCGCTTCCAGTCTTCTGTCAGCATACATTATTCAGCACCCCATCATCCACCCCCATGTTGCTCAGCTGCTGGGAGTGCTCTCTGCTTTCCTCTTGTTCAAGTGTTTGGGCAACCAAACTGCCCACAAACACAGCCATCTGCAGGGCAAGCTTGGGCTGATCTCTGCTGTGACAGTAAGGAAAGCTTTGATTTCTGCAGGGCAGAAATATTCCCTGCCCATTTGTTTTACCAGGGTACAGAACGGGCCAAAATTAGGAGCATATGTAGGCACTTCATTGAACCTGGGCCACCAAAATCATTGGAGGTTTTCTGGAAAACTGACTATCATACACATTTTTTTTTTCAGTGCTGGCTCTGTAGACATTTCTGAAAAAAATTTGTCACTGTTCTCACAACTTCCATAGCCACAGTCTGATAAACTGAATGGAGGCTTTCTCCACATGACCTCCTTTCTCATTGCAAAGCGACCTCTCCTGTCCTGTCCTGTCCTGTCCTGTCCTGTCCTGTCCTGTCCTGTCCTGTCCTGTCCTGTCCTCTCCTCTCCTCTCCTCTCTCCGTGCTTGAAGGATGCTCTGCAGTGGGGAGGGAGGATGCTGATGCACTGCTTTGGGAAAGAACTGTTTTCCCTGTACTTTCTGTTTTAACTGGTCGGTGCCATGAGTGTAACGCCTTGAGTGGGAGGTGTTAACGAGGATGACATTTAGGAAGCACATCCCAGACCAGCCCTGCTCAGAGCCCACCTCCTGCCCCCTCCCTGTGCTGCAGCCGCTGGTGGAAGGAGACTGTTGATGCTCACAAGCCTTATCCTGGACTTATTGATTTGGGCTTATCTGGGAATTAACTATCTCCATCAGATATTTGCTGTTATCACAGGGGTTACTGTGATATTTTAGACAAAACCCTCTTTTGAGATTTATTGCTTGGCTTCTGCTCATCTGAGTTCCCTTTGAAGGGGAGAGAAGAGAGACAGCTTTTCAAGCTTCTTAATGACAGCTGTGTCAACTGGTGGCAGGTATTCTCATGACAGTGTGTGCACAGATACGTAATGTCTGCAGAACTGGCTCAGCCCAGTTTAGCAGCACTAAAACATTTCCCTATGATTTTCAGTAAAACACAATGAAACCATTTGAAAGTGTTGTGATTTTCCCCCCCTAAACAGTAGTTTTGAAGGTATTCACCGCCTCAGGGAGCAGAAAACCTGTTTTTTGATTGAAGAATCATTGGAGGGAGTAACATAAATAAAAAAAGATAAAATTATATTAAATTAACTAAAGTCTGGGACTCATTATTACTGAGTTTGGATGTCATTGAATGAGGTAGTGACAAACCCTCTATGGAGAGTGAAAACTCTTAACCAAAACAAGTGCAAGATGCTGTGAAGCACCTGGAGGCTACAAATAGAAGTGGGGAATAAATGGTGTAACACTGTGTTTGCTGTAAGCAACTGGAAAAAGAACTTAAAAACAAAGGGCTGCTTGCCGTAGGAAGTATGGTGGAGCATGTACAAGCTGTTATTCCTTTCCTTCAGTATATTATGATTCTTCTGCCTGTTCCCTGCCAGCAGCCGAGAAATGGCTGGTGCAGACTCTGAAACTGCCTCTCTTCTGCTCGGCGGTGACGCCTCTGTGCACACAAGGGTACAAGGGAACAGAAGGACGATTTGTACTAAGCATGATAAAAATTTACGAGGGGTGTGAATGTGCATATGTGGATGGACCTGCTGGAGGTGAGGCAGCCGCCTGTTCGTTCATCAGTGTTACCAGCCACCACAGGGATGTCGGCAGAGCTCTTGCTGCTGTGTTTTCAGAATTTGGCTGTGGTTTTGCTGCCTTCCTATCATATCCTGGCTTGTTTATAGATATTTGAAAATGTACCGGTACCCTTGTGTATCTTGGTGTTTAAGAAATGCGCAATTCCTTCTCTGGGAATTTGTTCACCTCAGGATTCAGTGTGCGTTGCACCCAAACGTGGTGCATGGTGAGTTACTTCAGCCTCTGGACATTGTAAGAAAAGAACCCACTGAGCAAACAGCCAAGGCAGAGAGAATAGATATATAGCCCCTTTTTAAAGCCCAAAGTGCTCTCTTTTGGGCAATTCCAGTGTGATACTTTCGAGCAGCAAAATGCCAGGAGTAACACGTGCTTCAGGGGGAATGCTGTATAACCTGCCACCACTGAATGGCGTTACAGACCTGTGCACTGCCTCATCCAGCCTTACCGATAAATGCAACTGGGATATCAAAATCATGTAAACTTGGCTTCCCCAGATAAAAGAATCTCATATGTAAAATAGACTAAAAAATAAAGCCAAATTAAGGAAATATACAAAGCTAAGAGATTAATTAGGTTTAGGCTTTTATCCAAATCCTCTTACTCTTTCCCAGGACGAGGTTTAAGCAAAGCAAAAGCTAAATGTAATAATTGCTATTACTGGTTGATTTTGAGAAGTGATTCCTCTAAGGCAGGCTGCTGCATATCTCCAGGAAAAGAGGTTCTACCATCGTGTTGTATTTCCCTGCTTACCCCGACTCATTCATGCTGATGTTCCAAAGCCCTCCCTTCAGAGCCTGTATTGTCAGAAATTGCAGGCATCTGTGCAGATATTCCTGATACTTGATCTCACCATCAGCCTCTGGCATCCCTCAAAAGACTGCCTAGACATGCCAATCCAGCTGGTTAGAGCTTCTGTATTTCAGTGCTCTGTTAAAGTGACACGTGTGATCAGGTACTGACTGCCCTGAAGAACAATTGAGTGCTGATCCTTAGTGGTGCTTCCCATGCCCAGCTGCCAGGAGGCACAGCAGAGCTGTGACAGAGGCAAACACAGCAAAGAACAATCCCAGAGTCGGGTGTCATTGGGAAGCCTTGCCAGGTCTTTCCAGCAGCATGGGATGTGCCCACGTGGGAGTGCATGGAGAGGGCAGGGGGATGAGGCTGGGCAGGGAGGAGAGTCTACAGAAGGGTTTATAGCCCCCAGGGGCCGTTTATAGCACTTGCCACTTACGAATCTGCATGAGGTCAGAGCTGACTGGGTAAAAGCACAAACATGGCATAACTGTACAATAGCACCTTCCTTTCCTTTAATTGTGAATTGCACAATATAGCTTTTAGGAAAAAATTGCTTTTTCACTGCAGAAAACAGCAACCATGCAGATAGTCCTGATTTACTGCAGTGTTCCTCAGCAGCTGCATTCAGAGAATATCTTTGAGCTGTCATTACATATTTGAACATAACAAGAAGCTAGAATGGCATGCATATTGACCAGCAATTTTTTTGTTGTTCTGAGGGATTTGCTACAGGTACCATTGGTGCACTGGAATTCACTTTACCCTCCCTTTAGTTGGATTAGGACAGCAAAACAAGTCAGGGCAAAATAATCTTAGGAATTTGTTCCTCTGAATAAGAGAATTTTAATTAACTGTGTTTTGAAGGAAGTCCATATCCAGCTACAGTTAAAGGGCATTCTGGCCATTTTGCTTTTTAAATGAATTTCCGCATGGGGAGAGAGCAGAAAGACAAGAGAAGAGGAGCCCCTTAGAAACAGGAGAGGGAATAAAAACCCATCCTGATCAGATGCTGGGGAAACTCCTTTGTTGGTGCACACCAAAACTGACCAGTACAGAAATCAGAAATACTAGAGCTTATTCCTTCTGCTTCTGTGTGCACTGTGACCTATAAGGTTAAGAATACTTCTAAACAGATTAAAAAATAATATCTAAGGTAGTTTTCTCTTATTGCATTCATTCTTATTGCATGCATTCTACCACCTAACATTCCAATATGTTCTCCTGTTGTGAAGATAAAGCATAGATCTTCTCTGTAGATGCCCCAATGCATGTCCAGTGCTGAAGAAGAGTGAGCTGGTCAGCGAGAGGTATTGGTGACACCTTAAAACACTGTGCTGTGAGTATGAAAAAGGAGCAGTGGTGGGGCTGCCTTTGGTGCAGCTGCAGTCGTTGTTCCTCCTTCACTCAGTCACGTTCCTGGACCATCTTGATGCTGCTTGGGAGGGCTGTCTGACCTACTACTGCAGAAAGAGGAAAAATAATAAAGTGGGTGGGGGAGAGAAGAGAAAATCATAGAATCACAGAATCATAAAATGGTTTGGGTTGGAAGGGACCTTAAAGATCATCCAGTTCCAATCCTCCTTCTGTGGGCAGGGACGCCTTCCACTACACCAGGTTGCTCTGAGCCCCATCCAACCTGGCCTTAAGCACTTCAAGGGCTGGGGCATCCACAGCTTCTCTGGGCTACCTTAGACATTCCAGTGCCTCACTACCCTTTGAGTAAAGGATTTCTTCCTAACTTCTAATTTAAATCTCTCCTCTTTAGTTTAAAACACTTCCCCCTTGTCCTATCACTATGTACCCGTGTAAAAAGTCACTCTCCATCTTTTTAATAAGCCCCTTTCAAGTACTGGAAGGCCGCTGTGAGGTCCCCCTGGAGCCTTCTGTACTGAACCCAGCCATCTTCTAAAAACTCTTACCATACTTCTTGGGATGCATCAGCCCCAGGCATCACTCTGCTCCACAGTGACCCTCTTGGTTCTCATGGTGATTCTTTGTGATGGAATTGCCCTTTGTTTTTCTCAAGGGGATGATGAACCTGAAGCCGATAAGGTCATAAGCCAATATTGCAGTACATGAATGATGAAAGTGAGAGGATCTCACATCACAGGCACACCGGGAGGATGGAAACCCCCAAAATCACGTTCTACATATAAATGCACCAGAGGTCTGCAATCAGTGGTGTTAATTAACAAATTTTAAAAAAATCCATGACCTTTAGGAAACACTCAAACGTAACCAACACAAGCAGCGGTTTGGTTTTAACATCTTCCTGGTCCTATGTTCCCTAAAGTCAACCTCTTTTCACACTATGGGTCTGAAGGGTTCCTAGACCCAAAAACTTGGAATTCAAGTGAATATGAGGAAGCTGCACCAGATTTCAGCGTCTTTAGAAGTATCTTTGAGGTGCAAATAAAGGCTTATTTGCCAAATCAGAGCAGGAATGGATTAGCTCATACAGGAGGCAGGATGCCTCTTTGGGGACAGAGAGCTTTTAAATATCTCTCTACCAAGATACACTTCCTAGCTATTAATTTGGTTATTAAAGAACATCATAAACGTGACAGGGATTCCATCAGCCTTTTTAATTTCTGCCCGGGGATGTGCAGTGCACTGTTGTTATCCATAGCACTGCGCCAGTACATGGAAAGGACTGGAAAGAATGCAGTTCCTATGCTTTCAATTCCTTCCTTCCTTCCTCAGTTCCTTTGACCTTTTGCAACCAGTGTATCTGGTTTGCAGTCAGTGCATGCCACAGAGGATCTTAGTGCTCTGTCCCTCTTGTTCCTGTGTTGGATCCACTGAGAGTGTGGTGTTGGGCTGCTGCTCCAGAAGCGGAGATCCCTGTGTTTCACACATGTCTCTCCCAGCACAGTGGCCATCCCATAGGGCCTGGAGTGGGTGTGTGGTGCTTTCTCACCCTCTGTCGATAAAGGAAAGGAGCAGAGGAGGGATGCATATTGCAACAGGGACTGTGGATATGTATATATATATATAAAAATATATATCTTTCACCAAAAAGGCAGAGAACACCATGACTTTGTTCCTTGGCTCATGCAAAAGGTGCTTGGAACTCAGCAGAGCCCTGAAACAGAGAGAGCAGCCTTTTATATCTATAGGAGAAGTCACAC
>VWZG01010974.1:571554-592466 GCA_013396735.1 Grallaria varia | reverse complement strand
TAATTGTCCACTTGCATATCAATGTTAGCTAAAATGAGCTGCTGAAGTTGCTGTTGTTGATCTCTCTTACGAGTATGAATATGTTTTTTTGGAGACAAAATAGGACAAGAGAGTGAGGAAGAAAGAACAGCAAAGATAAATGTGCTGCTTCTGGTTCTGCACATTCATGGAGCATGAAGCATCTCTGTAAGAGAAACAAGGCTCAGTACACATCCTTAACAGCTGCCTAGAGCCAGGTAAACATACATCACTGACACCTTATTTCAGACAGAGCTGCCTTCCTGCTCACAGGCTGAGAGCAGCACAGCCAAAGACACAGTCTTCTTTTTCTCAAAATGGATTATTTTCTTAAGTGAAAGGCAAAGAAGGAAGAGAGGAAACAGAGTCAAGAATAGAAAGAGCATATACTCAGAGGGGGGGCAACAGTGGAAAGATAAGTAATCCTCCAGGTGGGAAACATTAATTTTTTTGTGGTACACTTTGTTCAGGGTTTCTCTGAAGGTCGGAGAAATAAAGGCTGACTGATAACTGTGGTGGAAGCTGTGGTCTCAAAGGCTTGCAAAAAGGGCAGAAGGGGTGGAGAAGGTTATTTGTTTCAACCCATTTGTAATGCTGGCTTCAGCATTAAATTAAAAAATCTCAGAAGAGGTGTTTTCTCCATCCTCTATTCCACTCACACTTCTTTCTGGTATTTCTGTTCAGCTCAGGGACTGCCATTTGTTTAATAGCAGAACCTGAGCCAGGTGGTAAAATGGTACCAACAGATTTAAAACTTGATTATATCCAGCTTTAATTTTAAGCTAAATGTATAATTTGCAATTGTTAGGCATTTAATCTGCACAACTAGAGTTATTGATTTAGCATCCAAAAAGAATTCATCATCAGATTTATATCCTGCCCTCCATTAATTTAACTAGTCTTCCACAACCATAGTCTCTAGAGAAAAACCTACATGAAGAAATATATTCTCTCTTAATTCCATATTGAAAAAAATCAGTGTGGTGTCCCAGAACTCAGTGTTAATCTTACTCCAATTTACACAAAATTCCATTCCTTTACATGCCAAAGTAATATTTCATGTTGCAGTCTCCAGTGACATGAAGAGAACAGATGCTGGATGGTACCTGAACCAGGCGGAGATTAAATATGCTCCCAGGACCCACAGCAGTTCTGTTCTTAAGGTCTTCTGCCACCCTTTCTGACTTACTAGAGGACGTTTATGGGATGCTGGTCTATGGATGGAGTACCTCACTGCAGACATTGGGAGCACTATAGCATAAAGTTCAGAAATGCACATTTCATCCATCATAACAACTGGACATGACAGTGGGGACATAAACACAAATGGCCTTTGATAAGACTGGAATAGTCCTCAGGACCCATGAGCATCATTAACTGTCATGGGATTTATGGCTGCTTTGCTGTACCAAAAAGCATTCTAGTCTCTTGATTACATTTCCAATTAAGAGTTTAGAAGGCTAATTTATGAAAACCATTTTTGAAAATAATACAATTGAGGCTTCCTTCAGTAGTGCTGTTGTTACATTAGAGATAAAGGCCACTGCATGGACTTATTTCACACTCTAATCAAGAAAAAAAAATTAATTTAAGCAACCAGTTCTCTACAATCATATTTCAGACATCTGAGCTGTTCAGAGACTTTCTGTTTCTCATGTCAGCTTCATGAAGTGGTAAAGAAGGCTTCCTTGCAGTCCAACTCCCAGAGTTTGCTGCCATGTCTTCCCGTAGGTTGTGTGAACAGGGTGGCAACACAGCTGCCCACTTAGATTATCTTAAAGCCACCTCAACCCTGCAGCCTGAGGAGCCTCGTGATAGCAGTGCTCAAATACTTTGCCATGTATTCAGTCTCATTAGAATTACTTTCTCCATTTTTTCTCTCTTCCTGACTTTTCTTTCCCAGAAGCCCTTAAGTAGGATGTCAAAACAAACAGTACTCAAGTGGGAGACACACATTTGATTTTGTGATGTTACAATGAGTTTCAGAGGAGGGTAAATGATCCCACAATGCCCCAGAATGTATCTCAATTCACACAGGGGAAAAACTTCCATGAAAATGATATAGCAACCTAAATCTACAGAGAGCTGCTAAATCACTTCCATATTGCAGCCAATATCATCATCTTTAGAAAGGCTCCACAAAGGCCTTCAGACAAGCATGAGGAAAGTAAGCTGAGACAGAAACATTAGATTATTTGTGCAGAAGGCCAAGGTCATGCTAAAGTGTTTTCCTATTTTTCTGTTCTTCATGTTCTGTGAGAAATCAACATTTCTCCTCTCAGACATGTTATATTGTACACCGAGTTGCATAGCAGTAGCTTTGCACTGCATGTACCTGACACCCTTTGAAACTGCTGGAGGCTTGGGCAGAATTCAAAATAATGACAGGTTCTGCTAAAAAGTCTGAATCAGAAACTTCAAACCAGACCTACCTCCTTTGGTTATAAGTAGTGAACTTAGTCCCTTCTTTTGGGTTGTTTTTTTGTTTTTTTGTTGTTTTTTGTTTGTTTGTTTGTTTGTTTTTTTGGTGTGTTTTTTCTTCAGGGCTAGGGTCAGTCTTTGAGGAGGACAACAAATCAGACCAATTGAGGCATCATATTCTGACCAGGGAACAGAAAGTGAGCCAATTGATGCAGTGGAACTGGGAAACATTTGAGAGATCACACTGACCTCGTAAAGTCCAAGTGACTCACACCGTTGGAAAAGAGAGCGGTTCTTTTCAAGACCAAGAGGAGTCTTGCATTATACATGATAGCAAAAGAAGACAGAAAAGAAAAGAATTGTTTCCACATGCAAATTGTACTGCCACTGAACATAAAGAATCTGCAATCAAGATGACATTTCTGTTGTGCATTTAACAGCCGCAATACAGTCACCAAGTCCCACTGAAGCCAGGAGAAAAAGGATGTCGTTTTCACATTATATGTCAAAACAGTTTAGAAAACATCTTTCCTTCCTTAGTGTTTATTCTGTTTGCCTTGGTTACTTTGCAATACATGACCAGAACAAAACCTTAGAGGGAAAGCATTTTCTCACCCAAAGAAAACTTACCAGATTTTAAAACTTTTTTACCTTCCATTTAAGGACACAAAAGAAAAGATATGAAAATTTTCACAAACTGAAAATTTGTCTAATTTTATGCTTAGTTTTCGCTTTCCCTAAAGTTGATTTCTTCTGCAAATGAAATTTTAAAACAAAACAGCAAAGCAAAAAGTACTTCAGAGTGCAGGAAAATCATTGGTTGTTTACTGTGTCAAAATCAAGCTTTGGATTATGTCCACATCAGCATATTGCAAGAACTGGCAAGTGAAATTGAAGGCAAAGTGCCTCAAGGATGGCTCTAATTTTGTCACAAAATGAATATATCTCGACAGATCAATTAGAGAATGCCTATGAGTGCTGATGTGATGCCACTGTTAGAAAGGCTGATGCAAACCTACCAGATTGTTCTACAGTATAACATACATGATGATATGCAGAGATATTCTCTAAACTCTTGTGCAACAGGCACCTACCAACTGGTTGCCCGGAAAAGGATTCAGTGACATAAGTAGTGCAGTTACATAGCAAAATTTATCGAATTAATTTTCAAATGGAATATGTGTTGACCTCAGCTTTTTCCTGGAGCAGGTTAAACTTGAACAAAATCAGTATTTTCCAATAGACAAATATCCTCCAATCTCTGCTCAACTCTCATCTGCACCTTTCAGTATTACTGTCTTTTGAAGCTATATTCATTTGCTTTAGCTAGGCATTGTACCATGTCTTCATCAACTCAGGCTTAGTTGATTCATCTTGCTTATTACATGGGAAAGTGAGCCTGGAGAACAAGAAAGGGATCTAAAAGAGGACAGTACCTTATTAATTCAAAAGAGACATCAACCAATTTGAAGGCAAAATAATTTTATCGCAGTCCCTTCAGCAGTGAAATACAAATGACTACAGCGTGTGTTACCATGAAAATTTAGCTCTCACTTTCTGTTCCAGCATCCAGCACTTCATATACTAAAACATAATTTAACTTTCTAGTCAGGTTGGCGCTGGTGTGTTACCCTGACTTGTGTAATACCCTGACTGAGGACACAGAGTGTCGTCTCATGCCTTGGTACACAATGGCACCTACTACGAACACAGCTGACAGCCTCGAGACTGAATTTCCTGTGTAACCCATTCCCCATGATCAATTATTCAGAATTTTGGCTACCATTTGGAGATGAAGTTTATACATTATGTCTTTTTGCCTGACCACCCACAAATGACAGACCGGGTAATTGCAACAAAAATGATTCTTTTGTCATTGCTGAAATCATGATGTAGGGAAAATACATTACACTGGTTTGATTGGGAAGAGATCTGGTCTTCATTTTTCTGAATGCCAATTTCCCCCTCAGCCTCTGGAGATGTCATTTAAATCTGGGAGCCGGATAAACTCTTGTCAATATCTTTTGACAAGAGAAAAACTGGCCAAATTTGATCAAGCTATAAGGCTGAAAAAATGCATTTGCAAATCACATCTTCTCCAGAAACTACATATTCTGCTGCTCTAATCTTCAAAGATTTCATCTAGAGAATAATGCTCTGGTCCAGTCTCAGAGCTCTGCTCTCCACTTTGGGGCATGCTGAAACCTAATGTACTGACAATTCTGCAAAGCTTGCTTTAAAAAATAAGTCATGAAAGACAGTGCACATTTATTTTAATAACACAGGTTTGTATGAACCAGAAATTGGCAGGACTTAATTTAGTAAGAGAAGCTGTATATAAAATGTAAGTATTCCTGATGATAACATGTAATTTACAGTTTTGGAAATTAGATAAGAAGACTGTCAAGATAAAAACAACCAGGTAAGAGTGGTCTGAAACAATCCATTGCAATAACAAACGAAATGACATGTAATACAAGAGGAGTTCATGAGGACTGATAACAGATTTTTATGACCCATAGTCATGGGACTGGTATGTCTGTGCAGCAAAATTGAGGTTGTTTATTTGGAAATGTTAAGATGAACACACAAAAAAGAGAATCAGCACCACTAACAGACCTGGACTAACACATTAAAGAGTCCAACTTCATTTGTCCTCCCTTTTGGGACTGGCAAAACTTCATAATTGCAGTTTCTGTTTGCTTGGCTTATCTGATCAGTGTCTTCAAGCAAGGCTATGAGACTTTGTAGGCATAACACTTGAGTGATATCTTTTGCTTTGGAAACAGATCTTAAATAAATCACCCTCATCAAATTGAATTTAAGTGGATTTCTTCAACAGTTATGAGCGCTAACCAGATGTGCTCATACATTATTTTAGGAAAACAGCAAAGACACGAGGAGAAGAAAAAAGATCAGGGACCAATTTGAAGGGAACAAAATGAAGCACATGCATATAATAGAGAAGATATCTCCCCAAACACTCAAAAATTCTTCAAGATTTCCACATCTTTGTTCATTGCCTGAAAAAAACCTGATGCAAAACATCCGTGGGAGGGAAACCTTTGCTGACTGACTTCGACAGAAAACTAACTATGAACTCGAGAACAAATCATTTAATTCTACATAAAATTTGGGAATTACTCCAGAAGGCCAGTTGCCCAAGTAAGGGGTTTCTTTACTGAAATGACAACTCCCTCATTCCCCAAATTAACATTTGAATTGAAAGTTCAGAAGGTGTCAGGGCTAACAAGGGTTACTTATGCAAATCAAAGGCAAAGGAAATGTGTTGCGATCTGCCCCTTCACATCTGCATTAATAGAAAAGCCAGTCAAAACCCAGTGTTTAAGTCATTAGTTATGAAAGCTCTTCATGTTTTCTGCGCTTGAAGAGCAATGTGCTACTCTGAATCACAATGATATAAAGAAACCTATTCAGAAATCCAGTTTCATTTTAATGTGACATCTGCAATGACTAAGCTAGCATTATGTTTCCTAAAGATACAGCACAGCAGTTCTACTCTTTCACCTTAAAAAACTCACTACTGAAACATCCTGTGTGCCCATTCAAACTCCAGTTGGTAATGGACCCGAGAGTTATTTCAGTAGGAAGCTGGTAGGGAAACTGTATCAGATGCTTTCTCTAGAGGAGAGAGGAAGATTCTTTCCTGAGAAGTGAAAGCTCTAGGCAAGGAGGTGAGAGTGGTGATTTGCTGTTTGGCAGTTGATCATATGAATAGTTTTAGACAGAAGCAAGAAGACTTCCTGACATACAGATTTCTCAGTTTTCCCTTCTGCAAGAGCATTTTCACTACAAGACAAAAAAATCTTTAATGTCAGCCTACCTTATTGTAAGCTTAAATGTAAAGACAGTATTTTTCTCAGCGGACTTCCCCCGAGCCACAAATGTGTCTGCTTTTCCTGTGCTGTTGGCTGTGTGTCCTTCCTTTACACAGCCAGTTTTCCCACAGCCATCACTGTGCTCTGGATGCTCAGCTGATGCACATCTGCAAAGCTCCAAGGCTCTCAGCACAAGCAGACTGATTAGGCTTGTGTCTATCCTTTGGAAAACTTCATTACAAACTGAAAGTTCTATGCTTTCTTTACTCAGTGTATAAGGAGAGCAAATTTTGTCCTAAATAATTAGCTTAAAGAAGTTGCTAAGCTGGTATACGTTGGTATTTATGCTTTGCAAGCAGGGGTGGGGCTCATTTGACAAGTACAAGTGAAATATTCAATGTTCACAGTCAGAAAGCAAAGGACTCAAAGAGGTTTCAGCAGGAGAATTTTAGCTTCATGTGGCCAAGAAGCATACAAGAACTCCTTGTTGATGACTTTCTATCTCACATCCTGTCATCCAGGGACAAGTGCCATTCCATTCAAGATTGTGGGAACTTTACAACTAATGTGCCTGCAGTGATTTTTCAACTACTGTCATTTATACCAGATGATTACTTTGCTAAAAGATCTTATTTCCAAACCTGTCTAATTAACAAAAACATGAATAGAAATAATAGAAAGATACCTGTTTTCAAGGAAAATGTTTCACAGCCTGCCATGAAGACTGCAGATGATCTTTTAATAACAAGCCAACAAAAGCACAAATTGATATTCATATTATTTAACCCCAAGAGTACAGAAGTTACATTAGCACTAAAAATACTTTATTGCTATATTTTTTTTATAAACTGGAAGGTGTCTGTATATCTACACTGTAAACAAAGACAACTGTATAAACAGCCAAGTGCCAGGAGAGCCTCAGGAACACTTCTTGCTAACAAGTTGCAACTGCAATAATAGACAGTACTTGCACAGAATCCTTTCCTCTGGTATCCAGCTACCCACTTTCTAACACACAAACAGAGCTAGGGCAAGAGAATTATATGCTAATTACCTTGGCCGGGTGTGTTCACATACGCAAAATTCCTGTGTGAATTTACTTATTTTTTTCCTGCAAAGGAAGACTTGTTGAAATGGATTTTGGACAGTGCCTCAGTAAGGCTCATTATTTCCTTTCCTCAGCAGCAAGCTTACCTTGCTGGAGAGTAGCAAATGTAACAGACTTTAAAATAAGGGTGAGAGGTGTGCAGCTGGGACTGGGGTAGAGAAAGATGCCCCTATTCTTGGCTGGGCACAACCCAAAAACCCCACTGAGAAGGCACTCGCATAGAGAGTACAGACAGTCTATACTGGGGAAATCGCTCACCCCGAGATGGAAGATGACTCCAAATTCCAGTGAAAAAGGGCACCAGCAGAGCAGCCTAGAGGGTCACGTGCAGGGGACGAGCAGCATAGCCACAGCCACAGCCAGAGCAGCCAAGGGAGGCTGGAAACGTTTCTGTCAGAGAAAAGCAAGATCATCACTGAGCCGTCATGTAGCTGATACCTCTCCCAAACCCAGCTCCACTAACCCTGTATCAAGTGAGTTGGAGAAGGATCAAAACTCACTGCAAGAATTCACAGGAGCAAAAACCCCAAATCTAGAAGTAGTTTAAAAATTGTCTAGGTTAAGTTATAATTTTTTCCTTAGAGCTGAGTTACCCTAAACTGAAACTAACTCAAACTGCAGTTATTCATCATCTAGTGATAGACTATGAGCCGAGTCTAAAAAAAAAATAGAAAGAAAAATTTGTTGTTGTATGTAATTGGCCAAACCAGTCATAAATATATCTGAAATGAGACCTTGAATGTACAGATTCTGAGATTGTCTGAAAAGTCTAGTTAAAATATCTTTATGGAATTTTTACTTGAAATCAGTCAGAACATTTAAATTTTTTATTTACTCTTTTTTTCTTTCCTTAAATCTGCAGTGCTTGGAGCCAGCTGATTATGTAATAATTTCACCTCAAGTGAAAAATAAATTCCACTTTCCATGCTTGTGAAGGAAAAAAATTTTTTTTTAATAAACAGATGCAGGAAATAATCCAAAAGATACCCCAATATCTATGTATCTTTTAAAACAACAAGAATAAAAATCAAATAACCTTGCAATTTTCATGATTACTAAGTACTTTTGTATGGTGACACTACTTTAAAAACTTCATTAATCAATTAAATGAACCATTCATTCTTGTTCTGAGATTGCATTTTTTGAGAGCAAAACAAAGTCTGTGGGTTCAAACAGAGAAGACACTTGCATGTACCTAAGTGTTGTGCTGCAGTCTAATAGGAAAGTCTGCAGCTGAAATTATTGAATTTAACTTTGAAATACTTTGCTCACAGAAGCTATGCACTTATTTTTTAAACTACTGTTGTTGAGAGTTAGATCTATGAGTTAAATATTGAACATATTTCAACATTTGCATCTCAGGTCAAATAGCCAGCTATTTGCATTTAAATGGATTATCAGCATGTATTTCTTGTTCTTGTTACTCTCTGTGCTTTTCATGAAGTTATTTGATATGAACAATTCTACTGATGCAGACAGGCCTTTAGTAATTGGGGCAGGAGACAGGTTAATATACTTAAAATTAGACTTAATGCGATATATACACTATCATACTGATATTAAATCCTTATATGGGAGCATCTTTTCCCAGCCCATCCAACTACATTCACACAGAAAGGAGGCTTGAGAGACAGGCTGATGCAGCAGCTCGGGATAAGAGAGACATACCTAATAACAATGGAGACTGGGATATCGGGATATGGTTCTCCCCTGCAGGTAACTCCAGTCCAGCATTACCCCTGCCTTTGAACCCAGACAAATCACTCCCTGCCGCCTCTGCGCAGCCACTGCTGCCAGAACGAGCACACCTGTTTGCAGAGGTGCAATGGATTCCCTGTTGAGTGTAACTTGTCTTAGCTGGGTTGTTACAGGAGCTCAACAGCAAAGGTTGGGAAGGGCCTTATGGAAGCTGATGCTGAACTGCTCAATTTTTATCCAGCCTGCTGGAAGCATTACACGCCGTCCTTGTGCAAATCCACACAATAATCCATCTATCCAATGTTTTTAATTCAGTTGCAGAGAGAAGATTTATGTTGGATGTTAGCAGGGGAAAAAAACAATCCTAACTTGCTTTAACTTATGGGTGAGGTTTGTAATAAATCACCTACCGAGGCTCCACCCCAGCAGGGCAGAGAAAGAGCTGTCTGAAACAGGAGCAGTGGAAAGGGGAGCTCATAAGGAGGCTGTGATGAGACAAGCAAATTTCTCAGGGGTCTGTCCAGCCTTAATTTCTAATGCTTAAAGAAATCTGGATGAAAATTCAAACATTGTGCTGGTTGTTTGTTACAAATAAACGTGGCTCAGTCACACACCTCTTTCATGGGAACAGGCACCACTGTAGCACCTTACAACGCCTGGAGGAGCTCGGTGAGGCTTCAGCCACCTCCTGTCCTTGAGCTACAACCACCACCTTGGCTCCTCAGCTGGCAAAGAGTGCTCCTTGGCCACCTTGTGCTCTTGCTGAGGCTCATGGCAGCAAAGAGCCAGCCAGCAATTTGGCAAGTGCTGCCCAGTGTCTGATTGTACTCGTCCCACTGGTGCAACCGTAGGGAAGAGGAACGGTAGACACATAAACACAACAGCCACAAAAAAATTATGGAGTGCAAGTTAACTCAGAGACATATTCACATCTCCAGCTGAGTGAAACTCAGCAGGAAATCTCTTGGCTGACACTCTGAAATCTGCAAGTTTACTTTGAAACAGCAAAGTTGCCCAAGTCTTTATACTACTCACGTTTTAAAAATCTCCACCCAAAGGATTTATGGCAGGGTGCATGGGCAATTACTTTGCTCTATTTGTTACTGTGGAAACACATTTTGTGACTGGAGAAATCTATGAGAAATATATTGAACGAAGTTCTGAAAAACAATATTTTAAAATTAAAACCAAGCACTGGAGTTAGCAACACCAGGAAGCTTTAGCCTCAAGGAAGTCATGAAACGCCAGGGAGTTAGCAGGAAAGTGCCACCAAGTCTTGCTGGGATTGATTTTGCAGGACTAGCTCTGTGTCATAGAATGGAAAATTAAAAGTAGAGTCAACTAATCAAACCGTCGCTCTCACAGCTGGAGAGCTCTACCCAGAAATGGGTGCAACAATGAGTCAGAACACAATGGTAATAACGCCCGCTCTGTTGGATTGGGAATATTTTTCAAGCAATCCCGAACTAGAACATGAAACTGTCAAGGATTTGGTCTTTTAAGCATCTTTTTCAAGTTTTGTGCTTTCCACTGGCCTTTAGTAACGGAACACTGTTGAACTTTCAAACATTTGTTGGAAGATACAAAGACAGATCTACAGATGTAGGAGGGGGTCACTTCACATACCTAATTCAAGGAAAAAAGCATGTACTTCAGCCCATGTCACCATACAGCTTCCAACCTTCCACAGATAAAGCAGGAAGAAAAGGAGAAACCTGGTTAATACCCACTTTAAATTATACAGGGTTTTTTTTTTTTTACTTTTTTGCATTGAGAGTGATTTGGAAATGGAAATACCACTAATATGTGAAGAAATCCAAATTCATTGAAATCATTTCAGGTGGCAAGACAGATAGGAAATCCAAATACCCTCTGTTACTCAGGAAGGTCCAGCTTTCATTTCTAGAGGGACTTCACAGAGAAGAAAAATTAATAAGAAAAAAGGAAGGAAAGGAAAATTTGTTTGTCAAATAAGAAGGGAAGTATTTCTGTGAGGGATCCCTCTTTCCTACAGGCTTTATGGACTTAGATTATGAAAATAAACATATTATGTATTGTTTGGAATTTATACAGTCCTTTCAAGCATTTTTCAGCAGCGTATTATAATCCTCAGTAAAGTTATTCTTAATTTACCCTGGTATCTGTGGGAGGAGGATTGAGGCTTACAGAAAGCCAAGGTAATAGACTCCAGATATGACCCATGACAAAAGCTGAGATGTGTGAATAAAGGTGCCAGGTATTGTGAGTTTACTGCTTACCAAATCAGATATTCACTGTCAAAAGTTCAAAAACTGACAATAAATTTAAGTTTGCATCTTTAATCTTATTTATAACTTACAGAGAGAGTCTAGTGTCTCGGTTTTGTCTCTTCAATAAAGTTTACAGCCAGCAGGATATAATAAAATCTAAGATGAGCTCACATTGCTGAGAGAAAAATCAAGACGTGTATGTGTTGGTGGCTGTCAGGTGAGATATTTTATACCTCATTAGTGTCGGAGCAGTTATTGCTTTTTCTCCCTTTATGAATAGCTCCTGTGATAGCATGCCTCGCTCTCACACTCCTCACCAATTTGTCACAGCAACCCCGGGTCTAACAGAAATGAGGTATTTCTTGCCAGAGACCTTTTCCCTTCAGTACTTGCTTCTGATGAGCCATGATACCCAAACAAATCTAGATGTCATGCCCAGCTTTCACCCTGGCATCCAGCTGCTGGAAACTGCTCTGGTATTCCCTTCCCCTTGGACCTCCTCAGCACTGGGAAATATGCTCCCTCACCAGCATGGAGCAGGAGGGCTCTAGCTGACCTTTCCTGGAAGGCTCCTGAAGTTCCAAAGCACCACAGCCCTGTGTATCATCTCTGGGCAAAACCACATTTTTTCAGAGCAGACAGAACTCTTAACATGCTGAAGATTATTCAGGATATTGGGTCAGCAACTCCCTAGCAGAGAACGCTCTCCTGGTGGAAGTTGGCAAATTGGCCACATGTTCTTCCCGCAGAGCTGAGCTGGAATGGTCTTAGATTTTGGCCAGACAAAAGGTGCTTCTTTTCTTTCTCCTTTTTTTTTGTTTGTTTGTTTTTGTGCTGAGGTAATTCAAACCATGTCTAGTCTATAGGGAAGATGTCCCAGTGTTCCCATACGGTTCACAGGGGGAGATGCAAAGGAGAAGTAATGCAGATTAATTTGACCAATAGACAAAGCAAAATGGGGTAGGATTTTACAGACAAACAGTTTAGTAGAAAAGCCCTTAAATACACATAGTCCCTGTTTACAGAACTTTTAATATACTCTACAATAATTACTCATTATTTTAAATCCATAATGAATCCGCCTGAGGCAAATGGAGACCACTAAAGTTATTTTTGGGAAATCGACTCTTTCTTTCACTCTGTTACTGCTTGCAGGAAAATCTATTCGGTTAAAGAACCACAGCTAAATATTTTTTGCCTTTTTTTAAAAGCACACACTTATTACTGCATTGAGTGGAGGGCATGAAGTTGTCTAAGCTTTAATTAAGCCACTGAACCATCAGTTTATATTCCATTGCAAACACTGCCATCTGCTACTAGTCCATGCATCGATAATTAATGTCAGCTACAAGTTTGCTTCCCTGACATTATCTGATTAGGTAATTAGCCTATGGAACAATACCCAACATAATGCATTATTGTTCTATTAAGTGTGATCTCTTTGAGAACTAAAGAATGTGCTAATATTGTTCCGTTTCGGCGACTCGTACCTCAATCAACAGCCATCCAGAGCATGACAAAACAATTCAGGAAGGAAGTGGGGGGGGAAAACAATAACAACTCCAAAACCACATGAAAATCATGTCAATAAAATTAGGCATAAGTACTGTTTATTTCAGAATAGCCTGTGAACCAATGTAAATATAAACAGGACAATCTACAATCGCTGCTCTCCAGAGAAGGCATGAATCAACACCAGTGATGATCTACATATGATACAGACCCCTTCAGAGAAGTATGATGAAACACAGTTTGTCATCAAAACTCAGGAGTTTAATAAATCAATGGAAGGTGGAATCAGGAAGAGGGAGAACAAGGCAGCATATCACCTTTATTCCCTAGTGTAAAAAGTGGCTGTTTCAAATATAACATCTGAATTAAGCTTGTGAGGCAAGGGACTGATGAAGATTCAGCAAAGAAGAACTGAAATATATCAGCACTGTCTGATTCTGTGCCTTTAATGCAAAGCCTATCACTATTTGGCTGAGTGAAGTGTTTTTCACTTTACCGAGCTCATGGCCTCAGGAGATTACGACAAGAACTCTGATTTTATTTTGCATGAGATCACTAGCCTAGCCTAGGGCAGAGAAAAAAGTTAGCAAAGTCAGCCCTAAGTGCATGGAAACTACCACAAGCATATAAAAAGTCCAAGTTTAGGAACCTGGAGACCTCACACATCATCACTGCTATTTCAAAACATCGAGGTCACATTTACATGCCAACATGGTAAGTACCTACATTTCAGCCCATTCTCTCCACTCCTTTTATAGTAAAGAGAATCCTGCCCCTCATGTTGGCAACACAAATGTTTTCCACCACATTTATCTAGAATAATTTGCAATATCATTGTCAGTTCAATGGCATAGACTGAAGACTGTATACTTGCAAGTTGCAGTTCTGGACTAGGCTTTCCTAATTTCAGGTGTGCCTCCCTTCCAACTGGCTCTGTTTCACAGCTAAACCAGATGTCCTGCTGTTGGCTCCTCAGCCCACAGTGGCCTTCAGCAGGAGCTGGGCACGGAGCTCCCGTACAGAACCCATACAGGAGCCCTTGAGAAGTGCTCTGACTCCTGTGCCACTGCATTTTATTTCCAAAATAGATCATGATTTGCAAACAGTACAGCAACAAATTCTTTAGATTGAATAGCAAACCTCGACCTATTGGGCCGAATTTCCACCTCTCTCTGCATTAAGAGAGCAGGAAGAACCCCACAGAACCAAGTTGACTCACCACAGTCTCAACTACAAAGCTGTGCAATGGCAAATTCCTACGGAAGAGCACAATAGGGCAAGTGTGAAATGGTTCTTCTACTGAATACATTCCCAGAACTTTGAGCCCAGGCCTTCTTCCACCAGAGAAGTTTCCTAGAACTTACAGCATGTAATGTCTAAAACTCTGAATAGTGATTTTTTTTTTCCCCTGGAAAGTCTCAACCCCTTGATCCACTCCATTACTCACAATCAGAATGAAATCATACAGCACGATTCGTCCAGAAAGAGAATTTCAGGCTGTGGGAAAATACAATCAAACAGCTATGGGTCTCCTAAGGTCCCACCTACCTCTGAATTTCAGGTTTCACTCCAACTGTGGTTTGGTTTCCTGTGAAGCCTTTTCATTCTTATTTTGCTCCTGTTTCCACATTAGTAACCTTGTCAGTGCAAACCTCTTTCCAATATCACACAGTAGGAGGGCACATGGATCGAAAAAGTCTATCTTGCTTTTACGGTCATTAATGATCACTGCTATTTAACATCAACCACAACATCTTCTGACAATCTCCCCTCGCTCTGATGAAATTGCTTGTCAAAACATCTCCTTTGTATTTGAGCACTGGGTAGTACTCACACCATCTCACTACAGCAATCTAATTTAGGTAAAGACTTAGGGTGAAGCCCCCTGACACTTTATGAAGGATTACAGGCCTCTCATTCGGAGGTTTGAACAGCCTGTCTTGGCTCTTTCAAACAAAAATGAGATTTCGTATTTGGAGGTGTAAGACAGACTCTCAAAAGAAAATGGGAGTGTCCCAAGTGTTGAACTCTTAACAAGAGAAAGTGCTTGATGAAGGATGGCGGATTTCAGTCACCACCAACTGATCCTTAATTTGAAATAGAAAATAATATTTCAGTTACTTTCTACCCTCACAGTATGATTGTAGTAATACAATACAGCCTTTCAAAAGCCTCTTTTTTTTATAAATTCCAGAAGAGATTTTTCCAAAGTAAAAAAATTCACAACAGTGTACCTTTTAATGAACATTTCTATCAATAACTATGAGAGAAAAAAGAAAAAAAGGTTTTTTTGAACATCTTTGTCCAATGAAAAAGCAAGTTTTTTTGAGAGAAAGCATGAAACCAGATGTGCTAAAATTAAAGCTCTTATGTGCAGGTTATATTCCTTTGTCTCTCTTTTGTTCTTATACTTGAGACAACAAAGAAATGGGATTTTTAAGTAAAAAAACCAAATGGTTCTTTTGCTGATTCTTTGTAGAATTTGTAATTACTCACAAATTTCTACATTGCTACAAGTATCAACATTTCTCTAGAGTTGGGTTGATGGGGGAGACTACAAAAAAGTCTGCTTTTTGTCCCATGATTAGAATTTGTCAATTTTTATTTACACTTTGAGTATTATTTTATTTGTCTTGCAACACCTATGACTAAATTTAAAAAAGCAAAAACAAAACCCAACAACAACAAACAAAATCCCACAAACAAACTACAGCTATAATTCCATGTTTATCCTTACGTGTATTGTTTCCCTGTTATCACATCACGTTGGTCCTTTCAAATCGCTTCAGGCTCTCTCCTTTGACTAGACAGAGAATCACATGTAGAATTTAGGATATCTGAATAGATATCAGATGTAGATAGTAGGTATATTATTACTGTTATTACCGTTATTGCCTTTCTTACCATAGTGCCTAAGGCTCCACCTGGGATCAGGGTCCTAGGCATTAGAAAGAGAAATAATCCCTCCAAAATTTCTAATTTAAAGAAGAATATAATTTCTATGTAATAAGGCCTGGGATTACTCTGGTCATACCACCAGTAGTGTTTTAGTCTGAGACTACAAATATTTTTTTATAAGAAAGGTTGCAAAGAAAGGCAAGACAACTACAAAGAGCAGCTCTCTGTGTACTTACTACCTTGTAATTAAGATGTTGAGTTGGTGTGAGGGAAAAACATAACACTTGAGAGTATTTATTAATTATTTTTCAGCTTCAGTGCACAAGGTTAAATGCAGCCTCAGGCAGCTTTCACTGACATGACTCACATCTCCACAATGTCAGAGCTTTCAGTGACACTGCCGGGCCCGTATTCTGCATAGAATGAACCATCCTCCGGTGTATTAGTGAAGCACGTCCTGCAGCGAAGCAAAACTGTAAGAAGTTTTGCACTGTGACTTTCATACCTATACAACATATGTCTTAGCAACTGCTGAGCATGAAATCTCTCATCAATCCACAGAATGTGGACAGCACAGAGAAGAGACACGTGCTATCCCACGATCCGCAGTGCGCTCAGTCCTGATGGTAAGTCAGCACAGGCTCCTTCCCCATGAAGGTGGCCAGCAGATGACCTGATTATTTCCCATCACAGCATTACTTTCCATTATCTTCACAGGAATTCAAATGTGAGTTTAGGACATTGGTAAACATTTCAATGAAGATATTTGAAGAAGTAAGGAAATACTGCTATACATTTTTTGAATTGTGGTTGTTATCTTACTGTAATTTCTAACCACATAAAACTATGTACTTTTTTTTTGGCACAGCTCCTCCCAAAACAAACAATCCCAACCTACCACAAATCACAAACCAATCCAGCTACCCCAAGGTGCTGCATGACCTCAGTCCATGTTCATGGGCTCTCATGGATCCTTGTGCCCCCCTGGAGGGCCAGATACAGTGTCACAGAGGATTCGGTCCACCCAGGTAAACTGTACAAAGAAAAATAAACCCTTTCCTGTTGCAAAAAGACCAACAGCAACAAAATACTCCTGCCAGGTTTTCCATTGACTGTCTCCCACAAGCTGATCATTCTAAAGATCAGAGTATTGCAGTAAAAAGGCAGGTCTAGAAATCATATTCAAAAAAAAAATAAAAAAAAATAAAAAAAAAATCAAAGTTTCAAAATTCGATTTGCCAAAAAATGAAATTCCTTTCAGAAGCAATATCATTTTGGCAATTTTAAAAGAGAAAGAACATACAAGAGAGCTCCCTGTAATCTTCCTCTTGTATTTCACAGTTCAGAAAAGGACACAATTTCTGATATTTTATAAAAACTTCAATTTACACTTTTTCTATATTCCATAATTTTTTGCACTAAATTACGAAGTTTCCTTACTCTTCCTCACAGTATGGAATATGACACTGTTGGAGAAGTTTGTAAATTAGACTGTCAATCACAAGGCTCCATTTTTTGCCTTTTGGTTGAGTTACATTTCAAAAGTTTGACAAGTTGCAGAGAGAGGAAAAAAGAAAAGCAAGGAAGTAAAGCTAAATTCAAATCCAAACTTTTATGGCTTTTATGAATATTTATTAAACAGCATTTCCCCTGACAGCTTAAAACTCTTAAACATTGGTATTGTGAAGGAAAAGGACAACACAGCCTGATAGTCCAGGAGGAGCTCTCTGACGTGTCAGGTAGTTTATCAGCTGGCAGCTTAGAGGGTTCCATTTAATCAGGCAAAACCAAGCAAGTTTTGGGATCAGCAACACAGGTCGCTGCTGGCACGGACAGCTAAATGCAGTTTCATCACCCTTCTGTGAGCATTTCTGTGCTCATTTAGGTGCCCCAAGCTCATGTGCTTCCACCTTCAACCACCTGGTATTGAAACTGAACAAAACGAGAACAACGTTTTTCCATCTACAGTCCCCAACAAAAAACGCCTAAAAGAGCAAGATCTTCTCCCTCACACACTTATTTCACGCCTAATTCCTTGCTCATCTGAATGCTTGGCATGAACTCTTTGGGGTGGGAAGGGTGTGATGTCCCAGCGTAACATTTCGTTCAGATTCCTGGGTTAGCTGGGCTTTTGGTGTCCCTCACACTTCATAGCAGCTCCCTCAAGTGGCCGGAGATCAGAATGTGCTGTTTCGATCCACGGCAAAGCCACCCACAAGCATCACGCAGGTCACATTGGACCTGCTCCTCATCAACTTTACTTTGTTAGGACCGCTGCAAACACATTCTGAGATGTTTCTGAGGCAAAGTCAGGCTGGGGTAGCAATTGCAGTAGAGAAGTACACAAAAAGAAGGAATGGGAGGAGCAAACAGAAGGTTAGATATCAAAATTAAAATTAAGAGGTTGACTTTCAGTGGTTTAGATATTTGATAAAGTTGAAGGGGCTTTTTTTTTTTGCTTGAGTGCAATTTTTTTTGGAGGGAGTTATTTTGGGATGTTTGCTAGCATTCATAGTAAAGCTTGTTTTCCAAACTAACATTTCCTTAGCAAAATGCTACAATAAATGCAGTTAAGGTTCCAAATAAACAAGGTAGTTGCTGTATCTCCAAAATATTCTTGGAGCCACAGCTCAGGGGAGAGGGTGAAATGTCTGATGTGCCCCTGTGAGGTACAGCAGGCATCTGGTACTTCATAACTCTTGTGGTCCCAAGAGAGCCAATCTTTCCTGCTTCCTTGCATGTCTCCTTAGGTTGTGACTCACCTGGAGCACAAGGATTTGCTTCTAAACCCACCTCCTACATAGACCTTTTTTGAGATGTTGGGGAAAAGTTACTGCACCCCTCCATAACATCCCTTTTCTGCTCAGCTTTCAAATTCTCTTTGCACTTCCTCTGCCAGCCTTGGCTCCCGAAAGGATCCAATAAATAATAACTAACCTGCAGTTCAAACAAAAGAATTTTAAAGAATTATTTAAGAAGGGAAAAGGTTGAAATTTCAGAGCCCCGGGAAATACGAGTATTGTTCTGAAAAACAGAAGTAGGGAAATTCTCCACACCTGGTAATTATCATTGCTTCATTAAAAAGTCAAAGAAAATATGACAATTTTTACATATTGGAGATGTGGTTTCTCTAACACTAAGAAGCACAAATTCCCCTTTAGTTCTGCGTTTGGGTTTTGTTTTTTTTAGTATCTGAAATAGAATTGTTTCTCCTCATGGGTTATTTTAAATAATCTAGTTCCCACAAGAGACAGGGGACAAAGCAAAGTTTTCCCAAAAATACATGGGACAAAGGAAAGCTCTGTGCAGTCACAGATAGATTGTCTGGTTTTTTACTGACTCTGAACCAGCAGTTTTCAGTCTTTCCTGTCTTGTAAAGTCTTAACATTTTCTAAGAGAGATGCACCCCCAGCCCCCTGAGAGCAAATTTACTCTATGAACAGTTGGCTTTTCTCAGCTCTGCTATGTGGATTCCTTCAACCACAGGCTGAAACCCATTGCCGTGTGCTCTCTGGCATCCTGCAGCATAAACACATTTCTGTTCTGAGAAAAATAACTCCCAGTTTTGGGTCTTCGCAAAACACTCCTGGATCTACCTACTGAAATATGAATTCGTTGCATTTTCAAACCTCAGAGCCTGATCATGGCAGCATAAACAAGTTACAGCAATGGAGCCAGCAGATCTGCACGGGTGTGAAACCATATATAAATTAATCCCTTTGTTCCCACTCCCCTCCCTGTCAAATCTATTTCCACTGCAATCAGCAGTTCAGTTCCATGTCAGACCATGACATCGTTCCACAGATACTAATCAAATACAGAATCTAATTAGCAATTTTTTTGTGCAATGTGAAACACAGTGTTGGATTTTCTCAGCAATTACACCTTTAGACCTCATTTACTTGTTAGTTGTTTGGTTTTTTTCAATAATGTGAATTTCTTTTTTCACTTCTGTTCTTGCAACAGTATATATATACATGTATATATTTTTTGTAAATAGATACCATTTTCTCATCCATTACAGGACTAAGATATTCATTTTTGGAAAACATCACGTCTATTATGTATGATTCTCACCAAAGGGAGAAACAGAATACCATTTTTTTGTTCTCTCACTCATGGCCCACATCCAACAAAGCACTTAGCCATAGATTTGCTTTTCCCCCTAGAATAGGGGGTTGGCTACTGGATAGCACAAATCCATGCATCAGGAAAGGAATGTTATCTGTTACTACTTGGTGTGAATCAAAGACAGATTCCCAAATAGCTGATTTAGATAACAGGAATGTGGCAATCATTTGACTATCCTATGGAAATCCAGAGACTAATGGGCTCAGGGGCCCCGTTCCTAAGGGAGGTACATTGCAGGCAGCAGGATAGCCTCAAAGCACGTGACATCACAGAAAATTGCTTCATGTGTGGCACTCCTTGTGTTTCCTGATTATCACATTTCAGAAATTGAAGCATTTGATGAAAACCACTGGACTATAAATTGGTGCCTACAACTAGTGTCTTACACTCACAGTATGACCTGCTCAGTATACCCCATTAAAAGGGTAAACATGACAAGATAATGGACTCATTTTGGCAGCAGCTATACACTTTGATTTTTTATTATTTCTGCTTTGCCAGCTCACATTGAAAAGTCCAAGAGCTCTCCTCAGTTGCTAATCTAGGGATGGCTAATGGCTAGACCCTCGTGTTCCGAGATTAGTGTTAAAAAATTACAGAGAAATTGCTCACTAGACAAGCAAGCATTGGTCATAAATTTTCAGGGTTTGTTTTTTTTTTTTTTTTTTTTGCAAAGTTTAGCTTTACTCTCTAAAACTGCTTTTAAATATGCTCTCTAAAAATGCTTTCCAACTTTGCTTTTCAGATTATCTCAATGTTAATCTGAAACTGGCTCATTTTGTACACCCTTCAAGGTGGGGATCTAAATTTATATTGAAGTCTAGACCTAATCCTTGTCAGTTGCTCGGATCCATTTTCTAGGTGAGCTGAAAACACTGGTCTTCTGTCCTGGCAATTTAAATGCCTCACTGAGCAATCATACTCCTGGTGCACTAGCGCAGATTTGTGTTTACTGCATGTGTTCCTGTGTCTAAAGTATGAAATACGGAACCAACGAAATACTGAGCATCTATCTGGTAGTTCCCTGGCCCCTGAAAT
>VWZG01010974.1:419049-571535 GCA_013396735.1 Grallaria varia | reverse complement strand
CTCAAATTGATTGTTTTTTTTTTTTTTTTTTTTTTTTTGGTAAAAACTCTCCTCTGGACTGTGTCAAGGGAAATAAAAGATAGAAATAGGGAAGGGAGAAAGCACCTTTTAAGGCACCTAAAGCTTTTAATTGAATCAGGGATTCAGGAAATCTCATTCTCCCTTCTGCTTTGTCTGAAATGGAGAGACAGTGAGCAGATTTCTGTCAGTGGAACAGATGCACTGTGCATGCAGACATTCGGGGGTTTAATGATAGCTTTGACGTTACGAGGAGTTTTGTGTGATCTGCTGCTAGGGGTATCAGTAAAGGATTCATTAAATGCTTTCCCTGTAAAAATTTTAAGACATTCTTCTAAGTATGAGAAACTCACATAAAATTAGGCTTGCAATGATACTTCCCTTCACATATCACAGGACTGCACTGGCAGTAATGTTTTAATTGCTCAAATTACAGTACCTTTCAGATGTCATAATTGTTTTGCATTAATTGCTAGCAGAGAAAGACCAATAAAGCTTCTGTGTTAGCACACTGTGCACACAGTTAAGATTAATGTTATGGTTAGACTTCATATGTCTTTCTATAATATGATTAAAAGAAATAGGCTACTAGATAAAGTTCAGAAATAAGATTAATGTACCTTTTCAGTCTTCAAGTCTTAGCCAAAGTGTTTAGTTAAACTATATGAAAGAAAAATCTTCAGATCAGTTCTTTAGAAGATGCATATTTCTCTAACTCCATAATTAGGCTGATTTACATAATAACAGAATATGGCTTTTTTTTGTTTGTTTTTTTTACTTTTAGTAGAAGCCAGTGCTACCTCTCTTTTCATTTAGAACTATGTAAACAAGATCCAGCTCTATCAATGCAAAGAGATTAACACTTTTTTGCTTCACAGTACAAGCCTCTGTTTCCACAGTGAGGCTGAACAATAATTTCTGCTAAAAAAGTTTTGCCTGTAATTTTCCTCCATCCTCTCTTCAGGTAAGGTTATCACTGAGTTTGTGCAGCGCTGGCTAATTAAGCAGAGACTGTTTTGTACATACAAAAGGCAGGATGGGAATACCTTGGCAAATGGATATGGCAATTTTGCTCTTCTGGTCACTGACACAAGGGAGTTATTTGGACGAGGAGATAGTGAGGTTTGTTTGTATTCTGGCTTTTTATCAGGTGGGTAGTTGAGCTTCCTGGAAAACAGCTTCAAGTGATAGAATGATATAAGTATTCTTGGTCTCAACCACTGCAACTGTTTTACCTCTCTGACCAGGACTTACAATAGCTCAGTGGAGGGAAATTTCATTTACAGCTCCTTTTTGGAAAACCAGGCTCTCCTCTTCTGGCTTTGGTCTGCTGGCTGCAGCATCCCTAGGCTGGTCTGGCTGGGAAGGCTCAAAAGAAGCTTTAGACTAAAAACCCTGTGGGGTTTTTTTAACCTGAAAATATGAAGGGTGACTGTACCTTAGAAGGACAGTAGGAAGTTTTGTTCATTTGGGTTTTAAACATTTCCTTAAGTGGTTCTGTAGGTGGAAATGTCTGGCTTCTGTCTTAAAACCCCAGCTACTCTTCACCTTTCTTAGCCATCCTTTATCTTATCTTCTTAAGCAAACAGACTGCTTTTTGCCAGGAATGTGTTCCGTGGCCATCCAGTAGGTATTTTCTCCCTCTCAGCTGGAAACCACACGAACAACTATGATTAAAATAAAACGAAACTCATGTAATGCTACTTGTTATCATTAGGGAGGCACCACGTTTTGTCCTCCGGATTTAACATGCCGTGCGACAACGAAATTACTAAAACCAAGATCCAGTGTTTAAGAGGATTTTCCTCTGCTGTTGCTTGGAAAATATTTTTGTTAATAGAGCCAAAAATTAAATTTTGAAAACTGCAGGAAGGTACTAATAGCAATAGTAAGCTCATACCCATTTAAATAGGTTTTTCAGATTGCTACAGCGCAGTACATATTATGTATCATGACCTAAAAAAATGGATTTTTTACGCTATTTTTTCCTCCCTACCAGACCTGTTTCTCACTTAAGAGTTAATGGAGAAAGATCTTCTGCTCTGATGGTGACAAATACAAAGTAACTGGGAAAGTTTTTGCATTCTGTCTTCACTGACTTATTCGCTAATATTTTTACTGCACATATCTAGAAACTTTAGCTTCTGGCATTATCTTCAAAAGGCAGCATCTTTGAAAGAATTTATATTTAAGAAAAAAGTATAGAGCCCAAAAAATGAGTGACAGAATGAGCAGAGAATTTCTCACTAGCTCATAGTGGTCACTGGAGTAACAGGTTTTCTGAAGAAGCTGCAAGAAGCTCCCCTGTATGGCATGATGTCTCCAGAGAAAGGAATGAGCCAGAGCGGGAAAGAGATTGGTTCAAGTCCTGAAATCAAAAGGTCTAATATTCTCTGCTGAAGTTGTTTTCATCTAGTAAGTCCAGAAATATTTGTAATCCTCACTGAAAATTCCATCAGTTCTTTGAGTGGATCCTGGTTCTTTATGTGAACTGGACAGAGTGGAGGGCAGTAAAGAAGATTAGTGGTTTTGAGCCCTGGATGACTAATCTATGGTTGTTAAACTGAAGTAGAGATGTAAAAGTTATGAGCATTATACCAGTTTGTTTGAGTTTTTTTTTAAAATTTTAATAGATACTACTTATTGGTTGCTGAGATACAAAAATTAATTTGGCTAAAAGCTAAGTATGTTGCAATCAAGGTAATGAAGAGCAGAATCTGACTCAGGTGGAGAAAAGGGCATTCCATGATATGAAAATGTATTATTCAATGCTTGTAAGTTTTTTTATTCACAATAAAAGTTCAAACTGAATGAAGAGATGGTATGTTTCTGCAAACTACAAAAGTGGAATACAGTCCATTACCAAAGCAAAGTCTCATCACATTCAGTAGCGCTAATATGATGATAACAATCAAAAGTTGGTTAAAGCTACATGTCTCCATAACCCTTCCAACTTTTTAATCCATGTTTTCCTATTAGGGGACTATATCTTAATATTGATCTCCACATAGTACATCCAAATACCAATTAATAAGTCAATATTTCTAAGTGACCAGAATTGACTCCACACAAATAGAGACAATAAAGGACAAAATATGTTTAAGCTAATGCATTTTATAAGGGGGAAAAAGAAAAAAGCGGAAATTAAAACTGATATGAAACTTTTGTCCATGGACAGTGACAGCTGTCAGAGCAAGCAGTTTAGTAAAGGTGAAAAGGTTCAGGAGCCTCATGAATATGAAAAGCTTTTAATTCCTGCTCATACTGACCCTCTGTGTGACACAGGACTGGACCCTACAAAGAACACCAGAAGGACAGGGCCACCGCCTGGGGCACTTGCTGATTTCAGCAGCCCTGTGCACTCATGGGATCAGGAACTCAGGTGCTACTGAGAGCATGGGTATTGACAGAGAGGTCAAAGCCAGAAACAAGAAGCCACTGCACCACACTGGTTTTGAGTTTGTAAGACCCTTTATACCGTGTGATGGACTGCGATCATGCCCATTGCTGGAAGCCCTCAGTCAAACTTTGTTAGACTTTAGCTGGTATTCGGCTCAGCCTCTGCAGCTAAACAGGCATGTGGAGAAAACCAAGCAAAGACCAGGAAAATCTGCTCACTCTGATATCTGTCTACCTGGGCAGCTACCTGTGGTACCTCACCCACACCTGACCAGCTTCACAGCACAGACCATAAAGTTAATTCATTTGTGTCAAGCTTGAATTGTGGCCAGGGCACATTGTCTGGAAAGGTGCTTAGACTCACGAGAACATCAAGAGACTGAAAATTTGCTTTCTCCCTACATTATTTCAATAGTTAGCCTCCTATTGTTACAAACGTGAACTTTATTTCTAATCTACATTTATTATCTTTTACTTTATCGCTTCCATCTGTGCATCTTTGGTACAATCTACCTTCCTAGATTAATCTGGTTTAATCCTCTCAACCAACTGCACTGTAGCATCCCTTCTTTCCTGCCCCTCGCAGCAAGCACAGAGGAAAGCCTGGCATATCTCAGCATGGGGAATTGGCAGGGCATGATCCCCTCGGAGTTAGTGCAGAGAGAGGGTTTTCACCCCTAGAAAGGCACTGCCACTCCAGCTCTTCTCCCCTCACAGCTGCTCCAAGGAGCCAACACTCCTGACTGCACCCACAAAGCCTACAAGAATCAACGGCGCATGCAAATTTCATCCTTTCGAAAACAGAAAAAACATGTTCACTGAAATCAGCTAATCTTTTTAAAGACTTTATAAATCTGTCTGCATAACCTAGAAAACCTTAGTCCTGGTTTCATATTTTCTTCTCAAGTAGCTAGACGTTACAGGTTATTTCGTAACAAAGAGGAACTTTTCCTTTATCTTCTTTCACTATAAAACACAGCCAATGAAAGAGGAAATTTAAGTTAAAAAACTAGAAGTAACAGAAAAATAAGTCCTTTTCCTTTTTGGAGAAAAACACAGAACCACCACCAGCAGTAAAATTCAAATGTCATCTCAAGTTAGGCGCATAGGATTGAGCTATCAATCACAGAAAAAATTCTGCTTGCATCTGCATGAAAAATACATTTCATCAATTTAGAACCACAAACAAAACCACAATTCCCCCAGACATTTTTCTCTATTTTCTTTACTGGATTTAGTACTATAACACCAAAGGATATTTCGAGCAAAGCATATTTTTTGAAGTTTACTCCACACATCCAAATAGGATGTGTGAAATTATTCTTCTACTCTATTTACTGTAAAGAGCTGCAGCCTGAGAAGGCAGTTCAGTTTAGGGGAGAGTAACTTAAAGACAAAGATGTCCTAAAAAGATGCCAGGTAAACAACACGATTATTGCAGCTCTAGAAAGCATAACCTCTGGGGGGAAAAAAAAAAAAAAAGGCATGTTGAGCATGAATAAGGACATGTTAAATCTTGAGGTGCATAAAAGGCATTAACAGAGAAGAGAACTGTTCTCTTTACAGGATGTAATGGGTGTTGGTGCAGTCAGAAAAGTAGAGGTGAAAGAACAGGAAAATCTGATCTAAAACATTGAAACACTGAAGGTTTTTAAGAATAGGTTTGCCAGACATTTGTCAAGATTGATTAGATGGAGATGATCTAGGGCAAAGCAATGCAGAAACTCATCTGTTAAAATACTGTCCAGTCCTATTTTCTTTTCACAAGAACTCTTTCCAATTGAGTCAATGAGATTTGCTCCGCATGAATACTGATAGCCCTGTTAAAAGGGCTAAATTCTTTGACTGCTCATTTTTAAACATTAACTCATTTGAATATCTTTCCCTACTATATGTAGATTATTCTATGAAGACACTTCATCATTACTTGATACATGTCAAATTTTAAAATAATTTTATAATAAAGATGCAACATTTAAAACGCAGAAAGGTGAGAGACTGACTATTATAAAGGTATTAGAATAAAAGAAGGAGAAATTTCAATCATAAGAGAAGGCTAGAAGAACAATCAAAAATTGAAGTAACTTGTCTTATGACATGTGAAGAATAATAAAGAGAAATGTGCCTGGAGTTTGCGAATGAGAGAGGGCACCATCTGATTCATATAATTCTACAACAAATTTCCACTTAATCCCTTATTAGTTAAGTGATTAGGAAGATGTGTAAAGTTAAGTGTGAGATCAAGTGTTTGTTGATTGCTGGAAAAAGACCACAGGTAGTAACTGAAGGGAGAATGTGGCAGCAACAGTACCAGAGGTGTCTACTGAAAGAGACCACTCCAAATCATTTCATAGGAAAAAGCTAATGGACAGGATCTAATGATGTCACAGTTATGAAAGTAAAATGCAACCACATGACAAAACAACCATAACCACATATTGTAACTCATTAAAGCAGAAAGTGTTCTACCCAGTGCCTTTGAATCTCGCTTGTGTGCAGGTTGCAATGAACTGTCCTAACAGGAAACAAAACAGGTGTGGGAGCAATAACAGGTGAAAAACAAGCCTGCAACCAAGCAAAATAGTCTTAGCCTGAGATCAAGCTGCAAGGCCATGTTCTCCAAAATGAGCCAATGACTTTGATGGCTCAGTATTTGTGATGTTCTGTTCAGAGACATTAAAGAGAATTAACTGTAAGGGTGATTTCTCAGTCTTGCAGTTTTCTTATTTAATAGTTGGGCTGCAGCCCAGAATATCCCAATCATTCTCATGGAGTCTACTGGCAGAAATGCAGAAAAATTGCAGCTGGTACCATAAAATGCAAGCTAGATGCACTTATGAAAAACAAAGCATTTCAGTGCTGTCTGGAAAACAGTGGAGAAGGATCTCCTTCAAGTTCTAATTCTTCTATTTCATCACCTCTTCTCTGAATCCACCTACTACTTGTAAGAAACTTTGTAAAGAAACAAGCTCAAATGCTTAAAGGCTTATCTGTTGGATGTTGCTATATCTTGCAGGAAAAAAAATCTTTTATTCTGCCAAAGAATCAGAACTCAGACTAAATATATAGAAATACTCAGAAGCACTATACAGTTGCAGCATATGAAGCATTAATACTACTCAAACACTGACCCAAGAAACATATCTATTGGTGTTCATACTGTTTTCCATGCTATGCTATAGAAGTAATAAGCATTTTTTCATTTGCAATATCAGATGTGAGTCACTAATCTAGAAAATTAGATTTCTGAAAGAACACAGATTACATTTGCCAAGTACCAAAAATCTATCAGAATCACTCCATTCTTTTTAATAAACTTTCTCTGTGCAATAGTGATATGAAAGAAATCAATATGACTTTTTAAAAAATATCCCTATTGTCATTCATTTATTCAAATTTGGACCTTACCCTTAATTAAAATAGACCTGCAGAGACCTCAGGGAAGAACATACGTATAATTCCTACAATTACTTATTTATTATTTTAATTAATTATTTATTACTAAGAAGATTTTTTTTTAAAAGCCTGCAAAATTTTAATCAAAGTTATAGTAGACTCTGTGAATGAAAAATGCACATACAGAACACTTTCACATATCAAACTGACATCAAAATAATTTCAATGTGTGTTAATGTATATGAAATCCTGTTTCTGTAGAAGTGCAAATAAAGCTGCACGCAGCCAAAGACCGAAAACGCAGCTGCACACGTGGCTGCAGTGCCAGTCTGGCTGGGCAGTCAGAGACCTCCATCGGGTAAGGGTCTGCAGGGCTCACAGCAGCCTCGCCTGATCCTCCCTGGCCTCCTAACACAGGGAGGGAGAGCACACCTGCTGATCTCTCGTGCTCACAGCGCACTGTCAGCGAGCAGGAGTCAAGTTGATGGGCCTCCAAATTCCAAAACTGGATATCAAAGAGCAACAATGCATGTGTGATGAGGGTCTACCTACATCTATCCACCTCTCGAATCCACCTAACCAAGCCCATTTGGAGTGAAAGATCATGCTTGGCACCTTCTGTCTGGGACATTTCCGGAGCAGATTATGTGTTTAATGATTAAATTGCTGCAACAGCTTTATTTTCCTGTGGGGGTTGGTGCGAATTTGGCCTCACATCATGCTGAAGTCCACTGTTAGTTACATTCTACATTAATTAAGCCTTGTTTAGGCTGCTTTTAAATTAACCTTCCATCAATGTTTTCTCATTACAGTACGGTCAAACCATGCCAGCAATGCAGCTCAAGGAAGTTTATTATGCTAGAAGATTGTCCAGAAATATCCATAAAGGTACATTAATTCTATTTAAAAGGTGAAGCCAGCTGTTGTGCCTAGATATGCACAGATGTGTGATGCATGACTGCACTGCAAACTGTGTACAGATGTAAAGGCACATCGGCCAGCTAAAATCTTATAAAAAGAGCTTCCTTTGGGGTTAGACAGCTACCAGACCAAGTAAGCAGCAGTATTCTGCTGAGGTGTTCACTGGAGAGTAAGGAAAACTGAAGTCTATATTTCAGTGCATTGTGAACAGTTGTTTCTTTTCTGTTTTAACATTCAGTACAACCGCTGGGGAAGTTGGTAAAAACCTTCATCTTTTGTGTTTACTGCTTAAAACATACACTATCAAAACCACAGCATTCTACAGGACTTTCTAGTTGTACCTTGCTTCAAATTCACAAGGCCAGAGGTAAAAATGTTTACTCGGGATCTGCAAAAAAAAACAAACAAACAAACAAACAAAAAAAACAAACAAAAAAAAACTCTCTGAAAAATTTGCCACAGTATCTACAACAGGTGATTCAACCCAAAAAAAGCTGACCAGAAGCAAGTGTTTGTATACTGAAGAATAATGAATAAACTAATTAAGAATCAGTGCAGAGGGAAAAAAAGTTGTTCTGACTCAAAACAGTAAGAATGAGAAAATGGCCCTGAATATTTTCCAGTTCTGTTCCCTGTGGTTTCACATTACAAGTTTTTTTCAGATATAATGATGATAAGCTAAGGCTTGCCTTAGTCTTCTCAATGGCACTGATTTAGGCTCTGCAGTCTTCTTTCCTTGTTACACTCTGTATCTCAGGAATGAATTGATTAATAGCAAATTATATTACATCCATCTTTTCTGGACTCTAATTGTTTTGCTGACATTTACTACATTTGCTACAACAGAAGAGGCAAAGTGGACAGTGAAAAAAATCAGAGTATGGGGGAAACTTGTCATATAGCACCATGGTTGGCATCAACATATACTGGTATCTAAAAGTGTGATGAATAAGATTGTGCTGAGACAATGACTACTTGCATATGACAACAATATATTAAGCTACTTTCAGGTAGCTGTTGACAATTAAAACGTGCTGAAGTCATTAAAATGGAGTATTTATGATTTTTATCTGTCTATCCTTGAATATATAAAGCCATGTTTTAACCTATCAATTACAATTTTTTTATAATTCAGGCTATTGGCAAAATGCCAGTAATCAAAAGGAAGTTATAAGAATATTAAAATTCCCAATATTTTTTAAGTTTTTTTTAAAAAATGTTTTTTAAGACATTTCTCAGTCATTGAAGATACAACTAGAATGATACCTGTGAAGATGTAAGAATTTCCAGTGTCAAACCCATGTAAGCTCCAAATAAACTGCTTGTGCAGTACGACTCCAGCAATATATTATTTCCCAGCTATAACAAGGCCAAAGATACACTGAGCTTAAACAGACAGGACTGTGTTTGTCATGCATTATTAGGCAGAGCCCTTTCAAGGAGCCCAAAACATTTCAATGGAACTCGAGGACAAATTAGTCAGCAAGGCTCTTGAACAGCAACACAAGACTTCTGGTAAGTAGCTTAAGCTTTAACTACCTCAGAGAATTTCTGAGTATTACATAGGGCACTCATCTTGTGATCCATTGCATTTTCAATAGAAGCAGAAGCAAACCAAACAGATGAGTATTCACATGTTTGAAATAAAAAAGGGAATATCTTAATAATTCCAAATATCAAATCAGCCTTAAAAGAAATCCCCATACTTATTTACCTGTTGTCCTAACCTCTGATATTTTATAGAACAGTGAAGTGTCTTGACTCTGACTATGTTGGAGATGCAGCACAGGAAAACTGTCAGATTCTGTTTTCAAAAACAACATGCACAAACCTCCGGTTCCCATCTCTGGAAAGAGTGGTTTCCTTTCTCTCTCGGTTTTGACTGAGAGGTCTTTTATGACAACAGTTTCATGCTAAGATTAGGTAAATTGCTATAGAGAAACCATAACAGAGTGTGTGTGCACTGACAGGGCACTTGAGCCTCCCTAAGATTGTGCTCTATGGTGAACTTGCCACTGGCCGCCGCAAAAGAGGAGCCCTGAAGAGGAGATACAAGGACTCCCTGAAACAATACCTCAGCCTTGGCCATATTGACTACCATCAGTGGTCCACTCTGGCCTCCAATCAGGAGGCATGGAGACACACCGTCCATAACGCTGCTGATTCCTTTGAGAACACACACAGAATCAGTCTCGAGGAGAAAAGACAATGCAGAAAGAACCGTGCCTCACCAACACCGCCTATGGAGACTTTCTGCTGTGTCTTCTGCAACCGGACTTGCCTATCTCGCATTGGCCTCTTTAGCCATCAGTGGCACTTGCAGCAAGCGTGGGTAGAGCCCTTCCCAAATCTTCATTCGCCAAGCCTCGCCATGACGATAATGATGAGCGCAATAATTCTTGGGATGCTAACTTACCCTCTTGCCCCTTTAGTATCAACAGAGCAAAAAGGTGCTCTGTGATCTTTTATAAGAGGGGAATTCAAAGGAAACCGGGTTTTAAACAACAAAGGTAAAAGCTCAGAACTTCTTTTTCTGACTTAATAGAATTTTCTCCGTTCCTGTAGCAAAGAAACTGTTCTTGTGTCAGAAAATACCTTACACTTTAGACTAGACCCTAAATCCTGGTGACTTGCATCTTACAATTTGTTCTTTTGACTAAGGGACAGCCTGTACTGTTACACAAAGATGACAAGGAACTGAAAAAATTCTATGAGAGACTAGTGTTATGATATCAGGCTCAGTATTTGTCATGAAAACACTTCTTAAAAGAAAAAAAACAGCAAATATTGTAGGACAACTGTAAGATATAAAGAAGAACGAAGGTGGATCCTGGTCTTAAGGATATTTAGCTTGCAAAATTTGCACTGAGGCATGGAACATATTGGCCAGTTGCAGAGAAGCACTGGCAGCCAATATGAGAAGTGAGGTCAGATTTTTCTACCTCATTGGATTCTTCCTATTTGCAACATTTATGTAATAAGTTTAAGGTTTGTTTTGGGGAATCTGACACAGATTTTTAAACAATCACATAAGGAATCATTGTGCATTACAGGGACCGCGATTGTAATCTAGACGGACTACTTGGACTATCCAGATTAAAACAACTCATTGCGGTAGCAAACTTCTCTTAAACTACTTTTGAGAGATGACTATTTGCATTTCTCCCATCAGATTTACTGCCTGAAGGTGTCTAAGAGGATCCTCAGAAAGGAGAGTTTCAGCTCTTGTCTGAAGCATCTGCAGAAGGCAGAGAACTTGTAGGTCCGTTATAGGACTATAGGAACATCACAAATGTAATAAAAAGGGAATGAGCATGTTTCCCAAAAATGTATCTGTAATTTCAGAAATTTCTTCCACGTCTCATAAACCTTTAAGAATTATGACATTTATTTTATGTCCCATGGAATAGCATCTAACATAACAATAAAATACATGTAGACAAACTGAAAACCAAACAGAAATCTAATTCACCACAGATTTTCAGTATAATTATATTTTATGGCATTAGCTCTGCATTCTTTGGGAAATAATTTTCTTGCAGGAATTTATTGTCTTGCTCTTCTGTTCAAAAACAAAAAACAAACAAACAAAAACCCCAAAAAACAAAAATACAGAACTTGTCATGGAAATGGAGCTGTCCCCTAATAGACAAAAAGGATCAGGATGATTAGAATGAGTGGAAGTGGTACACACAGGCATGGTGTGGAACAAACCAGAACAGTATGTAAAGCCCATCTCCTTGAAATGGTTGATCTTGGGAGTTATTAAAATAAAGATTATACTCTAATGGGAGGTATTTAGGGTACAATGTTTAGAAAAAAACTGGGATGCAGCAGTTATTAAGGACTGACTAACTAAGGTTCTTCAGAAAGTCTGAAGCACGTGAAACTGTGTCAGACTTGGCAGACAGGGCCTGTCCAATGCAATTCTCTCAGCTCTGTTTTGTGCACTGTGACCTCAGCTTCACCATGACCAGCACTCCCAAAGGGCTTAGGAGGCTGTTAAGGGAAAGATCAAAGACAAATTTCTTCCTCCTGGTTGCTGTGGCATTGACATCCACTTCCAGTGACTTCTGTCTTTCAGTGGGCAGTCCCTTATGAAGTCCTGCGCTTTCATTCTGACTTCTGCATAGACATCAGCTTTGGGTTTATCTCTTCAATAACACCTCTGAGGGACTGACTGTGAAACAGTAATTCCTAGCCAAGAGACTATATGAATTTTTCTTAATGTTTTCTATAATGTCTAGCATTAAAAATGCAGGGTTTCATGAGGCAGGAAATTATTTCAAAAACAAATGGTTATTTGCTTCTGTTTGAGGAAAACACCTTCCAGAGGGAAAATAATTCAAGAATTTTTCATTTTCTTTAAAAGAGATAAGAGCTATATCATGAAAAGGTGAAAAAGGGCATTGTCTCCCTTGGCTGCCCTAGAAATCATACAATAGAATGCTTGAGGCTGCTATAGCTCTGTCACCCTGCTAAGGCTCAGCAAAGCAGAAAGTACAGCAAAGGAAGCAGGAAATATTTTAGTCCCATAGCAGAGTCCTGCTACAGGACTACAGAGCAGTCTTTTGGATCTCAGTATATCTCATGCTTCTGAAACTCTGTTTCTATTATCACAGAAGGTCCCCATCCCAAGACAAAGCTCCAGGCTTTCCATCTCACCAACTCCCCACTCCTGTTGCAGGCTTCCTCTGAGCATTTCCCAGGTTTGTCTATTCTTCAAGATCATACCTCTCTTTCCAAGTCATTCTATCCCCAAACTGCTTATACATCAGCTTTTCACTCTTCCTTTCCTCAGACATGTCTGCACTCATCAAATTTCATTTCCATCTTACTCCCTCACACAGAGGAGCTGGTGCCCAGTGTAACAGATCGCTACTGGGGTGGCAACTTTGTCCTGTTATAACACATGGCCCAGAAAATCAATTAGACTGGCCTGACATGCCTCATTCTCCACAAATCCAGGTCACTGTTATTCATCTGCATTGTCTATTGTTATGTTCACATTCGTATGCATTGCTTCCATTATTAAAACAAAAAACAAACATGCAGTGATTAAAATCATGCAGAAAGATTCATAATTCCCTCGCCACTCTTTCTCTAGGCATGGACTGTGTTCACCATTCCCCTATCACTCCTAAACTCCCAGGGTTAACTGGTAGCAGTTCTGTGGTTGCTCCACAGCTTAGCAGACCTCTGATTCTTCAGTCACACCATCCCACCAGCTGAAATGAGTAAGTAGGACCCCTAACAAACTGGAGGGCATAGGTGGCTTCTGGCACGAACAGCTGGGGTCACCTGGCATTGAACTCTTCATTAATTAAACCAGCTTCCAAAGTCAATGAGTAGAACAAGGTCAGGGATCAGAAAAATAATTAATCAGCTGTTGTTTAAAAGCTAATAAGCCAAAATAAAATACCCAAATGCATATAGGTTTGGAAGTAGAGGGACATAATCTTTCTCTGTTGTTATGGGGTTTATTTTTTGGGTGAACGTGAGAAGACATCATTAGATTTAGGAAAGCTGTTTTTGCTATCTCTATTTGTATTGCACTGGGGAGATGGGAATGAGCAGCAGTTCCAGATTCACATACTTAACTTTCCACTCCAGACAATCTAAAGCTATGGGGAAGTGTCACAGAAAAGGTACATTACTCCTCTAAAGGACAAAGCACTTCATTCTTAGGTTTGGTAATTTGGAACGCAGTGCCTTTCCTAATAATATTGACAGCTGAGCTTAGGAGGGCAGAGTATGAAAGGAATTGTTTGGTGTACCTTTTAATATGATAATTGCTGGGTAAGCAAGACAGTGCATCACTAGAATTGTGATTAGTCAGCAATATTCAGTAATTCATTGTTGCATGCAGTAATAAAGACAAGATTTTAACGTAAGCAGATATTCTCCCAAAAAGCAAATATTTCCACTATAGCCTGCAGGCCCTGTTCCTCCCTGGAAAACCACACAGGTGAATGACAGCCAAACCAAATGGGCTCAGACAGACATTAAAAATAGCTTTTCTTTGCCATATAGCATTGAGCTGAATACTTCAGGGTGGTAGTCCTGATGGATACAGGTCTATCTGTATTTTCGTCTTCACAGACTATCAGATGAAGTTACTTTTAAATCTACTCCCTTTATTCATTGCTGTGGGGTCATCATAATGGCTTGTGTTATGAATATGTTCTCCTTAGAAACAGATTGTATGATACTGTTTTCCCTGCCTTATGAGGATGGTGAAGAAAGAAGCTAAAGTTCTACTGAGTAGTCTTATTATAGACACAGAAAAAAGGCATCAAGAAAAAAAAATATACTCTAAAGCAAATTAGTTTGCATAATACAAAGAAGAGAAAGAAAGATGGGTTAAGGAAAGATTTTGCAAAAATTTTAAAAACTCCTTCTTTAAAGTTAACTAAAAAGGAATCCGTCTGCCACAAAATTAAATCACCTCTCAATTTTGCTCGTGATATATCCTAATTTGACTGTTAACAACCTGACCAATTAGGCTTGGATAGTCATACACATTTTGTTGTGAATGATTCTGTTAAATTTTCTGCCTACAGATTTTTTTTCTAGGACAGATGAATGGAGAATTTAAGAACAGAAGTCACATATTACAGAAATAGTAGCTGGATGACAGCAATGGCAACATTATAACACAGGTAATAATTCAGGGTACATCATGTTCATGTTCTTTGTGTTACTCTGAACAATGAATGCTTCAAGATAATATGATCTCATCACTTGAGAGTGTACATCAGGTTAAAGGGTGAATTTAACCAATTTCAGGTATATGGTTTAGGTTTGAGTTTATGAGAAGTGAAGATTTAAGCGTACATATTTCAAGTCAAAGTCCACAGCATAATAACAAAAAACTGATTTGGAACATTTTAACTATTTCCTAGGGAAAAACACAGCACAGTAAAAAAATCAAAAGAAACATTTCGGGTAAAAGAACTGATTTAGCCAAAACATTTGTTTAGATGGAGAGAAAAGGGAATGAATCTAAACAAACTCAAATTAATCACAGCCTTTTTTGCTCTAATTTTCTCCCTTTCTCTGTAGTTATAAACAATATATTAAGAAGCATAAAACAAATTATTCAGTTCCAAGAGATCTAAAATGAAATCTTTATCTTTCAAAACTCCATATCTCACCAGCTGAATTCAGGATTAATTCTGAACAGGAGAAAAACAACATTAATAATCCTTCACAGAACTGGATTTTTCACTTACAACCAAGTTTTCTGGCAAAGTCTATCACTGAGAGCAAAATTGTGGAGTCCTCAAAATTGCAGCCTACTCTCACAGTAGGGAATAGCATAATTACTGAAATAGCAAACGGGCAGGGGACTCAATAAGAAGACATTCTTTTCACCTGCAAAGGATTAGGAAGAAACCAACAGAAACATCATTGCCAGAACATCAGTGAGCTTTGGTTTCACTGAAGGTCCCCAAATTACAGCATTTGGCAAAAAGGCAGGTAAATATTCAGGTTTTTCAGATCTGTCCTCAGTCCAAGTCTTTTTGAGTGGTCTTCATCATGATAGCAAACCTGAGTCACAGTCTTTCTCGCTGAAGCAACAAAACTATCATTAGATCTTATGGAAAAACAAGCAACCATTTAGATTAAATGCATAACAGAGTAAAACTAGTGCTTGTGGTTTATTTATTTTTTACCTACAGGTTTCCTCCTGTAGCAGGGCAGGCGAAATGAGAAATGCACAGTAAGAAGTTGGCAGAGTCAGTACAGAATGTGTTCTTTGCTTAAGGATGGGAGGAAAAGGGGAGCGGAGAATCATGTCACAACCTCACCTTCCTTAATACCTGTTACTTAATTCCACTGGAACAAAAGGGTTATATTTTAAGAAGCAGTTGCCTCACCCAACTGATTTGTCTGGATGCTCTCCTACATCTTCCATATATTAGTGCAAAAGCCCACTAGAGGCACTACTTCTTTATGATACTGCTTTAAGAATTACCTTTGTCATGTACAGTAAAACAGCCCTGCTCAATGTATGTTTGCCTTTCCTGAAAGCCTTATGTGAGCAACTTATAAGGCAAGGAAAATGCCTTCAATGTCCCTGGCTGTTCAGTATAAAAAAGTAAAATACAACCTTCTTCTGACGCTCTGAACATCTGAGCCTCTTTGAAAGAAATCAGAGGGGTTTGCTGATTGAGATTCAAGTACTGAAAGGCTGAGTTGAATTACGAGAAAGTGGGGAAAGAATCAAATGTGCAAAGCCAAATCCTTTACAGCCAATGACTATATTTCCCTCAGCGAAAAATTTTCCTCTTAAACTATTGACTTTTGCATTCTTCACCCAAAAGAGTTCATTTTAAAGTCTAATTCATAGGCTATGAGAAAATAGGACAAATATTGTTATGAACTATAATAATTTGCATAGCTTTAGCCCCATCTGAGGAAGGAAGATCTTTATACTGACAGCGGTAAGAATTCAAAGTACAAACTTGAGTAAGGCAAAGCTGTAAAAAAGGTAAAGAAAGAGTGGACTAGAGCATTATAATTTTCATGTTATAGATAAAGCCCAGAAACAGCACTACAGAACAGCAACTAACACAGCTATGTAAACAAATGAACTTACGGGTCTTGTGAAGGTCACTCGTGATCTGTTCTAAAAATAAACCACAGGTGGATTTAGTCATTTAAGTGATATTGCTCTAGGGAAACCACACTAGTTACCTTCAGCATTAGAGCTGAAGATGTTACAATCTCCAGATGCCATAGTGTGAGAGCCTTTGCCGTATTAAAGGGATATTAGCATGATGTGGCATGGGAAAGAAGGTGTTTGTAGTCTTGATAAGACTCAGCTGAAAGTCAGTCTGTGGGAAAGCAGTTGCTTAAGCAAGGAGAAAAACAGAACGTGCAAGCAGGATAATGGGAAAACAATGTGCAGGTGTTGTGATACAGCCAGCCACTTGGGGGTAGTCTTGGGAGCGTGGGAATGTGTGATGCTGGAATGGGTATATATATCACTAGAAGTTGAGAATAAAGTTGGATTTGAATGTGCATCATATTGATGTGTGTTGTTCATTCCCGCTCATAATATTAAGGCCATGGCAGCCATAGCATCATGAATCATAATTATCAATTGACATTTATTAATATAAACTCTAACTGGTTGCAATTTATGTTACCTGATGTGAAACGACACACTCTAAAAATGTACTGACTCTCAGTTCAGCTGCTGCAGAAACCCTCACAGTTACCAATTCACTGTTGTCCACTGCTTATAAATAAACAGATAATTACTTTGCCAAACTGCAGTAACTTCTTCTTCTAGCAAAAAGAAATTGAAGAGAAAAGCAGGACTCATTTCAGTCTAGCTCAGGACATGATTAAGATTACTTGTTTTGTTTTGTTTTTTTAAGGGTATTATTTAAGTGCTAGTACCTAACCATGGAGGATATTACCTGGATCATCTAACAGTTCTTTCAAGTGTTGTCACATGTAAGTGCAATCAAAAGGAAAAATCTTCGCAGATGCACTGATGAAGACTCCAACAAGTAATTTAAAAATCGACTCTGAAACATTTTTTGTTTAGGTTTGTTATATGATACTGTGACAATCTTTATATTTCTACTTGCTAAATGTACTGTATTATAAATGGTGAGTAGTTTGAGAATGGTTCTCAGGTCAAGTTCCCAGTTCTTTGGACTTGCCTGCCTTGAAGTTTGCTATAATTCCTGTCTTGCTTCAGTCACATGGCTCTATTTCTGAAAGTGGCTGTACTCCGGTAACACTCGTTATTATGGGATGCACAATGTCATTCATTATTACTGAGAAGACCCACTTTCATCTAAAGTAGAAGACATTGTGACAGATTTTGTTCTTCTTGAGAAACCACTAATGATTACTTACTTGCAAAGTTTCCTGGAGAGTTTTTACAAAAATATTATTGTTCAGTATTGGTGTTTTCAGCATACAATATGTTCCTATGTAATATTTTTAGTCCTGTAACAACAAAATATTTTCAAGCAGATAGCTTTGACAGATAGATTTCTGTGAACACAGAAGTCCTCATCAGTTTATTGTGTACGCTGACAAATCAGCTTTGGCAAAAAAACTTTCAACGTCCTGAAGCTACGGATGCATTCACTTTCACCTGCTTTTTATATGCCAGTTTATAAAAAATACTGTGTAGGTTTGTCATGCTGCAAAGAAGAGATGTGGACATGGAAAGAAAAGCAGCTGTATGCACAGAAAAGGAGGAGAGGTAAAGAGGGTGACAAGGTTAAAATGCCTGGAAATAAAAGAGCACAGAAATGAGGGATTATTTCCAAGACACAGAAAGTGCCTGTTTCTTTTTATTCCCATTGTCATTCTTATTCTTGTCCTTTTTCTTATGCTGGGTGAGAACATTGCTTCTTCCTGAGAAAACAGGACTGACCAACAACCTGTTCACTTGCTCAGGCCAGACCAGGCAGGTGCTGAACAGGAGCTGTGCCACTGTCAAGCCCTCAGGAGCAATATCCTAAGCCATTATCACCAGAAGTGACTGTTTTCCTGCTTATTTGGATTATTTTACATTAAGATAGTTAAAACAGAGCAACATCTCTCAATCTGGCATATTCTGAGGACTTTGGAATCTGCTCTCTGCCCTACCCAAAGGCCTGCCCACCTTTTACTGGGCAGGAGAATGACAAGCAGGTCACAGCTGCCTCCTCCTGCCTGCCAAAGCTGACACCGCCTCATCACAACGATGTAAAGAAACACAGAAAAGAAATGGGGGAGGCTTTACTACTCTCCATTGAAGTGCTTCTCTCTTGCTGTGCTGCGAATAAATGAGCTCATTTTGAAATTAGTCAGAGAAAAGAGGAGTGTGAAAGCTTTGAAAGTGAGTAAAGAAAGGAGCAGAGCTGAGCCCAGCTGGAGGGCTGAGCGTCAGCCCTTCTCCAAGATGATGACTGCACTCATCTGGGGAAATAGAGCCTGCAAATTAGGAACACACACTTCTATAAACATGCTTTGAAATTTTCATTTTAAACTTGAGCCCTAAGCAAAATTCTGAGTTTCATCACCTCAGAGAGACGAAAACAATACCTCAGCCACTCTGACTGCATGAGAGCACTACAGGAGCTCTGGCTGAGCCCAGCACAAAATATGCTGGTGATCAAGAGCCCCTCACAGATGTAAACCTGTTAACAAGTGATCCATGGCCATTGCAAGGAGCAAATTAGTCGGATTGAAGCTCTATGGAAATATCAGCCCTCTGTGTTTTGAGAGAACAAGGAATACTTTAAAAAGCAAATAAGTGATAATTTACGGGGGGGGGGGTTCCCCCAGAGGGGGCAAATCAGTTCAAGCCATAGTCTGTCAGTGCATAAAAGCTTGATAAGAAATAAATCTTTTAAAAGTTGGAGGATTTCATCACAACCATGAGAGTGTGATATTGATGTTGTTTTGTGGGAATGGGAAATAGTGCTTACACTGCAGGCTCCAGGGAAAGGCAGCTGGTGTTAACCCATTGCCATACAAAATGCAGCCTGGCAAAACTCCTGAAAGATCCCCGTTGATAGGCACAGGGGAAAGCATCCCACATATCCTTGCCAAATAGTACTTGGATATTGCTGACCGGTCTCAAGACAGTTACCTCTGAGCCAATCCTACCAAATTCAGAGAACAAAGGTAAAAGGGAAAACAAGAAAAATAAATAGAAGGGAAGAGAACCGTCAACAGTGAGCAGCGAGGCCAGTGTAGTACAGTTATTGCTATATTAAACATGATAAGACTGAAGTAGAACTCATTGGCCTAGATTGACTTCAATGAGCTTTTCATCAGCCGCTTACTGCAAATGTGGTTTAAAACGACAAGGAAATCATAGAAGCAGTGACATTATATAATTTTGTGTAGAGGCAGAATATGGCTTGTAAATATCTTGTATGGCTTTTGGTAAATATCTAATTCAATTAAGAAGCTGAATAAGCTTGGACTGTATTTATAAATTCTAAATATTCTGCCAGAGAAGTTGACAGTGATGATGTGACCTTGGCAACAAGAAAATCAAGGCCATAGTAGATGCTATCCACAGGCAGTCTCATATTGGGGATTGGGGTGTAAATCAGTATAGGTTCACTGACATCTAGAAAATCAGGCTGATTAACACTGTCTGAGGGCTTGACCCACAGTAGCAAGTATTCGTAATGGTCACCTGTTGTCTCATGTTTCTCCCAACAACATCAGCAGTGAAACTGTAGCTTTATAGAGGGCATTACTAAACCTGGAGTGCTAAAAGTCTTCCTTAGGGATAGAGCAGGGAACACATACACCTGTCATTTTTCTGACTTTTTAATGCCTTTCTTATTGGTCTTTTACTAACATTTGGAGTGGCAAAAATAACTTCTGACAGACAATTCTACAAGGGCCTGAAAGCCAGGACCTCAGTTCACAAAACTCCACTGAAATTAGCCAAGTTACACTGGCAGATGTGATAGAGGGATCTGCTCTAATACCAAAGCTGCTGGCAGAAATGGTATGCCAATGATTCAAAATACTAGAATGAGGAAGAGAAATAAAAAATAATATTTAATAAATCATAACATAAACAGTGCTTTATCTTAGAACCCTGTGGAACTAGTAAGATCTTTACGTCCATTTGGTTAATTTGGGAAAAGCAACTTATTAAGTACACAAACGGACTCAACACAGATTTTATTTTGCTTTTATTCTAATGGCTTTAGTTTTACCAGATAAACTACTTGCATACAAATAGAAGATAAAGGACATGAAGTCTATTTCCTTAATATTGTTGTATCAGCTGTATTTGTATATTTGATAAACTGCATGTCTAATGATCATGTCTTTTAGACCCACTCTTTCTAATGGGCAGCTGACCCACATCACTCCTAGGTGATAGCAATTCTTAACTGTTAATTTATTCCTGATTCATTTATGGTCAATTGTTCCAGCCTCTCTGTCCCTTAAATTACTTCTCTAGTGTTTACCACCAGCAGAAAACACTCATATCCCGTCTCAGACTTCATTATGTCAGAACACACAGTAAGTGCCTTCAGTCTTTTTGTGCACAGCATGCTCTTCATTTCTGTGATTCATCCTCTCAGCCCACTTTGCATCTGTTGTGAAGCACTGGTAGCTCCCAGTCAAAGGATGTTCAAGGAAAGCACCCAGATTTTCTCTACAGCCCTCATCTTCCCTTGGAGCCACCTGAACTAGTAGTAAAAGTTCTGCTCAGAAATGCCTCAGTGCATGACCCTGTGGTTTGCTCCATTACATTTTATCTAATTTTTATTACTTCAGTCCTCCAGTTCTTCTGGTATGATATTTCAGTCTTTCTCTGTACTGACGTCTTCAATTTGTGAGAGCAACAAATTTATTTAAAAGGCTTCTATATTTTGCAACAGGTTATTAATGGGAGTAGTAAGCAAGGCCTACACTTGGGGGATTCAGTGGCAGTCACTCTTCAGTCCAGCAGTCTCTTTTCCAGATCAATCCACAGTTATTTGGCTTTCAGCCATGACCAACTTCTCTCTTTTCCAGTTTTAATAACTACCCCTGTGTCACCATCTCACACACTTTACTGAATAACAGAGAATTAGACCTAAGGAACTTCAGCTACCTAAACACCATCAGAGAAAAGACTGACTTAATTTATCTTTAGTAAATCTTTGCTGCCTTCACTCACTGGCTTTTAACCTCTCAAAAATTGTTCTGTTGAGGTTTCATGCAAGCACAATTTTTTATTATGTTTTAACAATGAGGGACCCACTTCCACATCTACAGTAGTATAGTGAAGTCCCTATTTTACAATTGTTTGCCAGAAAGCACTTTCTTTCCTTTTCTTTTCTTTTAATTATTTAGTGCCTTGACAGTTCAGTGAGGTCCAGAATGCATTCACTTCCAAGTCAAAAATCCCAGCACAGACCCTAGAACACATCATCATGCTACAAAGAGACAAGGAAATGCACTTGCCTTACTGAAACAGAGGCTCATCCCTCACTTGCCAAACACAGCTGCATCGCCTCTAGCTTGCTGTGTCACCCCTTCAGGATGGGAGATAGCAGCTGGAAAAGCAGAGAAACACTTTCCTCTCCACAGAACAACAGGTGAGGATACATAAAGACTACACAAAACCTAGCTCAGTACTGGATCTAGGTTGGCACAGGCCATGATTTCCCCAAATTTCCAGATAACCAACAATGCCAGAGATGCAGCACAATAAAAAACTGAGGTATTACCATTCACTTTGGGAAATGGAAGTGAGAATTTGTAATGGATACAACTATACAAATGAGCTTTTGCTGTTTCCTACGAACCCATACAATTCTATAAGCCTGAAAGGTCACTACCACTTTCCCAATAGATTTATACATAATGAAACTTGATAGGGGAAAAGGTTTTCTTTCATATCTGACCAATTGTTGCTGATGATATAAATGTGTTTGGGCATTAGTAGAATTAAGCAAAATAATACTTCATTTTCTGAACTAGAGAATATACTCAGTGTGTGTTAACAGTGCTCCATTTCAGGGTTGCCAATGGGATTTTGACATTATATTTGCTATAGCAACCCCTAAAGAAGCTCTTCCTGCCAGTGAAAGTTAGTTCTGTGCTTAGAATAATAATTTCTTCATAATGCCAAAACAGTACAGGAGACTAACATCTTAGGTAAAAGCTAAATACAAATTACACAACAAAACAGAGGTGAGAAGGAGTTAGTTAGTACAGGATCTCATCCAGCCAATGCAATATTGCACTGTCAACTAACAAAATACAAGCTGAAAGCCATACATCTTCAGAATTATGACAATATTTCCTCGATATGAACCTTACAAATACTACAGAAAGCTCTTGCTGAACTCTTCCACAATAAATCCTCTGCAATATCTGCTTTCCAGGCTCACAACACCAGCGTTTCTCCGAAGAAACCCTTACTCTCCCTACCACCCAGCACAGCTGCAGGAACGTTGACTCCCAAACCCTCACAGACTCAGAGAAGGGTAACTCTATTGCACAATCAACTCGCAAAGTAAGAAATCCCGTATCATCTTGTTGTCGTGGGTCATTCATTGTAGAAATGCTTCATTCATCTGTTTTGAGTTCAGGATTACTAATAACGTTGCATTTTAAACTTGGTCACACAAGCAACTTCAGGAAATGTGCTTGCCACAAGAATGGTTAAGGCAGTTTTAAGCTATTTTGTAGAAATTTTCCAACAAGCCTTAATTTAAATCAAAGAAACACAGAATTTAACAAGGACAATAACAATATGACACCAACAGCTTAAACAAAAAGAGTTGGTAGAGCAGAGTCCTGGAAAGAATTTGCCACCTCCATCTGTCTGCATCGCTGCTCTTGTACACGAAGGACCAGCTTTGACAGAGGAGGGTGCTGAGGAGCTCCCTGTTCCTCCAACATGAAGCAGAAGGCAAACCTGGCACACAACGGTTTTATGTAATTCCAGTGGTAATTGCACAGCAAGTCTAATTACTGCAAGGTTACTCTAGTTAATCTAATGATTTTATAGTATGTCTGATTGTGACAAGAATGATTATAGGAGTTGCAGTAATGTGACAGATCAGTGTTGCACTGCATACTAAAGAAGGACAACATATAGATTTTGTGATGGGGCAGGAAGGAAAGAGATACAATCCTGTAATATTGTCAGATTGCTACTGGTAGCAAGGCTTGCTGGTCAAGGGCGTTGGCAGCATCGCCCCTAGTCACACTGTCACCCAGGTGAGATGGGAACCAGATTAGGAAACCAATCTGTCTGAAAATTGTCTGGGGGAAAAAGAAATCTGTATGAGGCTGAGGCTTCATCAACAAGCAGGAAAAAGAGGAAAATGCTTCAGCTGCAACTACTGTGCAAGGTGTGTTCCTGTGGCTGTATCCTCAAAGAGATCTACTGCAGGGAAGAGACAGAAACTCTTCCAAATGTCTCAGAACAATTGGGCCAGAGCTGCCAGGGAAATTAAAAACCCTATAATGAAATCATTTGCACATTTTTTCTTCTTCACAGTAAAGTAGCACATCAAAGTTTGTAAACTGAAGAGAAGAAAAAGTTGGTATGAAAATCACAAGGCATAAATTTATCACACAGAGGCCTAGAGAGTCAGATGTAGTTCCTAAAACATTAATGAATTTGCCCTTTCTTTGTGACCTCTCTTATACCCGCTTTTACCTCCTGCTCTCACATTTCAGATACAACTTTGATATTCCTTTCAACACAGCAGAAATGAAAGAGTGAAGTTGCGCCCCAGACAGCAGAGCCAGGAAAAACATGTTCCGCTCAAGGGCATTGAAATGGATATTGCTAGGTGTCACATTTCTTATTTTTATAGTCATTATCATGTATTTTTACTGTGAGATCCTCTAAAGTAATTGCCTGAAATCAAGGTCCATTAAATAGACATTTTAAAGTATGAAATAAGCCATAACACTTGAGGTATAAAACCTCACAAATCTAAACAGATAGAAGGTGCAGGGGAAAGGAAAGTATAAGGTCTTATATTTCAGTGCCAGAACTGGAAACGGAAATCTAATTTCTGAAGTGCCAGTAGAATACACTACTCAATGCTGGGGAAAACTCTAGCAGTTCACACAAGCACTGAGTGTTACTTGTGGTAACAGTTTAGGTATACAAGAGTTGACATTTAAAGGGCAGTATTTATCCTGATAGATAACAGTTTCTTATCTATGATATGAGATAGGGGAACATAACCATATTGAAAGTGTGTGAAAAGTTATGAGAAAGAAATATTGAGAAAATATCGATTTCAAGGTATCCAATGTTTCCAGCCCTTTCACCTCCTGTGAACTGAAAATGTTTCAAACAGAAAAGTTTATTTCATGTCCATTCACTTTGTGTTTTCATTCTTCAGTGTAATTTACTCTTTTAATCTCAATTTCCTCCCCTATCCCAAATTATTTTTATACTAATAAAATTGTACCAAATCCTGGACTATTCTGCAGTAGCCCCCAGGCTTTGTTATCATTTCCATTTTAGTATGTTTCTTCTTAGCAATTACAACAGCTTTGTAATCTCCAAAATGCAAATTTTGGGTCAATATGTTGTGCTTGCACAAGGTAAGTCAGAATTGCTGTCACTCCTGCCTATTAGTGAATTTAGGTCAGCGATGAGACATTGACCTTTGGAAATAGTCCAACTCAAGGTCAGTTTATACAGGCACAAGAGCACCTGTGTTTGTCATGAATTACTTTTAGAAATGCAAAGCAAATATGTCCCAGAAAAAATATGACCTGTGGTAATATAGATTTCCTTTCTAACCTTCAAGGACAAATATTTATGAGAACATTTTTTCAGAGTAACAAATGTTCTTCAAGTGTTTACTTGCAGTCCTGGAAGAGCTTTAATCAATAAGGATCTGAGCTCCTGCAATACTGTGTTATTTCTCATGCAAAACCAGGCAGTGGTGCCTTTGATATAAAATACCATGTTTGCTGTGCCATTTTTATGCAGAGCAATAATGAGTCAGTCCATTGCAAGAGACCAAGGAGCGAGAAGAGGTTACTGTGTTTGTGACCATTGATAACAGAGTACACACACAGAATTCTCTATCCAGCGCAAAAAGCAGACACTATTTTCCCTCTATGTTGCTTCAAGCAGGTCCTAGTTTTAATATTCCCAGAAACTAAGTCCTCCTGGGATAGAAACGTGCTTGCTTATACATTGTTTGAGACTGAATATCCACCTCAGAGGTGATTACATTCAATGTTGAATTGGTCTATCCTGTGCTTTATTCATGGAGAACAAAGGTACAGCAACTATCACCCTAATTTAAAATATTAATAGTTCATAACTGAGAGGATTGCAAAAGGAATATTGGATTTATACTTTTTCCTCTCCTTGCTCAATCATTATTTTTTATAACAAAAGGAGCTAGACAGCTATTTTTCACCAAAGCAACTTCCTAATGAACAGAGAAGTTCTCAAGAATCCCACTGCTTCACAGACGAACTTGCAAACCAGCACCTATTTACTTGAGAAAAAAAAAATCCACAGAAAACTGTTCCTGTTTGATTAAAGGTTGTAAAAGGCCCTGTACCATCCCTTCAAATCTACTTTAACAAGGTTTCTATTTAAATTATCCCTTCCAGAAGAAGAAGGAGAAGGAGGAAAATATGCATAGACTAAAAAGAAAATTGCAAGTCCTAAGTTTCCAACTAAGCATCAAATAACCATTTTTTAGGGAGGAATTTCTTACAGCTTTATTCATGAAGGGCAAAGCAGTAGCTTTATCGGATCTCCTTTAACACAGACACCAGCAATAACTAGCCTGTATGTGTTAGCCCTCTTTTCCTCATTCCCTCTGTCGCCTTAGCCTTATTCTCTCTGCTGTCCTCATCTCCTGCCACATTTCAGCTTGACATATCTCTCGTTTTATCAAGGAGTAGTAAGGACCTGCCTGAAGCAGACAGGTCCTACATTCCAAAACTATTGATCCATAGGAAAAACAAGCATCAAAAATAAGACAGATGGAATCACAGGCAGGGGCAGATCAAGAGGACACAGGATCTGTGTAGATCAGAAGCAGAATCCCTCGGCTCACAGGCAGTTTTGCACCTTGGGGTTTCGTGTGCTGAGGTGTCTCTCACCGCTCAGAAGTTACTTCAGAGCCTAACGCCTCTGCAGAGCAAAGACCTCAGACCACTCCATGTGTTTCAAATGCGTTTTAATCTGCCACTGCAACCAGTATATGTCTAAACATGACTTTAAATCTTCTTGTAGCAGGCATGAAAGGAAATGTAAATAGCAAACTCAGGCACCCAGGCACAGCTTGCCTGCAAACAGACTTGTATCATTTTAAAGGAAACAGAAGTTTTTCCTGCTCCTTTATTAAACTCAGAAGTGTGATTCCTGTGCAAAATATCGCCCTAGAAGAGAGGAGAACAACATACTTGCCTAAAACTATGAATCTCTGACACATCAACAAAGTAGAAATGCAAACTGGGACCTCAGATTTCCAGTTAGATCCATGACCAGATTTTGTCAAATAAGTGACAAGTTACTTAAATACACATGCAGATACAAGGACAACTGCAACGCTGATCTGCATGCAACCAGAGTAGGACGAGCTTCAGTATTCCTTTTTCACACATTATCGTATTTTCTTTGTGCAGCTGGTTTGGAAAGGTCTTTTGGGTGAAGGTTATCCAAATTATGTTCTTAGAACACTGTTTCTAGAATAGGAAACTGTTTTTCTCCAAACTGCTCTGAGACCTGAATGTGTGTTTAACAAAATGCAGTTCAGAGGGGAGAATGCAATAGCTGCTTGGAACTGAACATAATTCAAGTCTGATATTTTGAAACTTCTGCCTGGTAATCACAATGGTGCCTTTGAAAATGTCAGGCCAATTCCTTACATTTAAGGAAAACAACATATTTCTTACCAAGGCACAAACACGGAGGCTGATCTTATTTCAGCTGCTTTCCAAAATGAGAGACTTTTCAATTGGTTTTTTCCAAGAGATTCAAAGCACTTAATGTAAATCTTATGCCTACCAGTCACAGGACAGCACTGGGAGCTCCAAGAAGCACAGCAGCAGCAACAGGGCTTCAGGAGTCTGTATCAACACTGCGGTCAGAAGCAAAGTGCCCCAGAGATGAGAAAACAATCATTTGTGCAACTTTTTGTTACAGTTTACACTGCTGGAAGAGGAAAGGCTGGGGCTGCTGCTTATTCCAAGCACTGGAAGGTTATGACAATGAAAAGCACTAAACATGGATGGAATAGACCAGATGAATGGAGTATAATTTCTCCATTGTATACTCAGTCATACTTGGATATACATCCATATGCAATGTATCTTAACCAGTAAACCTGTACTGAGGTGACCTCATAAAATACCGAGTGACTGCCAAAACAATGACTATATTATTTGCTTTACAGCAAATGATTCACACCAGAGGAAGAAAAAAAAAGGATAAACTGAACTAAAACAAAACAAACAAACAAATAAATAAATAATGTAAAATAAAATAAAATAAGCCTACCTCATTTTTGTAGTGGAAGATCATTTTTAATAGTACCAAAAAACTGGAGGAGATAACAGGAAATTAACTTCAAAAACTCAAAATTAATACAGGGGGAGAAAAAAGATCTGAATTAAACCATGATTTTAACTTCTGTCTTTTGAGTTACTGAGCTGTGACTCATGATTTTCAAACATTTGCAGTGATACAGAGAAACCTAGATTTCTCCAGTACTTTTTTCTGTTACATGCAAACTATTGATGGTTCAAAACCCCTACAAGTATCTAGTTCTCTCCTAAAACCAGCAACTCTCCTGACCTTTGTACCCTCCTGTGTAACCTTCCCTGTATGCACCTCATGTGAACACATGACATTTAAGCAATGAGACAAGCTTTAAAGGGGAATACAGTGAGAATACGCAAAGCTCAGACTCTCTCCTTTGTGGAGTTTTCAACACTGCGTCACCGTGGGTAACATTCAGAGAGGAAAATGCCAAGTTTCAAATTCTGAAGAACTGACTGCTGACTAAAGGCAATCCCAAATGCTTTAGCTCACAAAGCTATGGAAATACTGTTTGGAAGTAACCTCTGAGTCCAGCCTCCCACTCCAAATAAGACTGTCTCAAAAACTTCTGTGAATGGATATAACACAACTTCTCTTGATAAACTGTCCAATTACTGCAGAAAATTGCAAGGCTGTGGAACCAGAATTTTTCAGTTTCTCATAATCTCACAAAATTTTCTTTTCAGAGTCTGATGACCCAACCTTGTCAGTAGTTTGGATTCTCTGAAGCTGAGCCAAGGTAAAAATCTAAATTTGACACTTTTAACAACAAAAAAAAAGCTTTTGTTTCTCAGACTAAAAACATTCACACTTCCACAAATAAAACCTGCCCTAGCAGGTGTTCATGAACCACCTGCAGACTCAGATGACCCATCTGACCAACAATAGCAACTGAGATTCATGTTTGAGAAGGGTCTATTTCATCTGTAGAATTTTTTTTTTTTGAGAAAGAGGATCAAAATTAAACAAACTACATAGTCATTCAAGCTAGAAGTGGGTTAGTAATTTGCACATATATATGAAAGTTATTTACTCACTTGTAGTCTGTATCAATATCACTATGTCCTATTTAAAATGAACAATGGTATCCATTATCTATATTAACCAAACTGTTTTGAATTAATTTGAAACTCTACAGCCATACGTTATAGTATCTGTGCCAGACTGGGACCTGCACTGAAACTGCAGTGATATTATCATATTATTTCCTGATGAAAGTGATGCCAATGAAACTCTCTGCTGGCTGATACCTCACTCTCACATGCTCATAGTTGTAGGTCTTAAAAGATATGTCATAGCCCAACCTAGGAGAAATAAAAAAAATTATAGTAGAGATATCAGCTAAGATCAAAGACAAAACTAAATGTTTAGGAGTACAAAATGTATACCCCACACTTAATAAAAGCCAAGGACTCTAGGAAGTGAAGGGTGTAAAATCAGAATGCACATGTAGCTAATAACTTGGAAAAACTTGTTTTTATAAAAAAAAAAATAAAGTAGAGCAACAGAAAGACATTAGAGAGAGACCTGGGGGCCTCTCAGTTAAGTTTTCAAATAGGAAATGCATACTGTCATGAAACAGTAACTGTATTGGTCAGATTTGTCATTGTTATTCTGTCTCTTTGCTGATACAAACATTAGCAAGACCAGAACAGTAACTGGGGGAACTGTATGCCCTCAATTTTCTTCTTTCTGCTGAATGACCGTGTAACATACTGTTCCCAGTTACTAAATCATTTAGTATATCATCCGCAAACACCTGGAAAAATGTTTCCTGCTTCATTTCCATCACTTGCATCTTATCCTCTAATTTACAGACAGAGGAAGTAATAAAAGCTGTCATTCCAAATGACTCCTTCAGATTGTTTGAAATTACTTCAGTAATGTGTTACTGCAAAGCTATTTTTAAAATAATCCTCTCTTTCCATTCTGTTCATTACGGGATGAAACAAAGACCTGTGAAACTAGAAGTGTGTTTAGAGGTTGCACTTCCTAAATAGTTAATGACATTTTGTTGTAGTTAATGGAGGAAAACTCAGGGGAACCATAATGGCCAATATAGCTTTGATAGGTCTTGGTGAACTGGAATATATACTGCAGGAGAAAATTATAGTAACACTCTTCTATTTAAAGGGAAATTGTCTCTAGGGCACAGCAGCCCCTAATAGAAAAAAAGAAATGCCAGAGAACCCTCAGTGAAACGTCAGCACTGGGCTGAGACCCTTGTGTCCAGATCCATGAGCCTTTTCTCTCAAAGCTTAAAAGACTAAACCAGACACAGCTCAATGAACAAGCAAGAGACAGGTTGCCCTTGGGTTGGGCTAAAGAGACACGTGTCCAGCTTTCAGGTTTTGTGTTCCGGAGTTAAAACGCGTTTTGGGTAGGTTTCACCATCCAGAAGTGAGTCCTGAGGCAGCTGATGGTCACTTGCCTTGATGAGCATGGCACTGGGGGCTGGGAGGAGGTCTTCGCCCTCTCCCTGTTAGTGCTTTGTGCCTGGAGCCGCATCCCCACAGCTCTGCCAAATATGGGGCAATGTGAGAATCCCTGAATTCCCTTTGGACACACTCAGCTGAGTTTCTGAAAGGCCCAAAGGCTCATGCTAATGCAGATAATTCTCCTGAAGTGGGACAGGGGGCAATTTGCCTGAGTCCCTCCATTGGCAGCATGGTGGTATTGGTGAGCCAGCAGGTGCCAGCCAGTGGGCAAGAGGCAGAGGCACTTGTGTTTCAGCCAAAATCAGTAAGGGATGTCTACTCACAGTGTGGAATTTCTCTGGAACATTCATCAGCCACATTTTTTAACAGCTGCATGTTTTCAAAAGTGTCTTTTATCAGCAAGTCTCTGCACAACTGACTGTTCTGGAGCACCATACAAATTTTGGCCATAGGTCAGCTGCTGCTTTACATATAAGGAAGAGGAAAATCTCATTCTGCTCACTGGAAGGTTCAGAGGGTGAACAGAGGATGCAGAGGATGGCAGCAAATAAAAAGTTTGTATATTGATTAGCAACACAATGCTGCATGTCTGTACATCCCTCTGTGTCACTGTCATCTGCCAGAACACACCATCTCACCCATGACCATCTGTACATTAGAGACAGGAGAGGGTACAAAGCCAAGAGCTCATCCAGCCTAACAGGCAGAGAAACACTTGCTGCCAGGATGCCTTGTCCTGTTCTTCAGTCATACTGGCACAAAGCTGTGGTACTACAGTGTCTTATTTAATAGCTTTCAGCTCCTTTCTGAGACTGCTAAACGAGCATCTCTCTGACAAGCATTGACTTTCAGCCCAGATCCTACTGAGAGGAAGATAAAAAGACATCTCTGTCAAAACAGTGACCCGGTTTGTCAAACCTGCCAGCCTGATGCAGCATTCTAAAATCTATATAATCTGACCCATATATGGAAACAGCCTAAATTCAGAGTTATCCATCACCAATAAAACATAACCAAGTTAATGAGAAATAGGGAGGGAGGTGAAGCGATGATGATTAAATGCTCAGAAACTTGGATATCTACTTAAAAACGAGTATTTTTGAAAATGTTGGTGCATATTGATATAGCAACAAACAGTTCTCTGAATTCTTCTGACTTTCAACAAATAGCTTGCAGTCACAGCATCAGTTTTGAAGCCTTTCTGTTCTCACTCTGTTGTAGTAACACAGGTCTTGGGCAGAAGAGCACAGCATTGCTCATCCAAGCTCATTGTGGAAGTTTGTACTGCAGTAGAGAACCACAACAAGCTCTCATCACGGCACAGGTTACAGCAGGTTTTGGACCAAATCAACAGCTCATCATCCAGCCCTCTCATGCTTTTCCCTTCTTCCCATGCCATGCACCCCTAATGCTTTACCTCGAGGCAGCTCTGGCGCAGGTCTGATCCCATGAAGCATCAATTCCATTCACTAAAGAGCAGAAAATTACCTTGGCAAAAAGTAAATTGGCTGTCCATGCAAACAGGTGAGTGCCAGATCCAAGGAAGGAGGGAGAGGGAACTCAGTCTTCCATGTCAGTAAGCTGTGACCAGCTTAGCTCCTCCTGGATCCACATCCCAAGCATCACTGAGGGCACTACAAGAGCAAACAGCCCATCGTGCCTCTGAAGATACCAGTGCTGACAAGGAAGACATGAGAAGGATTAGGAAAAATAATATTTGTAGGGAGGCAATTTGCCTGTTATCACACAACCATTTGATGATAGAGCTGTTTACCCAGAGCCCTCATACAGCAATGTTTGAAGTAAGCTATTACCCTTACCCTCAAATTTATTTCTATTTTTTTGAGAATAATGTGGGTTTTTTCTGTGCTCAGTCATCTTTTCTCTTTAAAATAGCTTCCTCTTGATCAGCTGCAGTGTGGTCAAAATATGTTGCCTACATCATAAATCACAGGCCCCAACCTACCAAAGGTTAAATGTGTTAAAACCTGCACAATGAAAACTTCAAATGAAACACTGAAAAAGAAGAGTCATGGAGAAACAGAAAGGCATTTCCTTTGGTGCGAAAATCCTGCTACATTATTTTAAAATTCACAATGGAAATAGTTTTTGCCAATCAAAGTGAGGGAGATTTGATCTGTGTGGAATGGAAGTAAGTCAGCTCCACAAAATAAACGTGATATTTTTCAAAGTGGAGAAAATTTGAAAGGTGTGCCAGACGCTCACATATCAAGTTGATCTCAATGAATATTTGCAAATATTTCTCATGTGAAAAAGCTCCCGAGAATACAATGCAGATGTTTTCCAGTAGCTAACATTTTTAAGCTATTCAGTAATCATTTTCGAACTATGAGGAAATGAATTAAGCATCTTCCTGGCCCACCTGAGAGAAAAATGTTATAAGGCTCAAACTTTATAAATCTGTAGCACTGGTGAAAAGAATTATTTTGCCCTTGGGCTATTAATGAATGGCTGGGTTTACCCGCATTTGAAAGAGTATTAGACATTTATACGGCTAATAAGAGCATTCATGGTTACGTAAGAAGAGATAAATAAAATTAAGGTTATAAGCCTTTATTCTTCAGGGCTAAGAAAAAAGAATTCTTTGGTGGTAAACTATTCTATGAAGACCTGAGGTAAAATCTTGGCCTTGTTAAAGTTAGGATTCTTCCAAAATAGCTGAGGTTTTACCTTAACCTTGCTTAATTATGCAGCTTTTCCTGACTTCATTAGACTATTCATCATCTGCAGAGCTGCTTATTCCTTCTCGCAGCACCTGAAAACAACCAGCAGAAAACAAACAGATAAGCAGCTAGTAAGATTTTAGGTATAAGCTGAAATGATAATTGATGCATTCCTTTCATGTCTACTTTAGAGAACTGAAATTAAATAATAGATTTGACTGGGAACTGACAGGCTGCTGTATTGACTGGCTCTAGGACCAGTAAAGTCCTTGGTATGAGGCAAAACCACAGTGCTGCAGATGCCCATCACGCTGCACCACCCTGCTCCCAGAGAGCAGCACGAGCTGTTGAGTTATTCATGGAGAAATTCCACTCCAGTCCCAGCCTGAATTCCTTTGCATTACCATCAGAGCAGGATCCCTGAAAGGCCCCAGCACTGCCTGACATGTGTCATTAGCCCTGACTGACATCTTACAAGTAGGTTCTCCCAAATCCCATTCTCTTTGCCATCTGTTAGCTGGTCCCCAGGGAGCTGACAAAAAACACCGAAGCCCAGTACCTTCTCCATTTTTTTGGTTTTCTACCTCCTTGGCCCTCTCACATCTCCCTGCTGTTTCTCCCCCAGGAATTCTGCCTCCAGATGGTTGCTTTACTTCCTCTGCTGATGTGGCAGCCACGTAGTAAAACAACACAGGGCTTCCAAATGATGGATCCCTTATAAAAGCCTCTTCTGCAGGATAGACCCAGGCAGGTCTTCGGGAACTATAATGCAGAGCCAGATGCTGAAGCTTCCCTGCTTGTCTTGGTACTGTATCCAGCAGCCCACATAATTCATTGTGATTATTCACTGCATTGTACTGGGATTTGGGATTACTCTTTTGACGTTTGTCAGTCTGAGCCAGGATTCCATTACTCCTCTCATGCCATGTTGAAGCTTGATTCTAAAGGGTGTTTAAATACTGCAAAGCAATGCTCTCCCAGTGCTACTGGTGAGACCATCCCCTCCATGGAGCCATGAACCCTTTGACGCCTACTGTTTGGGGTATTGTCCATCAGTACTAGAGAACTGAAGTCATATATTGAAGTAAAGCCATTTTTTTCTCCCCTCGTGTGCTTAAAGACCTCAGTTCTTTCTATAGAGGTAGAAAGAGAGAGAAATGCAGTTGACAGACAAGACGTTTAACACAGAGTAAGGGGTGAGACTGAAAAAGATTTTGTGCACCTGCTGCCTAACTACTGTATAAGAAAAGTTAGGAAACTTGTGAGCAGAGTGAAATACTTATAAACTCTGCAGAACAGGAGTCCTGAGACTGCTCAGTCTTTTACTGACTAAGTTCTTCCAAGAATCTTGCACAAATTGTTAAGGGGTAGTTCTCAAAACCTCTTAAAGAAATAAGTGCTCATTACGCTTGATTTTCAAAGGAATTTCAGTGTAAAATCCCCTCCAGCTCTTGAAAATCTGGGCTCAGCTTTAGTGAGCCTTATTTTCTGATCTCTAAAATTGAGCTTTGTACCCAACTCCCTAAAAACCTTCTGTGTCTGTGGATGATGGTTATACAGTGCTGCTTTTACTATCCAGGCACGAGAAAACTCTACAACAGATAAGTTACATCAATTTTTGCAAAAAGCTGAAGAAAAACAGACTCGAGTTGGACCAAGGGTTGGACTTGATGATCTCTGAGGTCTTTTCCAACCCAATCAATTCTATGATTCTATGATTTCTTTCTGGATGCTGAGCTTGAGACTCAGATCTTTGAGCTGACCAGCTACCCTTTGCGCCTCCTTGTGCCTTTGTCCTATGTACATTGAAACTATCCTGTGTATATATTGCTAAATATTCCTCAGAAATACACAATTACAGAGTTTTGTGTATACAATGGCTGTGACTGGCTTTAGAAGTAATATCAGAGAGCTTACAGCTCCATCCTTTGGACTGAATAAGGTTAGGGTGAAGCATCCTGCCAGCCAGTTGAAGAGATATCATCACAGTTGGCCAAGACAAGGCCAACAGCAAAATATAAATATAGTTCCTTGAGTGGAGACAATAACTGCTGTGACTAACTCACAAATTGTTCACACTGCTCTCAATTCCAGCAGTACAAAGAACTGTCTGTTCTTCAACTATATTGTACAGGTATTAGGAAGAAAGACCCAAACCAAATACCAAAAAAACAAAGAATTGGCACAAGGAACTTTCCAAAAGTAAGGCAGCATTGGCACTGTAGGGAGAAAACCTTGCTTGGAAACCAGCATTTTAGTTTTGAATCTCTGGCTTTTCACACTCAAAGATGTGAGACCTTTGCCCACTTACACCAGGCAACAGGACTCTCAGTCAAAGCTCATCTGCACTGTGACACGGGACGTACAGAAATGGACATCAAACATTATAAAGTAATCTTGCTGTAACAGCTGAGTGTCCAGCTCCCAAAAGGGTGTGCAGAATCACAGCTCTACTCTTTCTACTCAGATGGCCGTAATTTGTCTGCAAGTTTCTCAGTTTTTTGAAAGGACCTCCCTTGAGTGGAATTAAACAGATTTCTTTTTCACTTCAGACAGGGAAACATTTCAGTTCTTCACCTTGCTCTGTACACAGTGCACAAATTTCTAAAGGTATCACAATGACCTAGCACGAGGCTGTGCCTTCTCTTCAAATTACTTTTGACAAAAGGAAAGAAAATACTAACAACTGCACTTACAATTTTACTGTCTTGCTGTCAGAAAGTGTCTTCCTTGACCAGTATGAAACTCCTGCACTTTTATCTCCTCTCACTTCATCTTCCTGTGTCATTTGGGGCAAGGAAAGAAACCAAACAGGCAATAATAATGAAAGAGACTGATGTTCCTCCACCTTCCAGCTCTCTTTTTTATCATCAATAGCAGTATGGTTGATTGGTTCAGGTAGGTAGAAAACTATGTGTGATTTGGATCAATCCCCATAAACTTTAGCTGTTCAAATGCTAACTGCATCAAGAGTCAAATACAAAGCTGAACCATCTCTTGCTTTCCTTCTCATTGCTTCTCTGAACCTGAAAGATGCAGCAAAGACCCAACTCAATCACTGAGTAAAATCTTTATTTAGGCTGGTCAAAGCATTAATAAGGTTTAACTAAGCGTGGTCAGAATTCATCCCTTTCTTATCCACCTGGTTTTGTTTCAGAGTGCTTCTGTCCTTTCTTCTCCTTTTTCCCATCTTATCAATTAGTCCATGAAAAACAGTTTTCATGGGCACTTGCAACACTACAAAGGAATCTCATATTGTCTCACACTGTTCTGTGCCATCGCGGAGTACCAGCCCCATCTGGGGACAGCAATGTGCTGTGTCCTCTTATCAAAACAACCTCGCTGTCATTTGTGTCTGAGTGAACCAGCCCCATACAAGTAGGATGGCACCAGTAGAGGCCACTGGCAGTCAATACTCTTCAGGTGATGTTACTTTCTGGATGTAATTCAGCTGGTTGCTGTTGCTGTGTGCTGGGCAAAACAGAAGAGTCATCCCTTTAAGCAAGGATCACAAAGCTGGAACTCAAACAGTGAAAACCCCTCTTTGTCTACTGTTGTAATCTGTATTGTGTACTGTTGTATTTTACTTGGCAGTACTGTAATCTATTGCTTTATTTATATAGTATTTTTGAGGAATTTTAGTTAGAAGTTGGGGCATAAACGGTCACTGCAAACACAGCTTTGTTTGGGTCTAGCGTGGGATTTCCAACTGAGAAGGGCCCCTCCCATTCTGCCTGATATGGAACACGTTTTCTTGCTTTTCGTAAAGTGATCTTGTGCAGACAGCCACCCCCTAAAACAGCAATGCACGTTTGAATTTGTAGCTTCCAATCTGGATGGGACTTGACATGTGCTTACACCCAAGTGCAAAACTGAATGTCTTCAGTGGTTATAAGCAAAAATTTTACATTAAGCACACTGACAAAAGCATCTGCTTGAACTGAAGTCTGCCTGTATTTACAGTTTCCTAAACATCCGAACTTCTGCCACTTTTATCCCCAAGGATATCTCATAATATGGTCTGAAAGAGAGACTTTCATTAGCATGTATACCACATGCAGCTTCTTCTCAATGGTTGCTTACAAATTAGATATAGCAGGAACTGTCTCTGACCTTCAGTTAATTATTTGATACCACTACTGAATTTCAAGAACTCCAGGGATTATCTTTTAGAAAACACCTGTTGAATATCTGAGGAGCAGCAAATGACACAAGGTCATTCATTCAGTAGGATAGTATTAGCATCCTACTCTGAGGACTGCAAAGCAATCCTGCACTCAGCACCACCGGTCAGAAGGCAGCAACAAGGGATTCATGGGGAAGGGGAATAATTTCTCATTTTTCAGAAAGTTCCATTACACTAACTTTAATAGATCTTTAAGAGTTACATTCACAGGAATCCTGCCTTAATTCCTGTTTACTTTCTCTCTGGACCAACACAGCAGAGACAGTTCAGTGAGGTGAGAACTTTCCTGAGCATGTTAACTGTAGAAACAATTTCATTTATGGGCACATCTCACCTGGACTCCTGCTTCTGAACATGGCTTGCTTTGTTGGATCCATCCACATGCAAATTGACAAACACAGTAATAGTCATATGAGCAGCAATTTCTTCAAGCTCTACTTGACAGGCAAGCACCTCAGAGTGCACAGAGATGTTACAGTCTTGTTATAACCTTGAGGGAACTCAGATAATTAGAACTGTTATGGTAATATTAGCCATAGTGACAAAAGTACATTAGTTTACTCCATTGACTTTTATTTGACTGACCAAATGCTCGTAACTTGCCTTTTAAAAGTTATTCTAAATTTATCATTTCCTCTTACTCATCCCCTATAATGCATGAATATGAGGGGGGGGGGATGGGAAAAAAGAGAGGGGGAAAAAAAAAAAGACCAACAATAAGACAGTTACACAAGGTCACAGTCAGCCCAAGAAAGACTCAAAGAATTAACTGTGTTCTAGGAAATGCACTTGGAAGGGTTGAACCCATATACTTGGCAAAGAAACGCAAGTCTCTGAAGACAAGTAGCATCCCTGCTTCACTGAGCTGCCTACATATTTCCTCCAAGATGGATATGTGATGGATTTGTGGGGAAGTGAGACTGGCTAGGAAGATAGGAAAGAAAAGTTTGGAAAGAAAAGTTCGGAAAGAAGATTTCAGAAAAAAATATAGTCTTGCTGTGTACAAACATGCTGCAGCAAAGAACAGCCATACAGCTCTCTCATCTAACTCTAACACAAAAACCCAAAACAAAACCAAAAAAACCCAAAACATGTGACCTACAATATTAAGTAGAATCCATAATGCCAAATTGCTCTTTGAAAGATGTGGCACTTCAGGTGATGTCTCTTAGAGGATGCTGAGCTTGGACCAGGATTTTTGTTGGAGGAGACGTGCAAGCAGATCCACCTCCCATCTTCTCAAGCACTTCCTCCTGCTATTTCTTACCTGACCTACTGCTCTATCAGCAGTTTGTCATCCTGCAAAGCCTTAACTCCTCATCCCCAACAACCCTAGAGCACCCCCTGGCTCACTGCACTCTGAGAGAAGACCTGGACCTGAAGTTTTGAACCAAACGATTAGAATAATTCTTTTGGCAATTACTAGAGAACCATATTGGGTGGAAAAGTAAACAAAGTTTTCAGGACAACTTTTCCTGAGCAAAGCTACATTGACCATATGTGACAGCTCCTTACAATAGCTTCAAAATAGCTTAATTTTGACTTGTTTAAGTCTTGCTTTGCCTTGCACCTGAACTTATTCAACACTAGCATCAAGAGACAGAAGAATGGTATCAAAGTTTATAATGCTCAGAAACCTATCAGGAAAATAGAAATTCCTTTCACCTTTTAAAAAGAAGAAAGACCACTCTTCTCATAAGTGCAGTCTAGCTGGGACAGCAGGAGACATCTCCAGCTCTCCAGGACAAACACTACTGGCTGATCAAATCCACCAACGTCAAAATCTTGTCACTGCTCTGTTATGCTCCAAAAGACAAAGAGAAAACAATCCTTTATGCATTCAGCCTTACCTATGAGATACAATATACAGCAGAAAGTATATTCAATCACACACATTAGGAAAAAAATGACAGAAGAATAATGAATAGAAAGGAAACAAATGAGAAGGAGGCATTTGGAGGGGAAAACACTGTCATTGAGACTGTCAAAACTGAATAATAGATTTAATTGCTTAACATCTGAAATAAATCCTTGCGGTAGCTTCAAAAACCTCAAATTATATTCAAGCTCTGACACCAAGTGCAGTGAAATCAATAGGAAGACATTTAGTGCTTAAGAAAGTGAGCAGATCAGAGCATGCGTAAGACACTAAAATTTGATTTTGCCTGAGGCTGTGCAAATTTTTTACTTCAGTTTTGCTCCCTAGTGATAATATACGCTTTGGTACACCAGGAACTAATGCGCTTATGCATAACTTTACAGATTATTACTGAGATTTTCTACAGCGATGCCTGTAGTTCCAGACATAATTATTTATAAAAAGTCTTAATTGTTTGAATTGTTTTTTCCCCTCAGCTGTTATAGTTACTTTTCATTGTTATTACTTTATTTTTCTGTATTGATCAACTACAAGGAATATAAAAACAAACTTACACGGCAAATAAGCTATAGCTACTTCAAGCAAATAGAAAGAACAAACCTCTTACAACAGGGGGCTGGGTTTTTAAAGCATTCAAACTTGGTTGCATTTCTGTACAGATGATTTGCTACACTGAGACTTGCCTATTGTGCACAGAAGAACTCTAAGGCAAATAAAACTTTTACTAAAAATGAGATAAAGCCTGTCATTTTCTAAAAGGGGAATAAAACTTTGGAGAAGGACTGTCTTCCTCGAAGTGTGAGTTTGAAAAGTATGTTGTGCATCGATCCAATATGCCTTATTACAAAGATGAGAAGCAAATCAATGCAGAGGAGGAACCAAACAGAAAACAAAATCCCAACAAATCTGAGAACTGCACTAGAAACATGATAAAATATAGATAGAAAAAGTACATACAGACACAGTTACTGATTAACAACAAGATTCTATTAGCTGACATTTCACCACTGGAAACAACAGGGAAGAAAAGAGAGTTCATGGAGATCCAGAGGACTGAAGTCTGTTTTCATGATGCACGCTCAGCAGCTTAGATGCCAAAGCAGCTCCAGGTGTTTCCATTTGGCAGAGAATCCTTGTTATACAGCCCTGTCCCTCTGCCAGCCTATTAGCCCAGGACCAACAAACACAAACTCTGCCTCCCTGCACTGGATGTGAATGTTTTTGCATGGTCCACAAAGTTACAGCTCTTGGTGTTGTGTTGTAGTGTTTCAGCCACCATTGTTTGGTTAGTTGGAAATCTTTTAATTGGTTACCTTACAAACTATTCTCCCATTAAACCAGGAATCATTAAGAACAGATATCTAGCCTTAAAAAACACAACCAAGCAAAAAATAACTCACAAATAAAAAATACTTCCAACTAACTTAAACCAAACATTATTCACAGACTTAAGAATGTGATAAATAAATGTTAATTGACTCATTCTGTGCTTTCATCTTCTAAAAACCCAATACAACCAAACTTTCTATCTCCACCTGAGTACACTGTACTTAACTGTCTCCAAGTCTCTATCAAAAAGCTGCTTATTAATTAACTAAAAGCTTATAAATATGAACACAGGGGACAAAACTATGGCTGAAGCAGACAATTTTCTGGAAACAGACTGACAATCTTGCTCTGACCATTAGTGTCTACTATTAGTGTAGCTAAATAATTTTCTAGGCTGTCACTAGAGATAATGCTTTCCACAGGAGCACTAATGAGCAGGCAACAGACACAAGGTGATAATTCTCCAGGAACATTCCTGCAAGTACTAACCCAGCAGGCCATAAGCAAGTCCTGGCAACCTGGAGGAAGAGCTGCTACTGTAAAGACAAAATTCCTAGACCTGATGATGTCTCCACATTCTAACATAAAGGGTGCCACCCTTTGGAGAGGGAAGCAGCAGAGAAGAAGAGCCCAAGTGAAAATAACCCATGAGTCACTTCAAAACTGTGAGCTGCAACTTGTTGCCTCTGACTCAAAATGGCATCTGGGAATATCTTTATTTACAAAGTTGAAGGTGAGTAAAAAGAAAGGAAAAGCATGTACTCTGGTATTCTTAATTCAAGCTGGCAATCAGACCCTGGCAACAGAGAGAGGTTGCTGTGCTTTCAAGTCCGTTCTCCTTCCCAGTAGGGCTGTCCCTTGTCTGTGCATCTCCTTCAGAGACTTTCTCATTTTCTCTGGATTCGTGGGCATAAAGGGAAGCCACGTTGTATGACCCCAGAGTTTGGCATAGCATCTGCCCCATTCCACATGCAAAATTATTTGCTTTACTCTTAAAACTTTTCTGTTAAAATAGACCAATTTTGGGGTTTTAAGAAAATCTTTGCAAGGTGTTGTCTCCTCTGCATTAAATTTCAGGTTGAAACCAAATCTCTTGGTTTCTTGACGCCCCTCTGCACCATTAATCTTAATCTTTTAATTAGTCATCCTCTGCTAGCTTCCTGAAAGGCTTCTGCTCCCACATCACTACTTGAAACACCATCCTCCTAGAAATCTCTTTACCAATGTGGGAGTTGTGCAAATGCAAATAAACAGACATTTAGACAAAAAAGTTCAAAGAGAACCTCCCATACATTACAAACAACATACAATTAGAAGCTCTTTGGAGTGAAAGAAAAAACCCCAACCAAACAAAAAGAAAACAAACAAAAAAAAGCTGGTTGCAGGTAAAGGAAGGGTGTTAGCAATATAATGATGTGATTCTCATTCTACAGCAGAAGAGCTCTTGAGGATCTATTAAGAAAGGTGTGCACAGAGCAGAAAATAACAGGCACTTGGTGAGAAGTGCTCTCTCCTGTCTGCTGGCACTCAGGTCTTACCATGAGTTAGTAAACAAAGTGAGGAACAGAACTTTGGGCAGTTCAGACTGTATGGATTCAGCTCCCTCTTTCTACAGCCCTTGAGCAAGACACCAGATAGCTGTGAAGAGCTCAGGTTGATAACCTGTTTGGAATGCTTAAGATCAGTGTATTTGCAAGGAATTTCTTCACTGAATTCCTTTCCTTACCTGCCCTAGAAAAACCACTCCATTCTGGATAAAGAAAAGAACCAGGCAGCTCATCCATAGATAGGAAAGGGAAAATGCAGAGGCAAATGTAGTGATTGCCCTCATATAAGGGTTGGATAAATTGAGTTTTGGAAGATTAAATACTTATGAATATGCTAAACACGGTGGGCAGGTGTAGGGGGACATACAAAGCTGGAGAAAGGCCAGGAGAGATTAATCAGAAATACACTGTGCAGCCAAATTGCACAGAAAGTCCCTCAGTAAGATAAGCAGACATAGAAAACAAAATTAAATAAAAAATAAGGTTCTAATGCAGTTATACTTTCCAGCACAATCTAACGGGAGACCTCCAGATAGATTTTCAGAGTGTTAATGGGTCTAAAGGTGGGATTTTCCAAAACTTGCCTCATAAAGTCCCAGAAAGTGCCAGTCTGAACTTTTAGAGGTCTAAAATACTTATATGCCCTGTAGGCCTTGACAGGAAAGGTATCTGGGTCCATGTTCATTAAACCTAATTCCTTTTCCCATTGGGATTGCAGATAAATAAGAATTTTAGTTAAATTTTAGCTGTAACCAAGCTTATCCAATGCAATCCTTTAAGACACAAAATACAACTCTAACACAAACAGAGTGGGGTTCTAAGCGATATCAGTTTGTTATTATTACCCAATATTTCTCACATAATAAAGAAAATTATAATAAAGAAAAAAATGGCCCAACGTTTTAAATATTTGATTGATATTTGAGAGCTCAGAATTCAAGCTTTGGGGATATTTTTCAGTTTAACTAAAGAGATTTTCCTAAACTTCAGTTCCTCTGATTTTCCTTTTTTTCTTTCAAAATAGCTAAAAGTCAAAAGCAATATCTTATGTCAGGCCATTTTGCTCGTTTCAAATTTTTGTTCATAAAGGGTACAGTTAAAAAGAAGTGAGAAAGAAAATATAATTTTGAAACCAAACTCCAGAATTTCAGTTTCAAAACAGCATAAACCAAAACATATCCACACTACCAAAAGAATAAACTTCTAAATATAAAAGGAAATGTTTTAATATTTACAGAATCATCACCATTTATTTATATATTGTCTTAAGTTGTTCTTATCATATGACTCAGTTTCCCAAGTACATTCAGTCCTTATGGTGCTGCTTTTCCCAAACCCCCAAACCCTTTTTCTTTGTGACAAAGTTGCTATTCTTTGGGGAATTGTCATCCAGGTCTAGCTGTGATAAGCTGAATCATTTTGCCATAAATAGCATAAAAAAATATCAGAACAACCTAAATAATAGCATTATTTGCAAATACATCTCAATTTTTCCCATATCTTTTGTGGGAGTTGCGAGCCCTGTTGCTGTTCACCAGCTCTGGGATCTAAATGTCATGCCTGGTGGCTAAAATGTACTTTTTGCTTATTCTCCTTTTACGCATTTGTATTGTGTTCTTGCCTCTTTCTTAGTCTAAAGTGATGGATAAATTCACAGATCTTTGGCGATATCCTAGAGAGTGGTGCCAGAGAACAAGTCTGGGCAATAGGAGCTTCCAAACAAGAACTCTGCATGTACGGTTGGACTGGATGATCTCAAAGGTCTCTTCCAGCCCTGATGGTTCTGTGATTCTACGACCCAGAAGACAACACAAGCCTCTTGAAGCTGAAGAGTTTCTGTCTATCAACTAAATCAAATACCTTTGGCAATGCCTACTGCCAGGTAGCAGAATGACAGACGAAACCCAAATAGCTCTGAGTTCTCACTGCTAAGCCCTAAAAGCACATTTTTGAAACTGACCTATCTTGTCCTGGAGCTCATAATTGTACGTACCTGCTGTGAAAGCTGAATAAGCAGAGCTTTTAGGAAACAGAATCCAGGAGCACAGCTCTCCACTGATGGAAAATTGAAATGATGAAGCATTATCCCTGCAGAAATAAATATCGTAGCAAGGAAAGCTGGATGAAGACGGAAACGAAAACTGACAGAGAGGTTATTTCAGAAATTACAGCTAGGACAGGAGTCAGTAATTACATGAAGAGTCTAGAGGGCTGCAGAGATTTTTCTCTGAACCTTGCTTGTTGTCTGTAATGATATTTTCCTTTAATGTACAACAGACCTTTCATATTGACAATTACTAATGTCTCTGGATGAAGCTGGGTGTCTAGCACTCCTCAAGGATTCTGTGGCCTTTTCTATTAGCATACCACATTCCAAGAGAGAGGCAGTGTTTACTATACTATCCCCTGAGCTGTAAGAAGCTCTCACTAGCGTAGCACCAAAAGTTGAGCTATCTGTGTCAGGAAACTCATTAAAATAATAAACACAGACGATCTCTGAAAAGAGGTAATCAGAAAGCAAACCCTTTTCCACTTCAACAAGCCTGTGTGTTTTACAGAAAGGGTGGACGACTCACAGAACAACAAGAAGTATCACAAAACAGGAGATTTTTATTTCAGTTTTGAAGAAACAGAGAATATGAATGTTATGCTATGGAACTTTACCCAGACCCTATGGCCAAACCATGCGTAGTTCTGTCTTGTTCAGGTGAAACATTTCTTTGAAAATCTAGTAAAAGAGTTAATTCATAAGCTTGAATGCACCTGGTTTCAAAAAGGTATATTTTGTTTTCTTCCCTTAGTCCTTTCAGGAGAACAAGAGACATCAAATTCAAAAGAAAAGCAATCTCCTCATCCCTAGGAAGGATTAAAAACCAGACTCTGCTTGATCAAGAGCAAAGGATGCCGGCTCTGACACACAGAGGAACACCTCCTTCTCCTTCTCCTGCTCATTCCTAGCTGAAGGACTGTGTGCACACATACACACGTGTAGGAACACACAAGACAATGAGGAGTTTAAAGAGAAAGAAAAAAACAACACTAATGTCATCCTATGCTAGAGATTAAATGGGCATAACTTTAAAACCCTTACTACTGTTTCTTCTTTCTCCTCAGACTAAGAAAAACAAATTTCCATTGCTACTTGAAAGGGATTTATTATCTGTCTACATTCAATCTGTTGGAAATGTTTTCCTCAGCAACAGAATATTCACATAACAGTGTTCTCCGTGTCAGGTTCACAATAGCTGTAGGACTTACTAGACTGACTTTGTGTTGAATATTCAACAGTAACTCACTAGTCATATGAAACCACCTCATAGGAGTCAAAATGCACATAAGCTAAGACAGAATATTTAAAATATATTCCTAACAAGATTTTGAAAACAAAACGCACTTTGTGCAGAACAGTAAAGGCTGGTGTGCAGGCCAATTGTCAACAATCCTGCACTAGCGTATTATTTGTGTACACGGAATTTTTTTGGTTTAAAAGAGAGGCTCTTGAGGGCTTGCAAAGGCTGACGCACTTCTCGACAGTGTTATAAATCCTTCCCTTCCTGACTGAGCCACTTTGAACAGTTCATGGTCCACTTGTGATTGCTTAAACCTTTTCCCTCCACAGAGAAATTAGATAATTCACATTAACATTGAAGGCACATATTTACAGAGACAATGATGCAGGAAAAAGGCTCTGGGCACTTTTGCTGTTGCTGTGCTCTGTCAGACACAGCTGGAACAAGCAATTTGCCCGAATGCAGACATGGCAGGGCAGAGAAAATGCGACACGACACAAACTTTCTATAGACAAAAGGATCATAACTATGACTTAGAGGAGCATGTTTTTATATATTGAAAGCAAAAGGAGCCTTTGAAAAGGTGAAAGCCCTGGTCTCCAGGGAGAGAGTTTGCCAGAGGGTGGAAAAGGCCTACCAGAATTCAACATGCTCCAGTGAAATCAGATTAGATGTATTTCCTCTGTTATTGGCAAGGCCTACAGCAAGGTCTTCAAGAAAGGAGGCACCTAGTAAGAAAATTGAGCTGAGCGAGAAGAAAGAGACTTCCTCAAAAAGACTAGACAGAACTCAGAAGCCAAGAGTTAAGAGCGCACCTGAGGAGAATTTTGGAAACAACAATGTCCTGCTGAGAGATGAGTTCTGGGCAGCACTAGGAGGAACAAAGAGTGAGGCAAGGATAAGAGATTTACACTCTTCTCTGGGAAGGAAAATAATTCCATCTATTTGGGATCTGATCAAATCATTTAATAACTTCAAAGCCCTTTCCAACGTATAGCCTCAACCCACTCCCCTTGCTGCCCCTCCAGGTTGAGGCAATGAGCCCAACTCCTCTTTCCACAGCTTGATACTTCCCTCGATCCAAGGACTGTCTCTTCACAGCTCTGTCTGAAAGCCACTGCCCTGGAATGGAGTCAAGCACACATCTGTGTCCAAATTACACGTTTTATCTAGCCACAAAATTTACGCAAATGGCAGGCAGGCTGTCATCTACTACCAGCAATCCATTTCTCCTCCTACTTTTCTACCACAGCTAATTGATGTCAAGTCATCTCAGCAGTCTTTTAAAAGAGAACAAGGATATACAGATGTTGCTTGGTGTTTTCAATAACAAACAACCCAGGGGAAAATGTTAAAAATTAAAGCCTGCAGTGCTGCTACAGAAGAGAGCCATTTGGTTTAAAATCACATTATTTGCAAGTACTTTCATTTCTGACAAATGGCAAATGCAGCAGCTATAGAAGCTTGCCAGGCCAGCCCACTCTTTTTTACCTGCTGTGAGCTGAAGCGCTTGCAAACTTTGCTCTTGCCTTCTCACAACTCCTTCCAGCCTGGTAACTAGAGTAGTTAGGGAGTTTATAATCATCCTTCCTTCCTCTCTCCCTTAGCACAGAAATTTCCTCTGCTCTTTGAGACTAGTTTTTCTAGGTATTTCTCTGACTAACTTCTAGCTCCTGTAACTTTCCCACCTTTTCTCTTTTAAACAGGCCTTTAACAACCAAGGGAAAAAAATTAAGTGTCCTGGGAAAACCACTTTTGGCAAGGTGAAGAAATTTAGGTGTTGGTGAAGCAGGTCCTTGCAGAAACACAAAATTCATATCAACAAGACAGGAACAAGAAGCCACGCTGGACAATTTTCACAGCTGTACATCATCATGATACCAGTTTTCCGATCTTGGGCTCTGGCACAGCATCTACAGCAGTAGCTCTGAGTTTTCAGATGTTCAACACAAGATTCTTGAAATTATGTTGAACTCCTGGAAAAAGGTCATTGGCTCGGGTAAATAAAAAAAGATGCAATTACCCACTTTTTTTCTTTTTTTTTTTTATTTTTCCTTGTGAAATCAAGAGTATAAAATTCCTTTCTTCCTTGCTAGTTTAAAAACTTTATGAGGTTCACATACTACTTCATGTAGAAGGACCCACATAATCAACAGATTTTTCAAGTGTGTGAATACCTGCACTAAACGGTGTCCTCTGGGCTTTTCTCATATTGAAAGACTGAGAATAAGACTGTCCATCTCTTGCTTCTCCATGAATCCCGAAGCCACCACCAGGATAAAGACTGCAAGTAGCAAAGGAGACTCTGCAAAGCACTCAGTGTGTGGCACACATACCTTCATACAAGCATCAAAGAGGGCAGAGTAAGACCTCGGAACAACTCAAAGGTCAGAATTTGAGGGTTTCACCCATAAACCCTTTGAGTTTTACTCATCAGTTGAGATCCTCTCCTAAATAGATAGTGAATCACACTAGATGGCCTTGCATCTTCCAGCTTGACCTGAGATTGGATTCTCCGTAATAGCATTTTCTGCTTTTAAGTACTTTAACAAGCAAAAAACACACAGGTTTTTCTATAATAGTCACAAAACCAATAACAAAATATGATTATGTGGTCAACCAGCTCAATGCTCAGCAGTAATATGCGTGATTTAAATAGATCTAGAAGTGGAATTAGAAGAAGAAAAAAAAAAGTACAGCAGCAGGTACCTTTCTCCTCCACTTTAAGTTTTGGAAAACTAAAAATCATTGCATTTCCTACTGGAGTTTATTGAAAACAATAAATCCCGTCTATTTTGTGGCTGGCTTAATGAACCTAATACTCCCACACTGAAAACTTCTTCTTAGTACAACAGCAATAGATAAACTAGACGTCTCACAAAAAACCCAAAAAGCAAAAAAAAAAAAAAAAAAATGTTGTTGGCATTTGCCTGCCTAGTACAACATTTTCACTTCAGTCTGGAGAAAATAAGAGATGAGAAACCTCTCAAGAAGTTGAGTTTTTTACTTCAGCTCTTGCTTTATATTTTATACCTGTGGTAGTATTTCAGGTTGCAGGTGCCACAGTTGCTTAAGGAATAAATGCCCAGAAGTTCAACACTCGATGTAAGCACACTCTGAACGCCAGAGAGTGATGGCAACAGCATTGGAAACATCAGAACCAAAAACACTATCCCAGAAGGTCTTATTATACCTGCTAGACAGCCCAGAAAGCAAAGGGAGTGTTGTGGTTAAGTCACAGAAGCAGAGCTATGGCCAATTCAGGCCTTCCAGATTACACCACCACACAGGTCTGAGCAGCGCTGACTGTTCGTCCGGCAGCAGTGTGCGACTGGGAAACCAAGGAGCTCACTCCCCTCCTGGTCCTGCCCCTGGGAAACCAAGGAGCTCGCTCCCCTCCTGGTCCTGCCCCTGGGAAACCAAGGAGCTCGCTCCCCTTCTGGTCCTGCCCTGAATGGTTGGAGAGCAGGCACTCCTGCACCAGGACACAAGGGATCTCTGGAAGTCAACCCCCCTCACCCAGCTTGGTTTCTGCAGATTTCCCTTCATTCTTCCACACCAGTGTCTTTGTTTGCCCCCTGGAAGCTTTTTAGGCATTTTCTGACTTTCATTTTTTATTTAGCAGCATATTTTAATAGTTGTTCTTTTCTAGACAAGAACCTTAAAACTACAAGTCCAATAGTTTTTAATTTAGTGTAACTTTTCTTGATATATTTATGAATTTCTTAATATTAGAAGAGGCTTCAATAAGTAAAAATTGCTGGAGAATATTAAAATTTTCAGTCTTCTCCAGGAATACAAATTTTCAGGTCTGCTGAACAGGTGTCCTGGTTTCAGCTGGTATAGAGTTAATTTCTTCTCAGTAGCTGCCCAGTGCTGTGTTTTGAATACTGTGAAGTTGTTGATAACACACTGATGTTTTGGGTTTTGCTAAGTCATATTTATCCTAAATCAAGAACTTTTTCTTTTCTGTATATGTGTGTCTTATGCTCTGTCAGTGGGGAGGTGCACAAAAGAAACTGGGAGGGGGCATTGCCAGGACAGGTGACTTGAACTGGATGAAGGGATATTCCACACCGAGGGACACCATGCCCAGTATATAAACTGGGAGTATATTACCAGGAAGGGAGGGCCAGTCTGGGTTTGGGAGAGGGGTCTGGCATTGGTCAGTGGGTGATGTGCAATTATATGATGCAACAGTTGTTTGATTTTTTTTCCCCATCATTATTATTATTATTTACAACTATTATTAATAATTCAGAACTAAGTAAAACATAAACCGTTCTTATCTCAACATGCAAGTTTTACTTTCAATTCTCCTCCCGATGCCACCAGAGGTGGGGTGGATAGGGGGGTTTGTCCAAGCATCTGCATGATGCTTTATTTCCAGCGGGGCTTAAACCACAACAATGGGATAAAGTTTACTTCCAGATGTATATTTTAAAAGAATAGTTTTCATACACATTTCTAAGGAAGAAATGAGGTCTGAAGAGACTTAACCAATAACTGGGGAAAGAAGAAAAAAATCCCAGGACAGTTGCTTAGGTCACAGAGGTACAGAAGTGTTTCGTCTCCACTCTCACACATCTCCAATCCAGATTCTAAATTGCATTCATTGGTGCAATCACTGAGGAGTTTGCTTTGCAGGCTCCAGTGACACTCCCCATGCACAGAAGCACATAAAGCACCAGGAGAAAAGGTTGCTCACAAGGAGTTTCCATCAGTGCTTGCTTAATTAAGAAAAGACATTCCCTGGAAAATCCAGGCAATGTATGGATAGCACACCAACGCAACCTGAAAGTGACTAATGTATACAGGTTGGTTCAAATGAGCTTCACCAACTTCACCACCTGGTTCCTGGCAGGCATGTGCCACAGTCCACAGGAGAAATCAGCATCACACATCCCACATTTCCTACTTTTAAACCACATTAAACTGTTCAGACCTTTTTAAGCATCCTTTGGTGCCCAGACTGTGACCTCCCTATTCCTCTGAGGATTAAATCTCTCTGTGAGATTCTGAAGAACCATAAATGTTCAATAATGTCATTTGTAGTGTGGAATGTACACATTTAGTTTCCAGGTTTTACCTGTAAGACACATTCTACATTGGCCCATGGCTTTTAATCTAAAAATTACACTCACTATGTATTTTCTACAGGTGTTTTCTACAGGAAATATTTTCCACTATTCAGGCTCAATTTTTTGCTTAATCAGTTCTAAAGGTAATTCCTGAGGGAGAAAAGGTAGAAAACTATTTATTTCCTGATTAAATTTTCCCATGGTCAGAACTCTTCAGGTTCTACATGGCTCTTACAGCAATTCATAAAAATAACATAAGTAATCAAAACAAACACTCTCAGATCAAGAAAATTCAGGCTATTTTATCTTTCAAAATACATCATATTACCCTGTACAGAGACAGATAGATAACATTCCCATAGACAACAGAGAGAAAAAAAAAAAAAAACATAAAATTTAATGGAGCATTACAAATGCTTGGTTAGAAGGCATGGTTAGAAAACTAATTTTCAGACTAGCAGGCCACAAGTGGTAAACAAATTCCCAATACAAAAATGTTTCAAATGGAAATTGCATAAAATGAATGATGCTTATTCATGGCCACAGCAGGCTGAGAAAAAAAATTAATTTAAAAAGTTGTTTGTTTTTTGGGTGTTTTTTTTTTCAACTAAGCCCAGGAACATCTGATTTTTAAATCAATAGCTGTCTCTAACCAAACTGAAGTGCTTGTACAACTTCAGACAGGTAATTACTTACAGGGATTGGATGAGGAACAAGCATGTCAAGGGATATTGCTACGTCAATCTCTCTTCTTTTATATTTTATTGGAGCCTTTTGGTTGTTTCAGAGATCAACACTAAGAACTGATTTTGTCCCCTAGTAGGTGCAATATAAAGAAAAGCCAATATACTAGATACACATCTTTCATGGATGCTTTTTCAAATAGTTTAGTGTCACTGTTTAGGTGCAATATTCAGAGAAAAGATACAGTTTTGAAGAGATTTAGACTTTTTTCCTGAGATTATCCATTGCAAAATGAACTAAGCTCCATGGGAAGGGAATTATGAAGATGCCAGCACAATGTTTGAAAATTACTTAATTTCAAGATGAAACACATCTGTAAGACCCTTTGTGTGTGTGTATATATATATAGAGAGAGAGAGAGAGAAGGGATAATACTGTTGCACTTCTTCAAAATCTGTCAACATGACACAGTAATGAAACACCATTTACCTCACCATCGAGGAAGCCCCATAATACACCTTCAGCCTAACCAACAGCTGATATGACCACTTTACATTTTTTCCACTGTTTTTATTAGAGTATTTGAGTTGCCCTCTTAAATTTTATGGCTTTTATTAAAAAGTTTACTTCTAGCTGAAAACCTACGATTTTCACATTTTGAAAACATCTTAACCTCCCAAAAGATATAATTTGCTTCTTTTTATCAAAACTACAGTTTTCTCTAAATATAAATCTGTGCATGTGTACATGTGTATTGCTACATCCACCAGCAATTTCCGTGGGGAAAACCTGTTCTTTGCAGATTTAATTTTCAGTATTAAAGTTTGGGCTTTTTTAAGATGGAGAAAGCTTCTATCTCCAAAGTCCAAAACCTTCCCAAAAGAAAATTATCATCTGCCAAGCAATCACTTCAAATTTAACCCAAGCAGCTTTTTAAATCTACTCTCCTGGACTTGGGAGAGGTCAGCAAACAAGACTCCCACGTGCCCTTCCAGGCTCCATGGCTGCGTGAGCTGCAAGAGTGCAAAACAAGACTCTTCCTCCATCTCATCCTGGCCACCCATGAAAGTGACACCTGCAAGGAGAACTACAGCACTCACATCCCTGATCTCTGTAGCATCAGCCACACTTGCCCTTCCATCCACCCTCATCTCTGTAGAGGAATGCACTTATTTTCCTCTGGTTTTCCTCTCTTTTTCATGCAAGGAAAATGAAAGCCATTTGTAACTGAGATTAAGTATCCACAGACCAGATTCAGAGGTGGGCAGGCACGCAGCAAGTCACGACTATTACACAGCTGGGGCTTGCATTCACAAGTTCAAAGGCATTGGCTCACCTTAAAAATTAACCTGAGACACAATTAGTGTATGATTCAGTTAAAAATCCCAAAAAACTCACTTGTCTAAAGCAAAGCTTCACTTACTGAATTATCCTGTTACTACACAATGTACTTTGGCTGTTGCAATAGTTCATTTTTTATTTATGATATAAAAGGGGATCTATTCTGAAGGTTCCAAAATCCTTCATTCTTCTGCTGAAGTCTCTCTCATTTATTATTTACATCAAAGAATTCTCCCTTGAACCGACACACACATCTCATTTCCCTTATTCCTTAATTCAAGACCTCTTTAACTACAGCTGCAAAAAGAAATATAAACACAACATTAAAAAGTACAATTTGAGCAAAACATTGAATAACTGACAGTGGAATAACTGACAATTTATGGTTTATGAAAAATGCTTTCTTTCCCTTCTGCTGCTTTTTGGAGATGTTTCACTTCCAAATCTACTTAAGATAGAAAGTCTACTGAACTGAGACGTTATAATCATATTTGCTGATTACTTTTGCAATTGTCTCCTGCAATCTTCTAAATAAGTCATTAGACTCCCACTGGCTGTTTCCAGGACAGAAAAAGATAACATGAACATCCAACAATTATTATTTTCTCAGTCCAGCTGTACTCACATCCCACATTTCACACGTATTTAGGTCTGAGCACATCATAGGCTGCTATTACTATACACGGCAAATTGATGATGACCTGAAGGAGCTGACTGCTCTTTTAGCTCTTCACATTACCATGAGTCAGAGATCCCCAAAACTGCATCCATGGGAGGAAAAGAGAAACTAATCACCCCAGAAACTGTGGGCTTAATTGCTGTTTGCACCTCCCAGCTCCTCCTCAAGCCCTGCAGAACAGCTCAGCGCCAGCAGCTGTGATCCCAAAGAGGTACCATGTCCTCAGGGGTGCACCTCCTCTGGGAAAACAGGCCAAAATTCAGCTCCTTTCCTCTGTTAGGAAAGTCAGGATGTGTAAGGATTATTTCTGACTGATAAGGATACATTTGCTGCATACATTTGCAAGTTAAGGTCTAAGTTAGCCACAGACTGTTTACCTTCAGAGCTGTAGTGCCTGCAGGTTTGGGCATTCAGGGCTTTTTGGAGTTTTGTGCTGGTGTTCTGTGGTTTTGGGTTGGTTTAGGTTTTCCTTGTTTGTTTTGTTCTGGTTTGGGTTTTGGTTTGGTTTGGGATTTTGTTGTTGTTTTGTTGTTATTGTTTTATAATTTCTGGATTTGGGGTTTTGGTTTGGTTTTCGGTTTGTTTGTTTGTTTCTTTTAACTGAAGGGAACTTGTTCATACACAGCTCTGCAAACAAATTCCAGAATTTTCAGTGATATGGCAACAAAATAGACTAATATTACTGGCTGTTGTTCCCAAGTGAATAAGTCAGGAGACCAATAACTCGATAACTGGGGTAGATACAAGCCTGGTTTGGGTGAGGAATATCCTTTGATATTTCTGACTATCTTATCAACATTTTGCAAGCTTCCTTAGCCAAAACTGGTGACTACGGATAACTGAATTTTGTTCTCTATCCTGTTACCACTGTTACCAAGTCTAATGGGACAGTGTTCCAGATCTTTACAAGTTGTGATAGAAAGCAATTTCTTAGATATTTTTAGATTATATTAACATATATTAACATCATGGTTACATCTTAATTAGCTCTTATTTTTGTTGATTTACTAGCTTGTTAGCATGTGATCTTCTTTTCCCATCTGCCTCTGGGAAATTGAAGCTGGATTTTATACATTAGAACTACAGCATAGTCAGTGTTATTTCTTATCATATTCAATGATTTCCCTGCCACTTCTTCCCCCTGTAGCAATACAACACAACCCAAAAGGGGCCTGGACCAACACTCTTCCACAATAGTGACTATCCAGGGGGTGACACCCCTCTCCCCGGTCAAAGTGCAGCGCCCCTGGGTCACTTCTAAAGCAGTATGACAAAGAAAGCACAGGTCTGCTGGCAGATGGAAAAGTGTGCTGGTAGCAAAAACTACTGATAACAAGCCGTACTAAACATTGAAATAAACTGTCAGTAGAGAGGGAATTAAATATCCATCACAGGCAACTTGAAAGAATAAATAATGAAAACAGTGGCCAGGAAGGTGAAGGCAGTTGTTCCTCTGGTGACAGATTGACAATCACTTGGTATTCCTCCCCAGGTTTCCTTCCCCTCCTTCACTCTAGACAGAAAAACAAAAAAATTGCTCCCTCTTTCTCTCTGGGAGGAGATCCTCCACAGTCATCTCTACAGCCCCACCCAGCGCAGCAGGAGACAGGGCAGGAGAGCCTTCTTAGCCCCCACCTTGGAGGGCAGATGCAAGAATGCAGGGCACTTCCACGGCTCCACGAGCAGGATGCCAATCACACCAAGTTTTCCCTTCTTATATTCCTTCCTCTCATAAGATTGGCCTAAATCCACCTGCAGCAGTTTCCTTCACACCCTCTCTCGGTGAGTTTAGCAGGCACTAAGGACTCTTAGAATAACTTAGTACAAGGGCAGAAGGAAATTAATCTGTTTCAAAACACACACACAAATTCATCTTCATTGCACACCAGTGAAATAGCTCCTGTGTCAGGGCAAGAGGCAATTGCTCCTCTAGGTGCCAGGGTCAGCATCAGCAGTCATTTGCATATTTGTTTAGCATCAACTGGGTTTGGCAATTAGCACTTTGCACTGCTGTTTAGTTACAGAGCAACAAGTGAATGCTGTTTCACTCCCAGCACTAGGCACTGACAGAGGGCAAAATTAAGCCCACAGTGTAATTAGGGGTGTTCCTGGAACTGAGTCCACTGTGGGGTTTTTTACCTCATGGTTTAGCTTTACCACCTAATTGGAGATACCACACAGACTGCTTGGTAGCCTATGGAATAACCTAGGCAACGGAGCAGGAGAGACTCTCCGCTTTCCTTTTGCTTTTTTAATAAATAAATGTAAGAAAAAGATGTAATTACCACAGTGTGACCATCCCCATTTATGCAGTGGTGTGTGGAGGAGGAGGAGAGAATGTCCTACTACTGAGAATAGCTTTTAAGTATATACCATGCATTCATTAGCTTTGTTTACCCAGGAAAGTGGTCATGTAAGTCAGCAGTAGTGCAATTGGGTGTGTAATACAAATACATTCTTTAGTTCAAAGGCCCAGAGAAAAGAAGGGAAATAATGGTGCACACTATGAGGTTATTTTTTCAACAAATTAGAAAACCTAGTAAGAGGCTGTTTTCACTTTTCTGACTATTTACTGCTTATTTATAAGCTTTTACTTTCCTTAAGCACTGGGCAACTTTTACCCAACTGTGTCTGTGCGGAACAAAACATTTCAATTTTATAATAATAAAAAAAAAAAGTTGTTCTCATAAACATAACTTGATTTAAAGAAATAAGAGAAATCAATCATGCTAGCATTTTCTTGACTTCTCTGGCACAACTTATAGCGAGTCATTTCCAGATAAACTTCCAGCTTGCTGGAAACCAGATGACTGTGGAGCCCTGGGCAAGGGCAACAGGCAATGCTCAGAAATGAGGAGACTGAGCAGAGATGTCATTGCCTCTCTAAATGTTGGTTGGAGAGGAGCTTTTGCAGGCATCAGTGAGCCCTCCCTGCCCAGGACACCTCACTGCCTCACTCTGCCAGGCCAACGGTGAGCTCAAAGAGCTATGACCTAAGTGGGGACATCATGGGGTTCCCCTTCCCACACGCCAACATCTGTCCTGTGGGCTGGCGCAACAGGCCATCCCACAGCAGGACTCCTTTTGGACCTCCTGCCACACTCACTTAGGTTTATCTTACGTAGCAAGTTAACTACAAGCATAAAAGGAAGGGCCTTGGAGTCTGCTCACTGTTACCTGTCAAACGACGTGCCTGAGAGGGAAGGAAAGGAAGGATGAAGGGAGAAGGCAGAATGGCAATTTATTGAAACGGCCGCCAGCCTTTTATAGGCTCTTGGCAGAACCTCCCAGAATGGGGGCGGAGCGGGGGACAGACGCGTCCTAAAAAGGAAGGGAAGGGGAGGCATAAACCATGCATGGCAAAACTGGGGAGGGGATAACCTTATATGGTATTGCACCACTGCGGCAAATGTCAGCCAATCGGTGGCGAGGTCTTGCCATGAGGGGAAAGGAAGACTCCATTTTGTACTAACACATTGAATAGGAATTAACAACGAGCGCACAACTAGGAACCCGTACGACCGATCGCAAACCCCAAACTCAACCACCCACGCGCCCAAAGTCCAAAATCTCTTCTCCCTTCCAGGCCTTCTTCTTTTTCTTCTTCTCCTCTGGTCACACCAAACCATGCCCAGATCCCTCTTCCATTCCACGTGAGTGTATATCCCGACATTCAAATATAGAAATTAGAATTTGTTACTGGAGCAGGGTAGATATCAACTCTAAAATACAAAGGAAGACGTAAGTCCTTCCAATTACAGACAAAACCCTAAACAGTAGTAAGAAATATATTTAAAACTCAAGAACAGAGTGCTGCCTATTAACAAAAGTACTACTGCAGTTTATGATTATTATTTCAGTAAAGTCTGATAAAATGTAATCTCAAGTTTTATACAAGGTGCTTTTGTTTGTTTGTTTGTTTTTTAATTCAAGGCTTTGTTTAGTAGCTTTCCCTTTTTTTTTTTTTTTTTAACCATACTTTAAATTTTAATTTGTGAAAGGTCATTTCATGAGCAGGACAGGATTTTGGCCATCCCTAAGTTTCTCAGGGCTCCAGGTACCTGTTCAGGTGGATGAGCTGTGACCTTATTGGGAAGCTCAATATTACTGTTACAGATTTTTATTTTTTTTTACAAGGAGAAGCAGAATAAATTACTCTTAGGGTTTCTTGTTGGCAGGGCGGTTTTTGAAGATAAGGCAGTCGTTTTAAGAAAACAAAGTCCTCTCCAATAAATTTCAGAGATGTTGATGATGTTGCACAGTATAACCAAAACCTCAGCAAGAACCTTTCTTACAATTTTAAAATGAAGACACAAAATTTCAGCCTTATTTTAGTGCAAGTCAGCAACCTGTTAGCATAACGGGTCACTGACTTTACAAAACCTTTTCTCCCTGAAGAAAGGGAAAACACAAGAGCTGACAGAAAGGTCTGCAGGGTAAAACAGCTCCTAAGAAAAATGCCAAATAAGATGAGACAGAAAGAGATTTGACAGCTCTGCAATTTATAGCCATTAAAATGCAAGGTATTATTTAGAACTTTGTTCATCAGAAGGAAATGATTCGGAGGAGTAATCATGCCTTCTTCCCTAGTCAAACATGTTGAGATAAAGAGTTAGTTGAAACCTTCTGGTAAAAAAAGTTTAGTTTTGGCAAAAATTTCCTTTCCTCTCTGTGTACCTCAGAACAAATCAGTTAAACTATTGTACAGGAGAAGATTCTGAAATTCATCCAAAAATTATTGAAATATTTCATTAGAGATGTGCAATAATGTTTTTCCAGTAGAGAGTTACACTTCACGTTCATTCTATGATGTGGGATGTTCCAAAGCACAGTATCTTCTATAATTCAGTGGCACTATGATATACCTTGCATTATTAAAATTTTTTGGTCTTCAATTATTTTCAAAGAAAATTTATTTTGTGGGAAATTTTCTACTTTTCCTGTTGTTATGAAAATACTAATTAGCTCTTATGCTGACTGGATTCCTGATTCCCCACAAGCCCAATGCCTACAAATTAAGTGCATTTCTGTATCCTAGCATGATAATTACTCTTTTGCCTCTGAAGGCACAAAGGCAGCAATAGTCCTTTCTATTGTCATGCTTTGCAGCAGAGAGGCAGCATAAGCCACTAAACCTGAACAATGATTTGAAGTAACATTTAGACTCAAGACTAGACTGTGAAGAACACCTTTCTCTGTCCACAGCTTGCAGGTGCTATCTCTGTATTTTGGTTATTTGGGCAGCAATCAAGGGCAGTGCTTGGACTCCTCATTTCAGCTACGTCCCAGGTCCAGTGCAGGCACAAAGGTAAGGACAGCACTCACCACTCCATTTTTACTCAAGAAGGAAGAGTCAACAATCCTCTGCCAGCAGCAGGTAATGGCAATAAGCTGGTTACCCAGAATGGTATTTTTCATGCTGCTTTGCAAAGGAAGTCAGGAAGGGCATTGGTATTATCATCCTGACATTAAAGGAATGGATGAGGAATAGGGAGCTGAGGCAGAATTAGTCTACCTGCGAAGCTTCTTGCACAATCAGAAAGAATCATGACTCTTAATGTTCAGTCCATGTTCTCAGGCTGTTTCACTGCCAGTACAGTTTATTTGGACTAAAAATAAAAGTACATTTTTATTTCCATTGACAAAAAAAGATGTTGAAAATTTTCACCCAAAATTAGTCATCTGTGGTCATTTATACACCAGAGAATATATTTAGAATGAGAGTGGCTACTTTCCCCATCAAACAGGATGCTACAGTTCAAGCAGGAATTTGTACTTGGAGAACTCTTACATCACACTGCTGAGGAGGTTCAGGCAGCCTTGAACTCTGGGCTACAAAATTTGAGATGGGAAAGTACAGAAGGCAATGAAACATTGTCCTGCATTTGAAGTTAAAGCTTTGAGAAATAGTCTACTTGGGCGGAAAAAAACCTTCTATTTTATCATCATGTTGATCAATTTTTTTTTCAACTGACTGTACTATAAAAGATATTTTTTACTGACATTTGCTAAAAGAGGTGGTTTTATGAGTAAAGAAAAAAGTCAGTAAATGGCTTCCCTATTCTTTTGCAGACAATATTTCTCTGTCACTGAGCAAGCCATTTTCCATTATTGTTACCACCGTAATGTAGAATCTTTTTTACTCCTTGCAAAGAATATTCATCATTTATACATAACATCTCAGTTGTTTCATTTTACCCCTTACTAAAGCTGTTCCCTCCAAATCTCCATTTTTCTTGGAATTCAAGAAACTTTCACTTCATTCTTTCTTGTCCAGAAAGACATCTATTAACTTTCTGCATCAAACTGACAGAGGCTGAGTAAAGTTCCTCCTGAAATGAGTTTCGTCAGTTCCTCAGCTCTGACCTTTTAAACTGTGAGGTTTTTTACCCATAATCTGTTTCATGATATCCATGACTTTAGTTAAAATTCCTAGGAAAGGGAATATTGAGCTAGTGAACCCTTTTCTTCTTGCTATGGCGATGTCCTCAAAAGGCCTCCTGTACAGTGCCTTCTGTTAACAGCCTATTGACCATTTTTTAATTGCACTCTCTTTTCCTACCTTCCCTAAGGGCTCCCTCACTTTTGGGTTAAAACTTAAAGACTTTTCTCACAACACCTTCATTTCCCAGAAACACCATTCTTTTCCACTACTGTGTCTTATTCCAGGTGGAGGATTGGGGCTCTGAACTTACTTCCACTCCTGCTGCTGATGTCATACAGTATAAAAGCGGTGATGAATTAGTAAAATTCAAAATCACTCTAGCCTGGTATGAAAAGTTCATACATTCCCACTAGTGTCCTCTGTACAGAAGTACTGTAAAAACCTGCCCATATCTGTGTCACTGGGAACTGAAATCAGCCCTTCCCTAACATACACAGGTACACACAGAGTTGTCATAGCAAAGCTCCTTAGACAAGTCGTTAGGTGTAAAATTGTGTTAAGATTAGTCCCTCCTTTGTCTTACTGATCTTCCCAAAGAGCTTTTACATTTCAGCTTGCAAAAATGCACACAGACTGTTTCACCTTTCCCAGAGACCCCCTGCACAAGGAAATTGAATTTGGCTGTCCTTTTGCAAGTAAGGAGTCTCTTAACCTTCTAGCAGTCACTTGAAACAAAGCAGAGTGTTTGTTAAGTACCCAACTCCCAACACATTCTTGAAGGAGATGTAGCATTATACATACTGGTCTACACTCTATCTTTCCAGCAAACCTTGTTTGGGAAAACTTGAGGGCTGAACTGTCATGGTTTAACCCCAGCCAGCAATGAAGTACCACATGGCCTCTGGCTCACTTCCCCACCAGTGGGACGGGGAGAGAATCAGAAAGGTAAAAGGGAGAAAACTCATGGGTGAGATAAAGACAGTTGGGTAGGTAAAGCAAAAGCCTCACACACAAACAAAGTAAAACAAGGAATTCATTCACTGCTTTTTATCGGCAGGAAGGTTTTCAGCCATCCTGAGGACAGCAAGGCTCCATCAATGGCCCCTTGGGAACACAAATTACATCACTCCCACTGTTCCTCGATTCCTCTTTCCCCAGTTTTATATGCTGAGCATTACACCACATGGTCTGGAATATCTCCATGGTCAGTTGGGGTCAGCTGTCCCAGCTGTGTCTCCCCACCTTCCTGTGCACCCCCAGCCTGCTCGCCAGTGGGGTGAAGAGCAGAACAGGCCTTGGCTCTGTAGGCACTGCTCAGCAGTAACAAAACCCATCTCTATTATCAACACTGTTTTCCAAAACACAGCCCCATACCAGCTACTTTGAAGAAAACTCTGCCTCAGCCAAAACCAGCACAAGGAGTTTGCACTGCCATCCTCTGTTTAAGAACTCTTGATGGATCTTGCTTCCATGGCCATCTGCCTTCTCAAACCATCTATATTTCTGGCCTTCAAAACAAATTCTGGGTAGGACATAATTACATTGCCATCACTGTCATCAGAGTCATTTGCTTTCAGGCCTTCTAGATAATTCCATTTGGCCTTCACATTCTTGTCTTGACTATCAGTCACACATCTCCTTTCTGAATGACAGTATTTAATTCCAAGCCCATCACTCTGCACATACAGTTAGGGGAAGACTCCACCTCATGTTAACCACTTCATTTTTACTAACATTAAATTGTTTTGCCACTTCCATATTCCAAAATTCAGGATGGTGAAAACCTTCTGCAACAGTTTTACCTCCTCCTGTATTAAGTCCCAGTTCTCTCTTTTCCTTCATTCCTTTTGCATATTGTTATGAATGTACAGCTCTGCCTATTGCAGAAACTGATTTTTTTAAAAGAAATCATATCTCACAATGTGTCGCTTACATGATTAGTGACAGCTCAGCTAGTACAGAAACCTCTGGCTAAAACTAACCAAAAGTGAGTGGTTTTTTTAAGGAAACTGGCTATATCACAGCATCCAAATATCTTCCTTCATACATACATTCATTTGCTTGTATAAAAATCCAAAACTGTGACTTCTCCCCAAAAGAAGACACAAATTTTGATAACAAGTAGCAGCTCTTTTCCACTGGCTTGTGATTTTAAAACTGCAATTAGTGGTTCAATAATTTTTCATTTTTATTCTTTTAGAAATCTTGGTCACATATCCCTAATATAGGCACTTGCGGCTCACTCTTTGTAGAACTTTCTTGGTTCCCTTTTGGGAAGGCAGGGATAGTCCTTCTTTTACCTCCTTTTTCCAGTAAAATCAGCCTGTTTTTTCTAGTTCCAGTAAGAACAGCTTGTTCTTTATCAAACCATAAAAACCTGTGTGGGAGTGAAAAAACCAGCAAAAATAAGAGGAGGACACAGTAAATTAGAAGCAGCTGAGGAAGCATGCCATAGAAAAGAAAAGCAACGTAAGTTTAAATGACCTTGTACTTCAATGATGACTTTTGACAAGCTTTATATAGAAAGCCACTCTGGTTTGGGTTTCTGATGGATTTTCTTGGACTAACTCAGGCCCTGATACTTGACAAGGAGACAGCCTTTTGCACTGTTCCAGAAAGGGCTGGTAGGCTCCACAAAGAGATAAATAAATCACTGTGTCCTTGTACCACTCATAACAAAGATAAGCAATTTTAAACCGAATCAACCTCTAACCCCACAGCAGGATAAGCATCCAGCTCAGCTGCAGCTCCTAGGCTGGAGCAGGAAGATTGAGCACTGCTACTGTCACACCATAAAACCCTTAGGTCCTTTAGACAAATCTATGTCCAAATGCATTATCACTGGTTACGTTTTTTTTCCCTTTCATTGTATATGATTTTTTCCAATGTTTGGCTAAATTTGTAAGATTATAACCAAGCTCTTTGAAAAGCAATGGAAATTACCAGCCAAGGTTGATAGGCTGCTGTTGGCATCAGAAGCAGTTTCACCAATTAATGAGATCTGGGATCCACTCAAAGGGAAACAGGATGTTATATATGAGGTAGAAAGGGTGACAGCACTTACTAACACAGAAACTATCTCACCACAGTTCCCAAAACATATGAGAGAAGAAATACACAAAATTAGGGAGCAATTAGGTACAATTCTTAGTGTCTTTCCACCATATACAAACACATTTCTTCACTAATCCTTGAAATGAACAAAAGTAAAGTTGTAGGACTCGTATTATGGGGGGGAACAGACAGATGGGAGATGCTGGAGAGTTTTTTCAACAGGGGTATCTTATGGGTTTTAAGGTGGGAAAAATATAGCTATTTGACTCCAGCAGTAGACACAAACCTGGATTAAAACTGTTAAGACCATGAACTGCAGACACCCATAAACATTACAGTATTTAGATTAAGGAAAGTACATCTAAATATCTTTTCTCTTCATCACAAAAGGATGGATTAGCTAACCCTATTATACGGGCGTAGCTATGAGAAAGGCAAGGCAGTAAAAGCAGATCTTTGGGGGTTTTTGTGCATTCAGACCTAGGAGCACTCCACAGTCCACAGAACAGTAACTGAAGTGAGCAGTACAGGGTTCTGGCTCTCTGGTCACCAGAGAAAAAGATGAACACTTAAGAGAAACAAATTATATAAGCAATATGGGTGCATGTAAAGTGATTTGGGAAAGGGCAGCTCTCTCTCTAGTCACAGCTGATGAAAGCTGGCAGCCAGAAGCTCTAGGCACTTCCTGGCAGATTTCAGAGAGCTGTGCCTTTGAAAAAACTGCAAACCTGGAGTGAGTGACAACAACAATCAGTCAGGAGAGAGCATGTATTACATTTTATCAAATCAGAGTGGGCTAATGGTTCCAGAAAACACCTCTGAAATAAAAAATATCCAGGGCCTTAAGACAAATACCTCAAAAAGCACTAGTGATAGCCATTAAAATGACTTGTAGCACAGAGGCATTTGCTATAGACACAGGTTGGAATGAGACATTTCAGATGAAACTAAAAATTCAGGAAAAAATGTAGCTATGACAAGCATCTAAGGATCTTCCACAATATTTCTGGTCTTAGAGGCAGCAAAAGAAGTGAGAGTGACTGGGAACATCCACCAGATTGCAAGGATCTCTGAGTTTTTGTTCAGGGACCCACAAGCCTGCACACATCAGTGCTTCCATCTGAAGACAGCACTGAGCTGAGTGCAGCTGAGCTGAGCACCCTTCCGTATTTTGGAGTGCATTCAAGGCAGCGAGCAGTATAAACAGGGGATTTGGTATTCCTGATGTCAAGTACAAAAATCTGATTTCAGAAATGGTTATTTAGTTCTTAAAGAACCATTACATATCCCTTGTAAAAGCTCTGGGAAGCCAGAAGATGTATTTATGTCAGAATGCTGCTACAGAGACCATACACCCATGGTTTCAGTGATGGTTTCTTCTTCAGTTCCCACATATCTTGAAAATTCAACTTTAAATAGAATACAGTCATAAAATAATTTGGATTGGAAGGGACCTTTAAAGATAATCTAGTCCAACCCCCCTGCAACAAGCAGGGACCTCTTGGACTAGATCAGGTTGCTCAAAGCCTCATCCAGCCTGACCTTGAATGTTTTCAGGGATGGACCATCTACCACCTCTCTGGGTAACCTGTTCCAGTGTTCCATCACTCTCATTGTAAAAAACAAAAAATTATTCCTTATACCTAATCTGGATCTACCCTCTTTTAGTTCAAAACCATTACATCTATTGTCTTATCACAACAGGCCCTTCAAAAAAGCCTGATGTGATTTCCCCAGGCTAAGAGAACTTGTAGGAGGGAGCAGATGTGAGCAGTTCAGAGACCGGCTGCTCAGCAAAGGTGGACTCTATCCAAGAGAAAGGGAACTAATAAATACTAGTCAGGGTCTCCTCAATCACTCTGCAACAAACCTATATGCTTTCTCATTTCTCTTTACTTGGATTTAATGAGGTTTGGTTCTTTCTATAAATAATTCATAGAGATCAAGTAAGTTTCTAAAGTTTTCTAGCCTTATGTATTGTATATATAAAACAAACAAACAAACAAACAAACAAAAAAGAGTCACATTTGGAATGCAGTATAGGGGAAGAGGAAAGAGCAAATACAGTTTGGAGGAAGGGTGAATGTAGGACATCATATGAATAATGGAGGCCAAAAGGCATAAACTGGAGAACTGAGGCTTGCACAACTCTCCTAGAAAGTTCAGCAATTTCCTTTCTTCCTTTTTATAGCAGTTGTAATTAATACCTCCTGTCCAAATATTTGTTAAAATAATTCGGTTTTCCTATCTTGAAACTATGTCTTCAAACAGGTACTTTGCAAAATCACACTCTCAGAAAATTTTTCTTTAAGTCAGGAGCCAAGAAGAAATAGTGATACTCATCAGCATGTTCCCCATTCAGTGGGCATGCAGCAGGAACATAATGTGTATCCTCATCATTGCTTCCTAATGTCTTATACCAGCATCTCTGCATATTTATTCCATGTAACTTTAATTGCCAGAAATGATCTTTCAATGTAAGTACTAATAATACAAAACTGTTTGCAGGTAAAAGTGCAAGGATGGTAGAGTTGTTTATTCAAAAGCATATTAAGTTGAAAATAATCACATTCTCTCCCATACTGATAGGGTGACTAACAGGAAAAGAAGGCAGTTTTGTACAGTCAGCACCCCGAAATTCTGTGCATTTATCAGACAAGTTAAACAGCCATATTCCTAATGGAAAAACTGTGTCTATTCTCACTCTAAGAGCAACAAAACTCTCCTGTCTCACAGTAAGGCACATTATGCCCTGTGGTTAAGTAGCAAAATATTACTTAGGTCATAATTTCTACAGCTTAAATTCAGAAACATGTAAGGAGAAACAAATACCACCAAGGGCCAGACTAATCCCCTTAAAGAGGAAAATCTACTGCAATCAACAACTAAGTTAAGATATTCCCTCCCATACTCTCAACTATTGAAAGACTTGAACCTGCTGAGGAGTAGGGCAATTCAAGCAGTGCTGTTAGAGATTTGTCCTTTTCAGTCCATAGGACTGCTGGTGAGGTCATCCCTAGCCGGACCAGTTCTGGCTTAGTTCTCTCCAGTGTTTCTGGACAGGGATGATGTCACAGGGAGCAAGGCCAGCAAGTGGATGAGCAACAACCCCGTTCCAAGCCCTTCTCTGTCCTATGGGAGGCAGCTGGTAAAGGCATCTTGCTCACTGACACAAATGCAGCAACTTCTCAATACAACTCACTTTCAGAGTTCTCTCACTCCCACTACACTCACCCACCAGGATCAGGGCAGGAGCTTTAGGAATATGTCTACACAGCTGGAGAGTTAAGTCTTCTCTTCTCCATGAGTTTTATTGGTGCAAATTCCAACTCTTTTTGGCAGATAAGAAAGGTCAGGCTACAGCTAGGAGTACAGTCCTGTTCATCTTGAGTTCTTGGAGTGAATTAAAGCAAGAGATTTAAAGCAAGAGGTACGAGAAGAAGTTTTCAAACAAGTTTTTGTGGCTGTTTTTAAATTGATAACACTAATGTCTAGCTGTGCTGGAGACAGTCAGGACTCCCACAGCTTTTATTGGGTCTGATACTGCAATGGAAGTGGGGAACATGAGCATTTACAAGTGTCTGGAAAGAGCTTTTCCACATGGAATAAAACAAGTAAAGTTGGTTACAATTTGTTTGTGGACTTTCCATTTTATGACTCAAGAGCTTTACAGTCTGTATTGTTTGCATTTCTATTACCATGCCAATGCTCTGAAAATTTCTTCACATCCAAGCACAGAAAAAATGCCCTCTTTGGGCCAAAAGGATTCAAAAATCTCTGCAGCTTCTTGATTCTTCTCTCATGGAAGCTTCTCAGCTAGTGGCTGGTTTCTCTGTGCCTGATGAACACCTGTACACAGCTCACTTCCACAACTGCACTCAAGAAATAGCTCAACCTCACAGGTCTCACACAAGTTACACCTTGGGTTTTAACTCCCTGTAAATGCTGGCACTTTGTACAGCTTCTATAAAGGTCCTATTGACATTCATGAGCTCTACTGCTGTCTGGATTTTATTGTCAATTTGCAGCCATTTTCCACAGTTTCTCCCTCTTTCCTCTGAACTTTGCTGTAGGTTATGATTTCTCTCTTCTTTACTTCATCTAAGCATCCAACCCACCCGGTCCCAATACCTTTTGTTTCTCCACCAAGGAAATACTGCACTCATCCAGCCTCACCACAGATTCCTGCAGTTTTACTGAATAACACTGGTGCAGAGAACAGACAGCTTTCCCTTTGTACCAGAGTTTCAGGCTCTGTTCCTCCCTAGCACTCAACACAAAGATGTGATTAAAGCTACTTGCAAGCAGTACCAGAAAAAGCAGCACTTTTCTCGGTACTCTGATGAAAGCACAGCAATTTCATCCTTCAGAAATAGTCTCTGTACTCTGCACCTCAACACTTAACTACTTTTAGTATCTACAGCTCAATTAGTCAGATACCTACACAGATTCGATTTCCACCCAAACACATGTTCAGTTACTCATCAGTGAACACATTTAAAGAGAACACTATAGATTGTGTTCTGTTTAAAAACGTGCCATTAAACTCTCAATTTAGTACACATCAGATTCAAACTGCTTTCCAGTTGTTAGCTCTTCTTATAGAGCTTGCAAGGCTTTCACATTATCTGAAGTTCAGTTGAACTACCTGAACTGAACTACTACCTGAGCTACCTCCTGCACAAAATCCAGCCTAGTCCCATCCCACGTTAATCTTAAAAAAAAGAGCTTTTAAAACTTAAAATACTGATTTAGAAGTTTAACTGCCTGTTATGCCAAGTACTGGCTAGTGAATAAAACTACTCCTACTAAATAGTACTCTGAATACACATTTTTAAATAAATATGAAGTTATCACAGCTGTACCTATTTAATCCCAGAATTTGCTCCTAGAAGTTACTAACTCGTTGTTTACTTTTTGCTACTATTTATGAAATACACAACACACCAACATTAAGACTGCATGGTCCCAGATCTTAGTGATTAATACATTAGTATGAATGATGTCACTATTTATGAGTAGATCATTGTGGATAAAACCCATTGGAAGCTGATTTTTAAAATATTTCACCTGGATCTGTATTGAATTTAATGACAGAAATTTGGTGAGGGGTGGCACAGTGGCAGAGGAGTGCCAAACACGGCCCCTAATACTGCTTGCCCCTATTCCATGCCAGGATTCTGGCCAGAGAGCCTGAAAGGAGGGCTTGTGGTCCCAGAACAGCTTCACTGTATGGACTGTTCAAGTATTAATGTCGCCAAACTAATTCCCCTCCAAACAGCCCTTAAAGCAGGATTTGAAAGGTGCAGGGCTTGAGGGAAACTTCAGATGGCAAGTCACCGTGTTGTTGATGGTACCACCTCATTTCTGAGATACAAGAGGGAAAGTTTTTGCATTATCCATGTCCAGCCTACCCTTACAACCTTAAATTTCTGTCCAGCTGCATTCAGTCCCATCTGCTCCACAGCCTAAATTCAGTATTCTCACGAGGAATCCTTAATTTCCTGTTTTCTATACAAGGTTTTTTGTCTTGCTGTATCACCTAGAGCTTCCACTCTCCCACCCCTTCTCCCAGCCTTCAGTTACATGTTTTGAACAAGTGTCCTTGAAAATTATCCTTTCAGATTGACTCTAGCTTCCCGTTTTCCCTGACAGTAATTCTAAACCCACTCTGGGAAGCTACTGTCACAGAACATTGATCCTATTCTGTTTTCCAACAATGCTGGCACTGAATTAACCCAACCTTGATCATGTTTCTCAGTTCCCTGAAAGTTTTGGAGTTTAGAGTTGTAAAATACTGAAATCAAGCAAGGCAATAGAAAATGTGGCACTGCAAGCAGAAGGAGGATGAATCTGCATTAAAAGGAATTAGTAACTAATAATAATTTCCAATGTGCAAAACCACTCAGGAAGATACACAATGATATATACATCCTGTTCTTCCTAGAGAGCACAGAGACAGGAGTGGTTAATGGATCTTCAGTCACTGTTGGGTAATGCCCTAGTATTGATATGTCAAATATGTCATCTTGGTCAATGTCACAATAGGCTTTCAACACAAACTGGTGCAAAGTCACTGATTACAGCCTCTGTCAGACACGTTTTGGCATTTTCTTTAGAGAATCCTCAGCCAATCCAGAGCATTAAAGCTCTTCTTAATTCGTGTCAAAGTTGAAGCCCTGCACCTGACAGTCTCCTCAAGGCAGCTTTTCTGACCACACAAACACCAGGCACTCAGGTTAGTTTCAGGGCACAAACCATTTCTGTTAAACTGTGCAACAAAAATATATCACTTAGGACGCGTGACTATTCCTCTAGACTAGACTTAATTCACTGTGTATTTGCTATTCCTTGGCTGATCTGTTGCGCATGGAAAAGGCAGGATAGAACTCACTTCACCTTGGACAGTGAGGCAGTGTGTCTAGCCTTGCCATCTAGATCCCTTTAACAACCTATAAATCACACCTCCAAAAATCAAGGCAACCTATGCGCCTTTCTTTACATGTTAAGTTTGAGTGGGCTTCATCTTGGCTAAGCATCAGACTGCTTACATTACTTCCAAAGTTTCACTTCCAACAGCACTAGTTTAAAATAAAGCCCTTGTATGATTACAAGGAAGCTTGGTATTTAAGAGAAGGAGCCTTTTTTTTCCCCCCCCCCATTTTGTATGTTATTTTTTCTTTTAGTTTGGACAACAAAAACAAGCAGTTGAAGTTCCATTTTTTATCCTGTTTGATACCTTGGCCTTCACCAGCACAGATACTAGAAAACAGTGTAATAACTTCCAGTGACATTTAAAAGCATGCTTCTGTAAGTATTAAGCCATTTAAATGCTAGAAGTATAGCTATTTAAAACAAATATTTTCAATTTTCCCGAGACAAGCTTTCCAAATTACAACAAGTGTAAAACAAATAGGCACTACAGGACTGTAACAGATCCTAGAGGAACAGTTATAACAACCTTCAGAATGTGTAGACAATATAATCTTATTTCTATAACTTTTCCTTAAACTACCAGGTAGAATTGAGGGAATAATTATATCCCAGAAATTTTCAGTGCTGGCAACAGACTGCTAAATTTTACATGACAGCATGAAAACTTATAAATTAGCGTATTTCACCAACTCCTACGGAGCTTTTCTATGAGAACAGGTAAGCTTAAAAGTAATTGGTTTTTCAGTTTTTCTTCAGAGACCAAAAACATGGTCGTCATGACTGAATACAATATTGGTTCTACTTACCTTTGTTTAACTTTCTGATATTAAATATCACCCCATCCACACAGTAATAGTGGGACATAGTGTTATGTTCTGAACCATGCTTTGTGATCACTGCTGTGGAAACAATAGCTTGGGCAGACAAGCAAGGAACATAGTAAGACATTGCATGATGAGTCAATTAAGGCACTGAGGTATGAGGCTGTTACCAATGAGAGAAATTAAACTGCAGGTCAAGGTAGACCAAGATACATGTTATGATCAGAGATGGAAGAGATGGAGAACTAATGAAGCAGAGACACAGAATAAAGCTAGAATATTTTTAGCGCTATGGTATTGGTTAAATATTATGCTGAACATAAGAACTGTTTGGTGCTTTTCTTTTTCTTGCATGGCATTCCCATCACAATTAAGCTGAAAAGGCAAATGCTCCAAGCACTTCACAGAAGCAAGATGCTCCTCATTCAGTGAATTGCTCTGACCAGGGAAAGAAAAGCTCAACTTCCAGCCCTGATCACACGAAAGACACTACAGGGTGCCACAGAGCCAAAATTCTCGGCGTCAGCAGAGCTTCAGTGATGCCAGTGGGATCCCTAGAGTAAACTTAGGCACAGCTATGCACTTCCAACAGGGAAGGTACATGCTGACACAGCCCAGTCTAAATGTTTGACTCGATCTACTGTGAAATCTACAAAGAAGTGATGAGTTAAGTCTTCAGTCTGGCTTTGGGCAGGAGACTAATGCCACGCAATCCCAAAACAATTTCTTACATGAGTTCAGGACAACCGCTGAACAGTTCTGCTGTACAGAAGCAGAAAGCTGAGCCAGTCAAGCAGATGCCTCCTCTGTTCTCTGTGGGTTATTGCATTACCTTCATTAAAGAAACACCACTAGAAAACTGCATGATGCAATTATACCTGTTATGCATAAGGGAGGGAGAGAGGCTCTTTCATCTTCCTCTTGCGATATCCTCTCCCCAAAAACAAATCCCAAACTTAATTCTCCACTGATAGAAACCTAAGAGCAAGGACAGGTAGAACCACATCCTCCAGTGCTTTCAAAACATCTGGTGGATAAACAGTGACACCAAAAAACCTTCAGCCAGGAAGAAAACAGCAATGCTAGGAACAGTACGAGGAAACCCTCCCTTAAAGGAGAAGGAACTCCCATAGGCTTTAGGTCAGTGAGCTTCAGAGGAGCAAAGAGAGCATCTGACATATAATTTGAATCCCATTATGCTTAATGTTTCCATTTTAATCTATACCCAGCTGCCTAACCTGGTGGGCAAACAGGCAACTTAAACTCAAAGATTTCTGCTATCTCCTGTCCTTTAAGGACATTACTTAGCTTGATTTCAGGCCTTCCAGTGGAGAGGTCAAACTCTTCAGTGATATAATTACTTTTGGTAGGTGGAGATTCACATGCTTCACTGGCAAAATGTCTGTGAAGTGAAGTAGACAACAACAGTTATGTCCCTAGTAAGTATATAATGAGGTTTCACAAATTATGTGTTTCTGGTCCAGCCACTGGCAGTAGCAGCAAATACAAATGCTGACTGCTCAGACAGCACCTGTATGCCTTTTAATTTCCCAGGCTGATCACTCCAAGTACCTGCAGCAAGCTGGGGAACCTGATCCATACTCTAAAAACTAACAGTTTAAAATGTCATTTTTCAAGAACTGTCTGGAGGAAAGCGTTTGATCTGAATGACCAAGCATTTGGTACAACATCCCTCATGATGTCTCTCTGGCACGATTCAGCAGTCCCTGAGGCTCCACTATTTGTTCAGCCCATCCCAAGACATGAAGTTCCCACCATGAACCAGCCTTTTGCAGAACCTCAGGGAGGAAAGCCTGGAAAGACCACATACCAACACCATTTCGGTTGGCTCTCACTGCATCAGTTTCTATGTGGTGCAGGTAAAGTCATTATATGCAACAAGTGCCCCATGGCTCAAAGCTTCAGGTGGTAGCTTCTCACCTCTGTTCTTTGCTTGAGGAAACATTCTTTCCAACACAAATATAGCAAGTCCTGCCAAATGAAAACAACTGGAAGTTGAGCCATTGTGACATGTCCACAATTAAATTCCAGGAACAAGGCTTTTCAACTTAAGAGTGAAAAAAATGGATGCTTTAACTGAAACAGATGTAACAAATCTAAAGTAGAAGAAACTACTCCACTTGGAAGGCACCCTCTCTAGGAAGCTCGTTGCAGTTTCCCATTGGTCTGCATGTATTCTTCAGCAGTAATAATTCTTACACCAGGATTTTTCAGGGGGCTCAAATTTCCTACCAAAACACACTACCTTATTCAGCCTGGTCTGTCTCTTCCTAATGAAATTTCTTCAGCCACAGAGTAAAGAGGAACTACGCTGACACTGGACTGCTCCTCTTTGACCTTCCTCCAAAGGGTGTTCAAGTAGGCCAAATAAATCAGCTCTCAGGGTGATACAGGGGCCTTGCAAAGCACAGGTTTCTGATCGCCCAAAGCTTCTCATTTGATATCTCTCATTTCTGTGAGCTTGACTTGCTGCCCTGTATATTTGGGTCAATTCACACAAATATCTGAAATGCTACTGCCTCGACATACACGCACCTGAGCAAAATTACCTGTGGCAGCAGGAAAGCAGTAGATGAGCAGCAGTTTACAGAGTCCATGAACCAGCAAATTGCTGTCTGTTGAGCAGTTTGTCCATGATGGATACCACAGCTTCATTAAGAAGCCACATTCTCCAGCCTCGTTTCACAGCACACAGACCTTCTGCTTGAGCTCTAATTAACTGACATCAGTCTGCAATTCAAACAGCTGTGGTAAATAGGGCTGTACTCAAGTTACTAGGCTTCTGCTGTCTATTGAACTCCACTCAGGGGACTCCCCCTCCCTTGTTAAATCCTTAATGCTGTCCAGCACTTTTTTCCTTGCTAAAATATTAGATGAGTGCCAGTTCAGAAGATTTGGGATTTATTACACAGCAAATGCCCGAGAATCTCAGATAGCTCACCAAAACCTAACTGCCACATTCTAATAAGCTCCAAATCCGTGCTTTATACCTTCTGTTAATCTTCTCAGAGCAGTCCCCAGCAATAAATTTGAAACATCAAACAAAATATTAGCTTGCAATGGGTGACAAGTAATGAGAAAAATACACTGACTTCTACCTGCAGGGTAAATTTTGAATCTTTCTTTTATTGTGAGGAGAGAAGGATCCAAGCGGGCAGATCACTACTGCACAGTGGCCTGAACAAAAAGATACAGCTAGAAAGTGACACTTGAGATCACAGTGACCAGCACAAGGCTATCATGCCATTTACCCTCCCCAACTGACATAAAAGATCCAGTCCAGAAGAGGGATTTTACACTTAAGCCATCTCATCAGGGTCTCCCACAAGCAGATGATTCTGCCTGATGTTGTCATCCATTACTGGTGTTTCTCTGCAAGTGACACATACAAGCAAAGTTCTTCCCCAGGGTAGTCTCTCACCTGTCCATGCATTCTTTCCATGGCACATACCAAATGCCATTTCTAGTGGTCTCCAGACTTCACAGGATCACAAACCACTGTTGTGGTGCCTGTAATGTTTTGCACACTTAGGAGCAAATTCCCTATGTCATTAAACAATAACAGAGAACCTGCAACCAGTAAAATCAATAGTGTGGACAGAATGTGATCCAGTTGGTCATGGATACTTTCCTTGGTTTGCTAGGTCAGGAGGCTTTGGTTCCTTTAATGTTTCCTTTCTTGACAATTCTAAAATCCTTGGAAGCAGTTTAGAAAGCTGTAGAAATAATGCATAAAATTTTGTTCATCCTTAGAAATGTTATAGCATGGGTTTTTTCTGTAGCAGTACTAACACACCAAATGTAATCCAACAACTGTCAGACCTAGTTTCAGTAAATCTGTGCAGGGTTTATAAAATCACAGTTGCAGGCCTTGATCTGCAACCAGATCTTGTGTAACAATCAGGCACATTTACTCACTTGCATATAATATTTAATTAATCCCACAAATAAGAGATAATTCTAAGAAGTACGCATTTCCAAATGAGTCAATGCACCTTATATGATGGAGAATGCAATTTTCTTCCCCAGTTTTTTCTGGCAGAGGCAATAGAGATGGATGGATGCTCAGAAAAAGGAGAGGTGTCACCAGTATTGTACAAACACAAAAGATAAACCCTGCACACTACACCTGACAAAAGGCAAAGGCAAAAGAATAAGGTTACTATTCAAAGAGAAGAATATAAACATGCAAAGCAGGCTCATTTATGAGACAAACAATTATTAGACCAATAAGACTACTTCATGAATTGCCCTTTCCTGTGACTATACAATTTGCTTCTAAATTATAAGGTCTGTAGTGAGGACATGTTTGCCTAGCCCTTTCCTACCTATTGACCAATGTTGTGTACACCTTTGATGTTTACAAAGGAAGAAATAATTCATCTGAGAAGAAATTAAGTGTATCCCAGATGAAAGCAGGCCAATGTAATTTTCTACTCTTTTTAAGGATAGAGAAAGCAGGGCAAGAGCTTTTAGCATTACCTCCCTACCCTCCAATCCAAAACTCCTGCCGTAAACTTGGTTGTCACTCCAAAGGAGACTATAGCTGTGTCAGCCAGAAGGAAAACACAGGAGACACTATAGCCAGCTCTAAAACATTAATTCATTTCATTGGAGTTTGATTGTGCAGTTGCTTCTCACTGAGTAGGTGTGTTTGGAAAAGAGATACATTAGATGGGACTAATTTAATTTATTAAAGACTATGAGCAGTCAGACCAGGAGTGAAATGGCAGCTTCCATCCTTGATTACTCAAAGTGCTCAGAAAACACACATGTACATTAATACCCATAGATTATGTTTGCTAGTGATTAGTAGAATAGTGGTGAGGCAATGGGCTCTCACCTACATTCTTACAGGGGAATCAATAATAATGTACAACATTATCATAATAGTATTGTGGCAAATAGTTGAACCTTCACAGTTTGTAGGCAAGTTTATACAGTCCATCACACCTAACGGTACATAAAAGACTAATTTACATCAGGTAGAGTGCACAGGAATAAAAGCCTTTTCTTCTAACGATATTGTCTACATAAGCTCTATACTTTGATTTAGTTGCCCTTACAAGCATCTTGAAATGCTTAAAATTGAAGTGAAATAGCATATCATGTTTTGATGAGACCAAGATGTTTTGTTCAAATACCACTAATTTTTTTTTTTTTTTATACTAAAAGGTCACTGGAGAAAAAAACCAAAGAGACAATGTCTTTCACACCAAACAGGTGTTTCCCTGCTTTGTTTTCCTCAGAATGGCATTTGGCAACAAATTCGTTCTCTCTAAGAACTTCCAGCTATCTCATGCTTCAAGGGTTTTTTTCTCAATGCCAGCAGATGAACAATTTTCTAGTAAGGTTCAGCTGCCATCAGAGCCAAAAAATGGGCAGGTACTCCATAGCTCCAGTAGCTTTGCAGTCAGCCAGCTGTCATTTGTAGGATTAAAGTAAAACTCCAGAAGTTCTTGAGTTTTTCCTTCGTTTCCACCAGGATCCACAAGACAGGAATTTCAGCAGCACAGATTTTTTTAAAAATCAGCCTGAACATGTTCCAGTAGTTTCTCTGCAGACCCAGAAGCCCAAGATCAATGAAACAATAAAATGAATGAAAAAACAATGAAACAAAAAAAAACATTACTACCCCTACAACTCTGACACAGCCCATTAACCATCTAATACATTAGAAACACTTTTCTTGTATCCAGCTAAAGTGGCAATGTTTTTCCCTGCAATAAATTTGTTAAGTACTCGCTTTTAAACATCCCAGAAGACTGAAGGAACTCTGAGCAAAGTGGTAATTTCCGTGCAGCTACTCAAAAGCAGTACAACTAAAACTAAAAACCCAAAAACCCTTACCAGAAATTTTGGTACATTCCCATGAAGGCAACAGGTAACTTCAATGTTACTACCATTAATTTCATATCAGCTCATCTTGCTAGTCACAATTTCTATTTAGCAGCAAGGCCACAGTGTCAGTACAAGCAACTTGGGGCCCTGGGAGGCATAGCAAGTCCTCGGTAAATGTCCTCTTGTGAGGTGTGTCTGCCATGGGGGTTTGAACCTGTGTATTCCTCACAGACGTTTTCAAGATTTTGTTTTTCTGTGAATTGTGCAAGCTGTTTGCTGTCAGAACCGTCCCTTAATAAAATAAGAGGAACATTTCAACACGAGGATCAAATCTCCAGTCTCTGCAAATGTCTCAGGAGCAACCGCTCATTAACATCTTCATCCCAAACTTCAAATCAGATATGGAAAGACATTTTAATCCTTTTAGTGGCACATTTGACTAAAAAGTAATTACTTCCAGGTATATCAAGCTTTTAAGTGTCTTTGCATCTCACGAGATGACAGTACCAAGTAGGAAGATGCATGTTCATAGACCATGAATGAAATATGTGATCAAATACTCAGAAAAATCACTTGTACAAATCATTCTGACTCACATTGTCAGCTCTTCCAATTCTATTTACTTACACTTACAATGAACCTCACCCAAATTACTGCATCTAGAAGCTCTTATTCTGAATGGACCATGTACAGGAAACAAAAAAAATCTGCCTTGCAATTAATGAATCTTCTCTTGAAGTCCTTCTCACCATAGTTTGAATTATAAAGGCCTTTTGTTTCTAAGGATACAGGTATATATTGATAGGGATTTCCACAGGAAAACCTGCAGTCTTCAAATGCAGTCACAAAACCTTTTAGATCTCTCCTAAGAAAGTTGTTTCAATCATACTGTCAAAAAAGTTATGTCTTGTTCTCAGTCTGATAAATGAGTGATCTGTAAAGTGTAAGTTAGAGATGCAGTGTTGGCAAACAGAAAGACAGGCTGTTAATTTTCACCTTCTTTTCCTTCTCACACACTAAATGATGCCACTTCAGAGATGAATCACTGAACAGAAATATTACTAAATTGGAACTTTTGAACAGAAGAGGTCACTTCAAATAGAGACTGGTGCGAATGTGTCTGCTGCTTTCAGCTGAAGGAGCACTAGAGTAATTCCTGGCTGTTTCCACTAGATATAGAGAAAAGGAGCATTAAGCTATGAGCTGGCAAACTGCTGATAAAATGGATTAGCTTGTAAAAGGCTCATTTCTGCAAAATCCTGTTGCTTGTTGTTGAACTCCTAGTGTGTCTGCCAAGTCTAGTCTCACCTTCAGACCTAACACTTCAGCTCTTTCCTCCTTGCACAAAGAGGAAGAAGATACAAGTTTTGGCCTTATGTTATTCATTTCTTGCATCTCTTATGAGCCAACTACAAATTTATTCCTTGTCTTTTTAATGCAGCCTCAAAGCACATTGCAGCTACTGAAACCAGCATTTTCCCAAAACAACAACAGAGCTGATGACACAGTTATAAGTTGCAGGAACTAAAAACTGAATCCAGATGTTCGAGATTTTCCTTCTAAGAATACCTCTGTTTTCCTTTACATCTCAGTTTTTTACTCATCAGAATTAAAACCACAGTCTTGCCACCTTCTTTTAAAAGCTACCATATGTGTGAGAACAGGTTCCAGGACCAGGCATTTGTTTTAACAACCCATTGAGGACTACAGCTAGTCTTTATAGCTGCATTAGGCCATGGGTGCTGTAAGGTTGGAGTCCAGTAGGGCAAGAGCGTTGAGATGACAAAAACGTTTTGGCATAAGAAAGCCTCAACAGCTCAACATCTTACAGCAACCACTGTAGAGCAGCTTTATCTCACGTCAGCCAAGAAACACAGCATGGGCTGGCAGCTTCGCATAACAGGATGAAGCAGTACACACTTCATCTGCTGCCCTAAAAAGCTGCAGCAGGAGTAACTCTCCAGTCTCAAAAATACCCTGAAATACCCACACATTTCAAGCCTTCTGGGGACTATGGGTAGAATGAAGAACTTGAGCTCATGGTCAAAGCCACAAAAGCTTCCAGAGCTAGAGAAGGTGAAGAAAGCATATAAGGGTCTCACCAAGCCTGAGCATATTCCACTTCAGAGCTCCAATGCCATCACAGAAACTGAAGCCAAAGATCCCGATGCCACTTGCTCTTGTCGGTTTTTAGACCTTGGGTGCTCTGCAAGTTATCCAGTTTTGTTCAGTAAAACTTATTTTTATTGCTGCTAGTAGCTCACAATGCATAAAAAGAATGTTCCCCTGAACCACTTCCAATGGCACAAATATTTCACACTTTTTTTCCAATTTAGGGGTCATACTGATTGAAAAGATCCATTGCCACTCTTTTCCTGCAAAAATTGTTTGGAAATCACTAATCCAGTGTTGTTCTGTCTGTTTCTGATAACATCCATGTGACCCATATATCTGGCCCATCACATAGTTATTTCTTCTTCTACAGTTGTGAATCTATTTCCTGAACAGCATCAAACTTCTACATTTCTTTAAACTACTAGGAGAAACACCCATTGCATCACCTGACAAGCAGGCCTTCCACAAAGTTTTGATCACCTCAGAGATCTTGTTGAAACTGGATTTGCAAAAGTTTCACACTTGGAACAAATTCAACCATGAACTGGTTTCTGTATCAAGATTCCCCCCTACCGACATCAAGTGGTTCAGTAGGAGGTTTCAATATAGGTTTGTTTTCCCTACAATATTTTGACATGAATATGAATGAGTATGAACAAGAGTTCTTACCAAGAACACTTATATAGTTTAAAAAAAAAAAAAATCAGATAGTAATAGTTTTCCACTAAGCCTGCAGCTCCAGTAGTTGTGAAGGGTGGCACAGCCTAGAACCAGAGCAAGGTGGAATAATAAATCCAAAGGTGAACTAGAAAAAAGTCAATTTAGTTTGGACTTTACGCATACCTAGCTATCAAGCAACCACTATTTTCAGCTCATGCAGCTCTTAAAGTTGAACACATCTGTTTATACCTTACTATAGATTGGACCATGTCTTGGTTTAATGACATGTTCAGGAGGCGAGACCTCTAATGAGATAAACCCCCCTTTTTTTTTCTTTAATTTCCCTCACCCCAAATATTGACAATGTAGAAATTACAAGGAGCCTGAAGGAAGAAGGAAAAACCACCTTTCTGGTGGGTTCTGAGCTGCCAGGCGCGGTCCCTCCCCGGCTCAGCTCAGACAGGGAGGGTGGGGCTGGCAGTCCCCCATGCTCCAAACCACGTGATGGTATGAAAGAATTCACCAAAAATCTTCCCCATTTAACTAAAACTACAACAGACCCCAAAAGTGTTTTTTTTTTCTCGATTTCAAGTGTACATAGCCTTAGAGTCAAAAATAGTACCTTGCAAAAGCCATGTAAAAATGGAACTGTAACCAAAGCTGAGTGCACCTCTCCTCTCCATGGTGTAGGTGCCAGGATCTCTAGGCACAGGAAGGTCTTGTCCCTGTAGCATGCACCCAGGCGTGAATTCCAGAGGAGCAGTCCTACTCAGCTTTGTTGATTCTCAGACTAAGGAGAGTAATTATGCCCCTTCATGTGGTATAGGATGTAAGTTCACGGAGTTTCTTCCCATTGTTAATGTCACCTTCTGCACAATTGGTTCTAAAGATGCACTGTAATGTTTATCAGAGCAGACTGTGGACATGTGTGGCCAAAGTGAGGAAAAAAGCCCCGGTGGTACCATAGCCCTTAGCTTGTTATTACTGTGAGTAGAACATGATGAAAATGAGTAGTGAAAGCCTCACATGAGAGATGGAGGGCCTTCCAAATAAAAGGAACATTGATGCAGGGAACCCTAGGCTAACTCCAGCTGCCCTGGATCCAGAATGGGAAGCAGGAGGCTAATGTTTCCTCTGCAGCCTGGCACCAACACATGGACGTCATCTCACCATTGCCAGAGAAGCAATTTGGCAGGCTACCTTTCCCATGCATTCATTACCATCTGCCACCTGCAGATCATCCCTCTCTTCCATTTACAACACACTGACGCTAATTAAAAGTTTTCCTTCTCCTTTTCATTACAACTAACAGACTAATACTGTTTCTAACAGTTTGTTGACTAGGGTTTGAGCTGAATCAATTTGGTTTGATCTATTCAGGCCTCAGTAAGACCCTATAAGCTGTAGAAATGGTAGTTGCTCCAAGACCATTGATAGGGATACTGTTTTCTTTTAAACCAATTGGGTTTGAATTATTAAGTAAAAATGCTTCATGTCATGTTACAGAATAAGGAAGTTTCAAAGTTTTGAATAGTTAACTGTCCTTTAATCTATTTTTAATACCACAATTCGTATCTCCCCTTCTAATACACTCACATTAGTTTGGCCTCCACTGAAACAAAATGTTCTTAAGGGTCCTCTTTGTATCTCCTGGCTTGATTAGAATTACATTTTATAACAAAAGCATGAATCTTTCTGACAAAACTTTTTCAACTGGCAGTGATCACCAGCTGTCTCAAACTATTAAACTGTACATTACGGGGCAAGTAATATTAAAAATACTTCCTCCCCCAGTCCTCTCTAGTAGGCTTACCACTGTCAATGAAATGAGAATAATGAAACACATGATTCAAAGCTGCATAGTAAGAAAAGTCAGAAAAAGATAGAAATATGTTTATGACCCTTAAAAACCTCTTAGGAAAGGAATGAACCTGTAACCTAAACTGTGCTAGAACAAAATTCTAACAGTAAATGTAGAAGCTATATGGCATCAGGGAAGTCTCCTCTCAGGAAAATAGCCTTGCTAGGTTATTCTACCCTCTTATATTAGGGATCTTCAGGAGGGTTGACAGGTCTGCAATTTCTCCACTTGCATAATGCTTTAAACTAATGCCTACCTCAAAGACCCTGTGGGAAGGTTGGGCTCCTTTTAAATTCCTTTTGTTTTAAGCCTTGACTTTCACAAAGCTTCCAACCAGACTGGGGTGTTTGTTAATATAGTCAGCATTCTTTTGGTAGCTGTAACACATCGGTATATGGATATATACAAGCCTTTTGCCTTCTATATGGTGAAAGTTAGTGGGATCTGCTTCAGCATAGATAGGAAAGAAAGTCACATTCATTATAATCCAACAATCCTGCTTAGCAGTTTCATCACAGATCCCAAACTGGATTCTTCTGCCCCTCCCTCCACCTGTTCCTTCAGTGTCTTACAAGATACTCTGATGTGTCAGTACTACTTCTTTGCACTAGGTAAAGCAGGTCTTTAAAACATGACTGAACAATTTTGATGTGAAGAACCTTGAAAATAAACTTACTTTTTCTTCAGCTTCTCTTTGCCCAGCTATTACCAACACTCCATGTTTTAAATCCTGAAGGCACAATTGCCGCCACTGGAGTGGGGGCAGTGCCCACAACACAGTATGAAACAGGAACTGAAACTTTAATTTCTCTTATTCTCCACTCTTTCTTTTAGGTGGAGTCATACATGAAACAAACTTCATAATTTTAGCCCAAGGTCTTCCTCCAATGGCAGATCAAAGTCTTACAAAATTAGATTCATGGTTTTCCATAAACAGCAAGATTGCACTTTCTCGGAAGCAATTTGTGATGAAGACAAGGATAGAAAAAAGGCCTAAAAACATTTAGTAATTTGAAATGTTGACCATCTCTACATGTCCTACAAAATTCTGTTCTATTGTATCTTGGAATTGACTGATCAGGGCCATCATCCTTATGCATGAGAAAATAAATACCCTGTGCTCCTTCAAGATAAATAGCAGACAAATGAGGGGAAAAAAGTAGTGGGGGTTTGCTCAGAATCAGAGCCTTCATCTGAGGAAAGCTGCACAGCTTCCTTTCATGTCATTATTAAAACCTTGTTTTTTCAAGTTCTTCCAGAGGAATTCACTGTCTCCTACATGTGTCAAAGGACCCTCGGTATCACTATGAGCCATGAATGTGTCATTTACATCACGGAGGTACTCCACCTGCACTTCAGCTTCACCCACACTAAAATTCAAATATAACCATTACAAGGAGCCAGAAGGCTCCATGACAATTGTTCTTTGGGCTTTAAACTGGAAACTATGGAGGCAGGAAAGAGCTACTAGCAGCCTTAACAGGAAATGATGGACAGGGTTGGAAAACAAGGGGCTTGGGGTGATGTGGATGAAAAAGAACAACAAACAACACAGGGCTTAAGCATTGATACCTCAAACATTTGCATATGAGCAAAAACATGCTCATATAAGTACACAAAGTAGCAAAATTCACACTTGGGTAAATTTGGTCCCACTGCTGAATTGGAGAGGGGACATGTCGATACAGGATGTGGAAATGATGAGTATGTGAATGCTGAGTACCTATGTAAACTGATTAGTTAAAAAAAAATCTAATTTTACAAAATTCCTCTACACACCTTTGGAAAACCAGGAACTTCAAATTATAAGATGAGATTTTGCTTAGTAAGAACCTTGTTGGTGATCTCTGAGGGGTGATTCTATTTCTAGGCCACCTTTGAGAAGCAGCTGGTGAACATCAGAAAAAAGTTTTCTCAAAGCACTTTAGGCTCTCTTTAGCCATTGGTTCCAATAAAGGGGTCATGTTCTTCTTCCTGACGTGCTCTTATTTCACACACTTTTGTACAATTCAGGCTTACCATACACATTTCAAATATCAACAAGATGGCAAAACTAGACTACTCCCATGTCTATAGAAGAGACTCTCTAATACCTATGAACATTCCTGGCACAGCTCTGGTAATCAGTTTGAAAAAGTTGCAGTGCAGCTGTAGATGCTCCAGGAAGAGACGTAGAGAGCCAGGACTGCCAGATGGATTATTTTCTGCAAGTTATTTGTTCAGCACACCATCACAGAAAATTCAGACAGAATATAACACAATAGGAGAGTGTAACAATTATTCTAAATCTCTGTGTAGTTTAAAAGAAATTACTTCCCTTTTGTAGCTCTACTGAGCCATCACCATGGTCTATAACTGAATTAGGGGAAAATTTACTTTTTACTTCTCTAGCAAATTCTAGCAGACAGTCCCTTTCAGAACAAAGCCGTAAAAAGTTTCAGAATTTTCAAGCTTATTCAATCCTCAAAATTTTCTTTAGGAGGCTAGAAAGAAAAATACATTTTGTTCTCGTTCTTTGTACAGCTTTTTTTAAAAATCTGGCCTTTACCTCCTAAGCAAATGAGAGGGGAAAGAGGTTTTACATGCTGGAATAGCCATATGATACATCCAAATCTAGCAATGAAAGTTACATCAGATCCATCAGATCCCAAAATGAATGGACATTTTTAAACCAGTGTATTTCCTTATACTGCAAGACCACTCCTGGAGCCAACTTTCCACATCAAACAGAGCAAAGCATTACCACGGAGACTATTAGAATCACCACTGCAGAGCATCCAGAACCTTTGAATTACACTGATATAAAAATTCAGGCCCTTCATCAGTTTCTAGGTGCATGGCAATTCAAGGTAGTGACATTCAAGACCTCAAATACTTGCAAAAAATACGATGAAAAGTCCTGACTGATTTTAAGTAACAATTACAATTACTCTTTTTCCTCAGTGTGCTAGAATAGATTTTTAGGGGCTTAGAACAAAATGAAGTTTTTGAAAAAAGCCAAGTGCAAACTTACAGCAATGTACGGTGGATTATGTGATATACCTTGGAGGGACAAAAGATTACATCAGTGACTCCTTTCGGTGTGGTTTAAATCTCGTATTACATAAGATACCAACACCCATTAGTCTCCTGCCTTGATCTGAGTGAGGTTCAGCATACCTTAGACGAAGGACAGAGTTACCTGATTCCTGCTGAACAGGTCTCTAGTTATTAATTTCAAATGTAATTCCGCCATAATGGAACTGAATCCCAGACTGCTACCCTGCAAGCAGACGTAACCCAGCTCAGTGCATGTGGACTTCTAGAGCAGCTGTTCAGACCTTTGGGATCCAGTTCCTCTTCCTACATTAATTTGATAGGCATCCTATGTAAATAACTAATTCAGATTCTTTTCATAATCTCTGGAAATAAAAAACACATTTGCAGTGAAATTTGTTCCATTCTAAGTCTCTCTGAAGGTGTCATCTAGACTCCACTGAATCCAGAGGGAGCTTAGGCTCTATATCTAAATAAGAAAGACTTCAGCATTTCAAGTTTCTTCGTATTTCATTAGGGGTGCAATTTTATTAAAACTAATTTTATCATGCGGTATGAAAGTAATTTTGCTTGGTAGACACAGACAATGTGTATAATACTGTTTTAATTCATATGATTATGTTAGTGGGTGTATTATCAATAAATTTGCAAAGAGGAAAAAACCTTCCAACTCTAAAAAAGTGATGTATTATACTCTAAAAATTATAACTCTGAAGGTTGACACTAGATTGCTTCCCTACAGTTTCCTATTTGCATGCTGCTAATGAGAAATTGCAAGCCATCTCTTTTGTTGGACATCTAATGAACCTGATCTTTTTCAGCCTGCAGCCTATAGCCCTATGCAATTTTATCCCACAACACTGAATGTCAAGTGCCACTCCCATCCTTCCCCCGTGTTCCTATAAACCTAGTGAACTCATCCTCTGGGAGAAAGGAAAATGCTAACAACCAAAATTACAAATACTTCATTGTCTTATTACAATATGCTTATTTACATAAAAGCCCTCTATTCGTCTTGTTGGATCAGCCTGACCAAAACAAAATTTGCATTTAAATAATATCACTGTAATTGACATCAAGTACCTGCACTTATTTTCATACTCTTATTTTCACACGTAAGAGGCAGGGAAAAGCTTTTTCTACTCAGAGAAAAAAGATTAGGACGAGATAGTAAGCAGGGCAATTTCTCAGATTTTGTTTTTTAAATTCTCCAGGGAGCCTGCATTTTCCTCTACTATAAAATGTGATAGTTGAAGAAAGAAGAAAGAGAAAAATCATATTTAATCTAGTCAAGGAGAAATTGAATCACCTTGGATAATGTAGCAAAGATGAGAGTTACTTATAGATAGCATCTCTGAGTAGAAACATCACAGCCAAAAGCTATTAAAAATTGGAGAACATTGGTCATTGCTTTTGTTTGTTGGTTGTGGATTTATGTATTTATTTTTTTTTAATCAGGGCAACTATCACACCAGCAGTCATACACTGAGTAAATCATACTTTGGGAAGCAGAAACACAGGTCCAAATTAAAAAGGTTTTGTTAACAGAGACTAGAATTTGACTGCAGGGGTAGGTTTTCACTTCGGAACTCTAAAAGAATCCTTCAGAAAGAGTTACCAGAAACTCTTGGAGTCCCCCTCTGCTGCAGAAAGGGAACTGGACTGCACTTGAGAGAGAATGTAAAAGAAGTGCAAATCCTGTTCTCCACGGGGGACATTGGCCATGGAGCAAAAAGTGGAGCCAGTAAAGAGTGAACTCCACCAGCTACCAGAGCTGGGACAGGTTCACAGGGCAGATTGCTGCTTTCAGGGAGGGAGAATATCCCCTTTGAATACCAGCTCACCATAGGTGAGAAGCCCTATTGCCTGAAACACCCCATAGACTGCCATAGCAATTAGAGACTGCTTTGTCATCTCAAAAGAAAGTCCAAAACAGAATGAATTATTGAAAGCTTCATTTTCTACTGCTCTGGAATACAACACAAATCATTGCTTGGATGAAGTACAGTAATTATGGAATACTGATTATGGTTTTATTTGGGGTTGTTATTGACTTTCTCTTTGGTTCTCTCCTCCACTCCATTTCTCATCCATAAGGCCACTGAAGTGTTTCATTGCCAATGACAAAGCTCCCAAAAGAAGCATTTAAATGAGATGAAGATTTGTTAATTCCAAGAAAGGGAAAAAAAATGTAGCAACGTTTAATAAACAGATAAAAGCTTGAAGCAGAGTTGTATGAACACAGCTGAACTGCTCCAGTTAAGGCAACATTCTCAAAGCATAGGCCATAAAGCACCAGAAAGCTCACAAAGGACATCTCCCTTCAGACAAGAGGATGGCAACTCACTTCCCCAAAGGATGAGATTATACAGTTATGGGCTGCAAGAGTTTCACAGGAGAGGAAGGATTAGTTACTTGTAATTGCTAAAACCCCAAGTCACAATAGATTTTAAACATTTCATAAGTGTTTGGGGTGGGAAAGGCAACCTCTCAGAGTAGACAGAGTGCACAGAGCCAAACACAGAGGGACAGATGTATTTGGCCTTTACGAAACTCTCCTTTGTGTCGGTCTCAGTGTTGCATTAGCACAGGTCTGTGTGACTGAGCTAGAGCGACCTGCTTGCTCAAATACTTTGTGGCTCGAGGATAGAAAGATGCTAAAGAGACTGTGAGGCCCCAGCATAAAGTCAAGAACAGTGTTATGATCCATTTATTGTTTCACAATCAGGGCAAGTCCTTTCTTCCCAAACCAGAGACTTACTGTGCTGAACAGCAAATTTAGAGTCCATTTATGCATGATGTTCTTGCCCAGCTCCTTGTATGTAAATCTTTGTGTAATCATGTAATCATTGTGGCATAAGTAATTTTCCAAAGGAATAATTGTTACAACAGCGCACATGACGTATAATCTGCAGACTCATGCTTTAAAAAGATATTGTTGGGATTGTTTGGTTTTTTTAATGACTTCTGATGGGTTTTGCTTCTCTGAAGAGAACAGTTATCCAGGCACTGACAGCTTTGCAAACAGAAAATTACATAAATGCAAATAATTAGTACTAACTGAAGTGTTCTGCAGAATACAGGTTTCTACACAAAGGCATCCTTGTGCTCTGAAGTGTAGTCATAAAGATGTTTTCAAATTTTTTTCCAACCCCTCTGTAGACAATTAATTGAATATACAATTAATCCCAAGCCTTTTCGTCCAAATCATGCCCTGTATCAAGACTTACACTGGTTTCAGTTTCTACCAAGAAACCCCCAAAACATTCCAGCAGGTTATATTTTATTCCCAGTACGAGTAACAGACAGAGGTTGTAGAATTTTGCTTAAATTTTTGTCTGTTTTAAACATGCTTTGATCTGAAAGCTTGGTGCAGTCTTCCCTGGAGCTCCAAGTCTACATTATTTCATGCTGTTTACCTCTAATATGTTCATTCAAGATCTCAATCCTGCAAAACCTTGATCTCACCTGTGAAGAGCAAGTGGGATGAATACAGGATTTCAGGGCCAGGCCCCAGCCTCAAAAGGACACTACACAAGAATTCATAAAACAATATCCCCTACAGTGTAAATCCCATCCCAGTCTCAAAATATGAGTGAAACATTATACTTATTGCCACCAGATATTTCAGTATTCATACAAGCCTGTTCTCTGAAAGCACACTGCTTGGTCTCAGAATTGCTCAGGCGCTTGTCTTACACACCTACCTTGCTAGAATCACACCCACTTTTGATTTGTGATCCTGAAAACTTCAGGCAAGGAAGAGACTTCAGCTAGGGAAAAAAACAATAAAGCATTCCTTAGGATTACCAGTTTCATGTATAGGCTTTGGAAAGTGTGTACATGCGGCAGGGAGGGGGAGATACCTCAAGTCCAGAGCAAGTCCAGATATGCTCAAAATTCACCTGGCCATGATCAACGACATACAAGTACCAATTTCTTACCCTGATTTTCAGATTCTTGACTCTAGAAACTGGCATACAGGCATTAGTTCAAGAATTTGCACAAAGACATGGCTTGCAGCATACCATACCAAATAATTTAAAAGGCCCTTTTCAAGGCAGCTGGGGTAATATATCTTATTCCTCATGAAGAAATAGTGCCCAAGAGTCCAGTAACAGTAACTCAGACTTAAGGTGCCATATAAAAAAGTCAGTGGCAAAAAAAATAAGCTGAAATTTAAAGTCCCCTAGTAAAAAGTGCCATCATTTCCCTTTGCTTCTGCATGGGTGTCTATTGCAATTTTACACTGCTAACTCTCCTGAGAATTTGAGCCAAAAGATTACATGTTATCTTGGTTCAAAAACAGCTTCAGTAAATGCTTCAGATCTCTTATGGATACTCTAATTTGTCAGGCACTCTATGCCTTAAAGATATCCAGTCACATAAATTGATGCAATTTTTGCCAGTGTCAAAATGATACTTTTCAATTGCTTACAAACCTCAGTCAGACCAATGACCTACTGAAAATTATGACCAAAAACAATATTCTTCTTTCTTTTACATGATTTGAGTTTTTACACATCTTTGACAAAGCTTTTTTTATCATTCAACTGAGCTACTAATGGGAACATGAAAACAGTTTGCCTTGTTTTCCTGCATTTTTGCAGACAAATGTACTTGTCAGTTCTGACAAACACAGAAGAGTTTTGTTGGGTTTTTTCCCGCCAAAATATGGCATCCAGTTACAAACTGAATTCTTACTTTTTAGAGTCAATTCCCTATGTTCAGACTAGTCGGAATGAAATGATTCACTGATACACTCAGCTGTTTGAGATTACAGGTAGTAGAGTGTTCAGTTCCCTGTACTGTAAATGGGCACATTAAAAACCTGCCTTACAGGGATCAAAAGTCAACAAGTGTATTCTAAGTAGTTCATGATTTTTCACTTCTTGCAGCAGAGGACTCAAGTTCTCTACAGACTGATGATTCTGTTCACTTGAAGATCTCTGCATGACACCATAACCTTTAAGCTGCTTTTTAATTTTGCGTCAGACAACTGATCTTTCATTTCCTTTTTGTTCTTATTTGATATTTATCCAGTTGGGTCATCCTATTCTAGACATCGGTCTGGTGTCCAAGTCACATTTCTGTGACCCGTTTTTTCCCCCTGCACATCCTGCTCTGCATGCTAGGTGGCTCCTCACTCCTTTTCATGCTGGAAGAGACTCAAGAACTTTCAATCAAACTTGACTGAATAACTCTACCCCAAGGATAGCGGGCACTGCACTGCTAGCACCAGCTATTTTGCCCATCTCTTCTATAAGACACATCAGTTTCAACCTGATGAAGAGCAAACTCCATCTGCAACTCAATAAAAGCAAAGGAGCAAATAGCTTTTGACCTGCTCAAGTGAATCAACTGAGGCACATTACAGTTCATGGAGAAACACCTCATGCTAATCTGTATGACTCTATGGGCATGACCTTGAATATGCATAACTAAGGATTAAACCATTAGCAGTTTTTTTATAGCACTTAATTCACTCTTTTCTCACTCTCCCTCCTTGTGCTTTTTTTTTTTTTTGTTCCTCATGTCTAAAAGACATGCTTAGTTCCCAATGAGTAGCAGATTCTTAATGTTACTTGCTTCCATTTGCAAGTCATCTTGTCTTTTCCCTTTACCTTTCATATCACCATCAATTATCTTCTTTTTTTTTTTTGAACCCTTCCAGTCCTCTTTTTTACTCTCCCACCACCACCCCCCAATTATTTAAGATTCACTGGCAAGAACAACCCCTCTTTTCTTCAGTGGCCTAGGTCACCACATGCTATGCAAAATACCTCATAGGAATACAAGGGGCTTGTGCCAGGTTTAGGTGGAAATTGTGGGTAAAAGCTCCCATAAAGATGTTGAAAGACCTCTTGAAAATATGATATCCACTGAGGTCCGCATTGTAGTTCTTCCAAAAAGAACAGCAAATACCATAATCCAGGACTTGGTGACAGTGTCCAGAACAACAAATTTGCTATTAATTATTTGATGTGGAAACATGGGGTTAAGACTCTGGGAGACATCCATGTCTACTGGGGCCTTTTGGATGAAGCGCTGTGTGCATAGGATGTCTATCCACAGCTTTGTGAGCAATGGTGAGGCTGGTGTCTGAATGCAGGATGCCCAGAGGTGTGCCTGGTTGGGAAAAGCAGCCTCTCCACCTATAAGGCTGTTAAAAAACGCTGAGGAGCAAATTCCCCTTCACTGATCCTCTCCAGGCATCTGAGCACTCCCTGACCTGTTTCCATGGAAAAGTCAGCTGGCTTGGTTTGAAAGCCTGAGCCCAGAGATCACCACTCAGGGCATAGAGATCCCCCACAATTTTGATATCCAGGTGTTGTAGATTTACCCTCCAAAATGCAGGCTTTCTTGAAAAGCATCGTTCTTCAGGGGAATTAGCAGCAAAGGAATCCACATGCAGTCCTTAACTCAGGCCTGCAGATAAATCCTGGGAAAGGCTAATCCAAGAAAAGTAGTCCAGATAGAATTGGTACAGCTGCCACTCTGCAATGCCAATTTTTCCATTAGAATGACTAGAGAAGGCAGCAGTACAGGGCAACATGGCAAAACCCTACAAAGACTATTTAGGAGAACTGCACACTAGAGCAGAGCAATCCATCCCACACAGAGCCAAGTTTGCCAATACATCTTTTCTGTCTCAGTGTCAGAACCACATCCTTCAAGCAAGCCGACCGTGCATGTGAAGCTAGAGAAGCAGTGGTGCAGCTCAGAGTGCTTACTTTGTCACTGTGGCTTATTGTACAGTGTTCCCTGCTTGTGCCCAGCAGTCTGAGTGTGGCAGCTGTTTGTCAGCCCACTTACAGGGCCCTTCTTTCTAGAAGATAACAAAGTACACAGGTATCACTATTTTAAGGCCAAGTACAATGTAAGTGATGGACCACTTCTGTACTTAACATTAGGTTTGCTTTTGATAGATAAGCCATCCATGGAACACATAATGCTGATGAAACATCTGCATGCCCTCTCAGGTTTCTCTGCTCGTTCTCTAAATAGCAAATTCACCAAGATCAATCCATTTTTCCCAGAAAACCCCCCTCTTTGGGCCCACACTGCTCCTGACACTCCCAGCCTGAAGCACATTGTAAAGGCATTAGTCCCTGCCTGTTCTGTTCCCTGCTGCCACTGACATCAGGGTAGAAATTGACTTTAGCAGACAGAACAGCCAGGACAATTCTTACTTCAGTTAGGGTAAGCATAGCAGTATGTTTTCCCATTTCTATTATGAGAGAACCCTAAAGCCTTGGAAAAGTCATTATTGATGAACCTGAATATGTTTGTGAATCTATTATACTGCATATCACCTAGACAATTTATTTTCTCAGGTTCTGACTTGCATAATCAGTGAAAAACTGGGGCAGGGTAAGGGGGATCTGGAGGGAGAAAAATCCCTTTTGGCCTGCTAATTGAATCATAAATAATAGCAGAGAACTTGAGATACACGTTTTCTGCATAGAATCAAATCCTTAGGGGGTGACTACCCCCCTTCCCTAACCCACCATAAACTTCATTCAGGCACAAGACAATTTCTCATTGTGGTTTGATTTTTTTGATGAAAGAAAATCTTTGAAATCTATGCATTGAAATGAAGTAGCATAAAAATGCCTTGTTTTGATAATGTTCAACGGACAAAATTGTTTTAAAATGTTCAAGATTAATGATGAATTTGCCCACAAAGGTAATGACAAAGTTTCAAATCTGATGCTTTAATTGCAAGGTTTTGCAAACTCAAGATTTTTTTTAATAATACTAACTTCATATCATGATGGATATGAAAATTCAGGAGAGGTACATTTTCCACACAGAAAAAACCCTGATTTTTACCCCTGTGAGTATAGCTGTAACTAGAAGTCAGACCAGGGTTTGAGTGACAGACAACATGGTTGTTTTCCTTCCTACGGTTTGTTGGGAAAGTGACAGCTACTGATCCTCACAAACACCTCTTGGGCAGGGAGTGGCGTCGCTCCACCCAGCTCAGGGAAAAACTGATGCACTGCTGTTTTGTCTAGTTCCCTGAGACAAGGTATTAGCTATTTGACATTTATGAGATAAAAGGATACTCCATCTCTTCAATGCCCCCTTAATTTTCTGTCTTTTCCTTTATTTCAGCAGCTGATAATACTACTTAGAATGAGTTCAACACCTCAGCTTTTACTGAGTCACTTTTCTCGTTTCCATGCTAAGGAATTTCTTCCTCACTGATGGCAAACTCAAGCAACTCCTCACATGTAATCCCATTTTTGAGGGGGCAAGAAAGGGGAGAAAAAGGAGAGGCAGGAAGAGGAGACGCTTGCAGAAGTCATCTCTAAGGAAATCAGTGTGAGCAGCGCTTCATCTCCCCTCCAACCCCAGTGTAGTATCCCAAGTGTCTCACTTAAACTGTAACTAATGAGTAACAACAACAAACCCAACCACCAGGCAGGCCCGCAGCGATGCTTTTGCTGTGGTGTCAGGTGGCAGAGTTCATCAGTCCCCATGGCTATCCCTAAGACTCCAGAAGAAACCACAATCTCCCTCTCCAATTTAGTTCTTGCCAGTCAAAGCCTAAGGCCTGTGTTTAAATTTTGTGCTCTAGATTTACACACAGATGAAATTCCACCAACTCCAGAGGCAGCTGCTTCATTACAAGCTGAGTGAAAATAAGGATGGCAGCAGCTGACAACTGATTAGTCCCTTCCCTGCTGCAAGGAGGTCTCTGAGTAAACCAATCCACTACACAAAGTACAGAGGCATGTCAGCTGAGTGGGAAAAGCGGTTTTGAGAGGAAAAAATGTAGCTGATTCTGTCACTAAGACAGGGGACATTTTCCTAATGACAAAACATTACCTAGGGGTTCACAAGAGCTTGGTTCAAATCCTGGGTGCATCTTAGCAAAAAAGGGCCTCTCCAGACTGTCATTATGTAAACTTTGTCAAAATGCGTGCGGTTCTTCAGCTTGGCTCATATCTTGGTGAGTCTGGAGGGGACTCCAAGACACAACAGGAAACATTGCCAAGATAATGACAATTAAAAGGAAGATTTTGGTTTGCAGAACAAGTCACAAGATGTCATTCAGTTAACAATAAACTGCATTCTCAGATCATCCAGGTTAAAGATTCCCTCCAAGTTCTCACATTATGCCTTTTGTCCCACTTCACAGGTCATATATCCTTCATTGCTGGAAAGAAATGACGTTTATTAATGAAGCGTGCAAGCTCATCTATAACATTAGCTGCTTCCCAGTGGAAGGCACCTGTAAGAACTAAGTAAAACAGAGGGCATAGTCTCAAGTCTTCAGATCTCGGGTTCTGCATCTGAGTTTCCAACTCATTTAGTTAAAAAGAAAAAAGTAACAGCAGAAGCTGGCTGTCAGCACTTGGATGATTTATTCTGTTCAGCATAATCTTCTGGGACAGAGCTCTCTCCTCTGGTCTGGCCCGTAGCAGCTCTGGATGCAGCCCCTACACCACCGTGAGAGCACTGTGCAGACACAGGTGATTTCTCTTCTTCAGCCAATAAACAAAAGACTACAGTAATATTCCTATATTCCCACAGGGAATACCACCACATGCAAATGCTGTACACAAACCTGTTTTGCTCTGCAAGAGGTGAGGTAGAATTAGAGTAAAAATAGTTTATCCACTTTATATCAAGTTTATCAGGAGCCCAGGCAGCCCTCTGATGCCTTGAGCCACAGCGTCTGCTGTGGTTTTAGTGTTAGTGGTCATCATGAGATGGTAAGACCCTCCCTGCTTCACCATCCCTCGCTTTCTCTTGACAGGCAGAACAGAGGAATACAGGCAGGGAGCTGTTCAGCAGAAGGGAGGGATGCTTTCTCCGGGACATAGCACCTCACAGGTCCACCCATGATGCAGGGAGGTGGTTCTCAGACCTGACTGTGGGTGCCAAAGCGAACTTCAGTCATACTGAACCTGTCCCACAAATTCTCCATTAAATGCTTATCTCATTTTCGTGCCTTGCAAAGGTTTGGGATGACCTCATTTTAAAACTAAACCGATTTCTGCCTTGATGCACACCAAGAAGCATGGACACACAAGACTGAAAAACCTCAAGACTAGTGAGCAAAAAAAACATGCAAGGCAGGGGCAAGTTAGATCCTCTGCAATAGCAGCTGAAGAGCTGATCAGTTGTACAACTATTTATTGATAGTAAAAAGGCATTGTCACTATGGCAACAGAAGCATCCACCAGATTTGATTTCTCCAAGACATAGAATGCCTCTTGGGAGTACACAGAGTGAACTGAAACTATCAGAACTTTCTGCAATGTCTCTTAGGAAATATCTTCAATCTTTTTCCATTGCAGGAAGTTGTGCCACATGCCAGTCATCGTTTGCAATGACTCCATGAAGTGCCTCCGTGACTCCCCAAAAAGGTGAAGGTGCAGTAGAAGTTACTGCCTGGAGTAATAAGGCCAGGACAAGAATCTGTAGAACCAAATGCCAGGTGATAGCAGTTTGTGCAACAAAATTTCACAACAGTGGTAGAAAATAACTAAAGTCTAAGAACCACCTAAGCCCTCCCAGGATCCTTGGAATCAGCACATTTCAGAGGAGTCAGCAGTAAGCCAAATGAGTGACTCAAACCCTGTGCTGGGCCTAAAAACAAGTAGTATTTCACAGAAAAAAAAAATTCTGAATACTTATGTCTCTAAGATAGAGGATAAAAGGAAAAGCTCCCCACTTATTTTTGTTAACTTGATTTCAAAGGCCTTAAGCAATCAGGCTGCCCCTTGAAATGGCCTGTTATTTGTCATTTCCGTCAGGTTAAATATATCCTTAAGGAAAGGAAAACCAAAGCACTAAAATAACCAGACATTCTATAAGTCTCAAAAAATGTCCTAGTTCAAGAAGAGCAGATATTCAGACTTCGTCATTGTAACTCTGCCTCAACAGCAATTTTACTAAGGATGGAGAACAGAAGAAACATTTTCCTCCTCTTAAAAATGAAAACAAGTAACAAAACAACTTCTTAAAAGCATGCCTTTAAACTTCTTAAACTTTTTAGCTTTCTTCAGAATCCAGCCAGCACTTCAAGGAAAGAACTACCTGTTCCTACAGTGAGCAACACCACTGATTAAGACGAAAACAGACCTTAAGAGCTCTGGAGCACTAATTCACCATTGGTTCTGTTTACTCCTGAAGAAGAAGGTAAGTAAGTACAGTTGCCACTTTGTGAGGTAATATTAAAGCACCTTGCAAACTCTTGCAACCTGCTGCTGTTTTCACAGAGAAGGGAAAGAAAGGAGGGACAACCCTGTGCTACTGGACAGTCCCCGGGCCCTTTCTGGGCGTGGGCAGGAGCAGACTCCTTACACCTGGGGGAGACAGGAGGGTGGTTCAAAACAATGGAGCAGATGGAGGTCCTGGAAGCAGGAAAGCAAACACACAAAGAGTGCAAAGTAGAAGTCAGAGGATTGCAGGACACAGGAACAAGAGTGCCTGTAGCAGCAGAACCAAATGCAGGTCCCTCATGCTAGGAGAGCAGTGCTAGTCATCACAGAAACAGGCAATTCCTAAAGAGCAAGATACAGATGTCTCCAAGAGTACAAGGAAATGGAGACATTTCAAAATCATGCTAGCAGCCAGACACTAGTGGCCAAGATCCACAGCATTTCTGTTGACATACTACATTTTAGGGATATGTGTAATGTCAAAGTTTGCAACATTGTTCTGGAGGCTCTTCATATCTCACAAAATAGATCATTTTGTCCTTTAGGACAGCAATGATCTGACACAAGAACTTTTTGTCAACTCACACACCAAGACAGACTTCTCCCATTCTTATTTTAAGGGATTCTGCTGCACCATACCCTACTCATTTTTTCCCCCACACACCTTTCTTTCCCTTCAAAATACACCTTGTTATCAATATTTATTTTTTTTTCTTTCAGTACTTTCTGTGCAAGTATGTCAGGTCTCCATTTGCCTCCTGCTGGGGAATGTGGATGTGCCTTCCCAAGCCTGGCCCAAGGCCTAGCCACAGCCTTACTTATCTTTATGCTTCTGACACCTCCAATTAAATTTTAGATTTATATTGGGAAAATGGAAAACACTTGGAAAGAAAATCAGCCTCTATGACTTCTGCAGACTCCCAGGATGTCCCAGGCTGAAAAGAAACACTCCTGGTACCAGTTTACTCGATATCCACATTAGCAGACTGCAACCTTTGCAGGAATTATGGCCTCGGGAATTGTGTGCTCTGTCTGGCTTCCAACTCTAGCTTTTGTTGTGACAGGATAGGGATAACAAACAAAAGTTTGTATTTAAAATAACCCACCAATTAATTTGGCCAAACAACCTAAGGAATGTTCAGGTTTAGGGGTGCAAGGTACACCTTCTTGGGAAAAGTATGTTGAAGTTACCAAGCACCTTCTAGAAACTATGTAAAAGAGTATTTTACTGAGCAATACAGATAAACAGAAACTATTCCCAGCTCAGGAAGTTCTCTGTGCTGAAAAATAGAGCACAGAAGAGCACTCAAGGCAAATTAATACTCCTCCCTAACCATTCACTTAGACCTCAGCTAGAGTCAGAGGACAGTGCTAGAGGGACCCTTAGTACAGACATTAATCAGAGACAGGCGTGACAGATCCAGTGCAGCTCAGAGAAGTTAGATTAACCTTGTCCACCTGAAAAGTCCTAAAACACGGACAAAACACGTCATCTTACCAGCTGACACTAGTGATGACCTTCCAGAAACAAGTCTTCTTTCCTATGGCATTTTGTCCTGGAAGCTTAGTGGCCCCGTGTTTGGAGGATTGAAGCAAAACAAAAGAGGAGCAGTGAAACCAAAAAACCTCTGTCTTTCCTCCTCACAGGTCACCTACACAACCCCACTGCTCAGACAGCCGAAAGTGAGGCATCTCCATAGAGTGGGGTTTTAGGTGTGGACATCACCCACCCTGCCCTCCCTCCTGGACAACTAACAACCCCTGTGGATCCACAACTGTCAAGCTACATAAGGAAAGGCCCAGGGTGAACACAGACTGACTGGGATTAGCAGCAGCCTGGTAACATCAGTAAGAGCAAGAGCACCCCAACAGAGGAAAATTATTAACCTGGTGTCCTCTTTCAACACCCACAAGGATGAGTCAAACTCTCCCTTAGAAGTCCTGCAAGCTGAAGGGAGTTATTGCCTCAAGGGGACTGGGAGACTTAAAGCATATTTTGGGGTTGTACAGAATTTATTATGGAGTATTCAAGTGAAGGACTCTGGATTCTACCCAGAAGAAAGGATACAAGCAAGTGAGCTATGAGAGAAGCTTCAGGAAGGAATTTGTGTCTTATCAGGTATCAGAGAGCCGTGGAAAACAATCTCAGGTTGCTCTGGGATCAGCAGAGCTTATCTTAAATTCACTCAGTAGGAAAATTCTAGTGAAAAAACACACTCTAAAACTTTAACTGGAAAGTAGTCAAAATGGAAAGAGTAAATAGAAACATCAAATGTCAGAGCCTGGCATAAAACACTGGGAGTATGAAAATATTTGTTTTGTAGAAGGACTATCCTATACTTTGGTCTAGGTTTTCAGAGTTATTTACCCCACGTCCCTTCTTTGCATGAACTCAAGTAATAATTAAATCTCAGAACTGTATGCACAATGCTTTACAATTTTCTGTGTGCATAATTAAAATTATTTCTGGGAAAAAACGGTAGCTGTGGATATGAATGCAATGTTTCAGCATGAAGTTTATTATCAGCAGGCAGGAGAGTGATTAGTTAATGGGCATGCAGAGTTTTTCTAAAAGGGTGAAAGCATTAATTACCATTTCTTATATTTTAAATTGCTCTAATAGACAGAGTCCTCCCAGAATACATATAAAGATTTATTTCAATTCAGGTATTGTTTTATACATTGAAATTCAGGCTTGAAATTAGCTGTCACCCAGGGAATTGGTAATGACTATTATTCTTAATGTTTTTTGTTTTTTTTCCCTGAGAAGTAAATCCCATACTCTTGAGAAGTAACTCACAAAAGGCATTAGTGATTCTGCACTGCAGTTGTCAGCAAATACACAAATTTGCCTAATTCAGCAGTCATTTTGAAGGCAAGTCTTTATTAAAATGTCCCTGGCCACTACATAACCATTCACATTGTGTTTAATACACACTGCAGGATTTTTTTTTTTTTTTTGTCTCAGCAATTTACAGAATTGACCAAGTTCAGAGAAAGGTTACTGAAAAAAAAAGAAATTTTCTTCATGCAGAGACAGAACACATAGATTGGCAGCATAACTTTAGACATGTCATGGAGAGACCATAAGGGAGTTGTATGCTTTTCATTTTCAGAAGCCATTTTCTGTACGGGAAGTTTTCATTAAAGCCACACATGCAGCAGAAATTATATGGTGACAATCCAGGGCCAGCAGGCAGAAACAGTGGTCTTTCCAGATCAACACAAACAGGAAAATCTCTCATGAGGAGTAATCACTTCAGGCAAAAACAGCTGCTGGCATGATGATTTTGGAGTTACTGTAAATGTCATCACATCCAGCTTGTTTCCTGACATCCCCAGTGACCATCAGCTCCATATACTAAGCCTCAGTGACATTAGTCAGTAGCAGGGCTGTACTTGTCACCCAACAGCATCTTGTAGCTCACAGACAACTAAAGGCTGGGCTCTGGACTTCCACACCACCAGACTGAGCTCTGATGGTGACACAGCATGAGTTGGTGCCCAGAAATATCTGACGACAGATTCAAAGCTTTGCCCCCCACCCCTCCGTTCCCTTCCCTTCACCAAAGTCACAGTTACCACAAGGCATTTCCCAAAGAGGACGCTCAGATACATCACACCCTGCCAAGCAATGAGATTTTTCTGGGAACAGCCCAAGTGATCCCTGCCAGGAAATTCAAGCTCCCACTATGGCCCGAGCTGACCTTTTACAAAAAAGTGATGCTGATTTCCAGAACCACAACTGCATTTAGAGTACAAACTGTTTTCCATGGCATAGCTACAGCATTCAAAGGGGGAAGGTGATATAACTAGCTATAATTAGTGATATAACTAGCTATAAGTAGTTATGTGAGTTATCCAGCTGCCAGAAAAAACTATTCCCACCAGCAGAGCAAGATAGGAGTTGCCCAAGACAAGGTCTTACATCATTATTCACATCCTGCATCACCACCAGCCTTCTTTGTACATGTATACAAACTAAAGGACTTCTTTTTCCTCTCTCAGTCTATTAATTATTCCCTACACTATTTCCCATGCAAATCCAGTAAGGTATATAAACATAGATAGTGATTCTTACTTGCTAAAGACTTCAGCATTGTCACCTAGTTATTATTTGTACTAACTAAAATACTGTATGCAGACAGAGTCAGCACTGCAAGTGACACTAGATTTGAAACCTTCTAAGCAATTCATCATACCACTAAAATATGTGGGCATGTTTCTCAGCACTAGAACATCTCCTTTCTAATTTAGAGGTGAATTAGGCATTGCTGCAAGTTTGTGACTCAAAAATAATTGCAAGACACTTTTCCTGGCTTCTGGTGTTTTCAATTTGTGATTACTGCAAGAAGTCTAATAGCAGATGTAATTCTCCATGCCGGCCCAGAAGTCCCCAAGGGCAGGCCACAATACCAGTTTCTCAGAAGTATAGCACTTGCTTAGTATAGAGATCAGAATGTAAAATAAATTTGAAATAGAATGTAATTAAGAACTCTTTCACTGATAACCATTCCCCCTTCGGAGCATTATTCAGAAAGTCTGAGTGTTTTGATGAAAACCAGTGAAGACCAATCCCCTCGCCAAGCAGCAAGGGCTACTTCTCATGCCAATTACTTTCATAAAATTAAGAAACCTCATCAATTGTCTACTCACTGCAGACTAGGCTGAAACACAATGTTTTCTAAGTTGCTTATTGTTGAGCCACACAGTTCAGCTCACAACAGACAAGTACCTAAATTCCCCATGAGGTAGGTTAGAATAAGGAAAGACAAATAGGCTTTTCAGAACACAGTCCATTGGCCTATTTCTCATACTGAAGGCTAGAAAAAATCCAAAGGTTTGCTGTGCTGTGGTTTGGGGTTTTTTTAAAGTTCTACCTGTGGTGCTAAATAGCCTTGAAAAACTGTTTCCAGACACTTGAAGGGAAAAAGGAAAAAATCCTGTATTTTGTGATATAATTGAGAACTGCAGAAGCAAGATTGCAAGCAAGAACTTGGTACCGAGTTGTTGCATATCTGTAACAAACCCATACAATCAGGATCAAAGAGTAGCTGATATCACTTAACCCTATTGCAATTAAAGACAATAAACAACTTCATCAAAACCAAGGCAGTGTGAGAAATTTCTAACCCAACAGAACTCCATCAGCCCAGACCACAACTCAGGAGCTCCTGCTGCAACCTTGTACTGAGCGCCAAGACCACAGATCTTAATTTCTGTTAAATGGGGGGAGCACACCCACACAATCCCTGAACATCCCACATACTGAATCCCTTCAGCTTTGAAACAAGACAGCACAGAAAATGCTGGAAGTACCTGGAAGGGATCTGCCTCTGTTGCCTGCATTCTACTGAGTCAAATGGAGCAAGACTTGGTGCTGCACCCAGAAACAACCACACTGTTCCAATTGCTGGCTGATCATCTCCTCAGACACAGAGTTGCACTGTCAGGAATAGTGAAAGTATTTCACATGTCATGCCTGACCATCACAGCAAAAGCTCCACTCACTCAATGCTGACAAGGTATTAAAACAGAATTCCAGATTGCCTTCCAGGAAGTACTTCAGTGACTCTTCTTACTCTTTCCTACAGAGCCACCACATTAGCTAGTCCTCTAAACTGAAATTCTTTAATTTCTTTGAAGTACATGACTCCCTTTAATACACAGTAAAGTTTTGCTGTACGTTAGAAAGCACATGTCCCAGGGCCAGAGTATCTCAGTGATGACAGATCACTTGTGACTCAGATGAAAGAGACTGAAAAATGAAGCAAAAACTGCTCCTGAAATCAAGGCAAACATTTTTTAGGGCATGGAAACAAGAAAGGGAAAATGGAGTCCCCAGCAGAGGAATACAACAGAATTATACATCAAACACCCCATCAGTGCAGGCAGATCATGAACGTCACTGCCAGCACCACCACACAGCGTCTCCCAGCAATAATCAAGTCCCCTGAAGCACACTTGAGTACAAATAGATTTTGCATCTCCTCAAAACTCAATCAGCTGCAAGAAAGCTTATGGGTCCCAAAGTTACACCAATACAAACCACAAATTTGGGGCTTGAGGTTATGTAAGAGTCATTTCAGATGAGATATAGGACAGTGCAGACTCCAAAACTAGGGAAAGAAGATTAATGGGGCAAGCTATTTTAAAATAAAATAAAACCACTACAGAACACGTTAACCCATTCTAAAGCCTATTCTCATGTTTCTTCACCCCAACTTTCATATCAGCTCAGCATGTAAAAACAGAGTTCTCAGGAGTCACTCCGTGGTCTTCATCTGACAGGGCATGTTATGGATCCTTAACACGGCACCTCTCTATAAGATGCAAGAAATGCATAAACAGTCTCGCAGTCAACCATCATGTTTGCTTTCAGTACATGGGGCAGGATCGTCTCCCACAGTGAAAATGACCGTTCAGGGTAGAAATAACCCTATACAGCAATGCTGCACTGGGAATTCACAGAGAGAGCTGACCTTTCCCAACACCAAAGCAATGAAGACAACATGGGTGTTTGTATTGTCCCATCCAGACTTGCAAAGCTTCACTCTCTTTGGAATGGCCTGAATGCCCGCAGGGATATACATCACCATAATGGCATTTTCTGTGAGCACTAAGGGCAGTTTTGAAGAGCTTAACAGTGGACATTTGGACATGCTTGAGCAGAATTTTTGCCCAGAATTCCACAGACCCTTTGGGGACACTCAGGTGAACCTACCAGTCACAAGGAACTCATACCATTAAGGCTTCAGTTTGTCAGGGCTCAAGATGACTAATGCATTGGAGCAGAGTCTCACAGTTAAACCAAGAGCCAGCACTGTGTCTGAGGTTGAGACACTCTTGACTTTCCAGTGTTCAGCCAGGCTCATGGGTCACCACTGGTAAGTTATTCATACACAAGTTGATTCTTTACACTCCTTTAAGGAGGATCTTTAAAATACTTTGGAGCACTTTTTCCTATGGTTTAAAAGATGGAGTATTCCACTGAAGAGATTAAAACGCTTCATTCCTCCCTCTTTGTGAAGGAATATGAAGCTGATCAGATGAAAACAGATACAGAGATGGCATGTATCATCAGAGAATAAAGGAGATGCAATTAACTTAACAGGCATGTCCTTAGTTTATTATGAGACCTGCACCAGGCAAAGCCTCCTGTTGCTCTGGAAGAATTTGAGTGATGGCAATTAACATACATACATCCTGGACTTCTGAAGGAAGGGCATTTAGCCTGGTACACCTTAGGCAATGAAAGAGAACTGAACAGAGCACTCATTACTTGCAACCCCTTTTCAGGTTTCCTGAGCAATTCCGGTAAATACAGAGACAACAGAGACCACATTAAGCAAATCCTTGACTGAGGAAGAGAAAAAAGTTAAACCACTTCTTAAATGAACAGTCAATTAAGCATAGGTTCAAAAGCCTTATCTGAGATGCATAGAAAATAAAGACAGATTTTTTTTTCATACCTAGGGATTTATTTTTTTAATAGAGACAGGGTGAAATATAACAAATTACCTTCAATAAGTTAAAGTAAACTCTCCCCAAAAAAGAGACACAATATTATGAGATTGAAAGTACCTATCAAGGCCTTTAAAAAAGTACATGAATTCTTGCCACATATTTCCCTCTAAAATGAAAAAAATAACCCCCCGGCACCTGCTATTAATTCTAATTAGCTGCATTTACCAAGTAGATCACTGCAAAATACAGGAGACAACTATTCCCTGCACAGGATGTACACCCTGTGTCTGCAAGTACCACAGGCATTTCAACGCCCAACTCCCACATCCCAAAAAACACACAATAAAACAAATCCGTATCACAAGATTCATTTCCCCAACTTCACTTGTATTATTTGGGTCTAAGCTGGACTACCCATAAAGACCTTCTCTTCAACACTTGGTACACTCATGCCTGCTCAACAGGCTGTTACCACATGTGTCTCTCTGAAACAGAACTGACTGCCCAAACTTGCCCTTCTTCCACCCACTCCCGCAGGTAAAGCTCTGGTGAACACTGGCTTAGATAAACCAGCAGAGATACAGACTCCCACTGTGGGACAAGGGGGCAGAGCTCCAGGTGTGCTCCTCTGCAGAGATCTGGGAGGACACGTCCCCCAGCACTTCTTTAGGCTCCTTCTTGTTCATAAATACCTGCCAAGCTCGTGGTTCAAGTCCAGCAGCTCTACCCACACCATCCAATTCTTCATGCAACACACTTGTTTATAGACATTGCTGAGTATTTACCTATTTGCTCAGCTTTTCAAAGTTGCCTTGCTGAATAAGGTCTTCATCCAGTGAAAGACCATTATTCACACAGCAGTGTTTCTTAGAAACCAAAACATTATATTATTCATACAGAGTTCTTCCATTCACTCAGCCTTACCCTCCCAACGCCTCATTTTGCCTATATAGTCTAGCACAGCGTTTTCCCGAAATTGGGCATACGGCTGACAATTTTTGATTTAATGATTTGCTTCTTCGAGGCCACTTGCTATGTACTAGATTAAAAGGAGCTGTACCACATACACACACAAAATAGCCTTATTTCCCCCCACTCTCGCTGCATTATCCTCCAGCTTGTTGAGGAACACCCGCTCCCTGCCGAGTAAAACACTCCATTTACCACAGCCTGCAGAGAGCCCTGCTACAGAACTTGGCTCTGTGCTGCAGCACCCCACTGCCTGCTCTGAAGATTACACAGGACTGCAAGTATATATATTATACCTAATATTTAACATGTCACCTTTCATTTGTAAATTGTCTGAAAATTCAAATTGAACTGACATGAAAGATGTCTATTACATTTCCCTAAACTAAAACTTGTGTACGCGTTTCAGTTCCCCATATTGCAGAGTTAAACAAAGACCTCTGGCTACTACTATAAACCAGAATGCTGATGAAACGAAGGATTTATTTGCTTAGGAATTATTGATTCACAAATACACTTGGAAAAAAGCAGTGTCATTTAGCATATAAGAGGGATAAACAATTAACAGCACAAAACACAAAATTTGTACCTCTTCCACACAACAGACACTCTATCATTAATTACAATCTATCACTAATTAAGTAGTCTGCACTAAATGAATTCTACTTTTACTTTTTGAAAAATAATTTGATGCATTCTTTGCTCATCCTGTAATGCTTAACCTAATCTAAGTTCTACAGTCCCCACTCCAAAACTAGGAAAAGATTCAGCCTGCCAAGCTCAGGGGACAACAGTTCATTTGTCAGTCTTCAGCTCAGAATTCATCCTGTATCTTCCAACAAATCTTCCAAGCAAAGGTTTCAAGTCAAACTGAAGTGCAAATCCAACAGTAACACCACGATGTACTGAAAGCAAGACTTACATCCCTGGCTAGCACTACTGCTGCAGCTCCTGTCACAAACCCCAGGCAGAGAGAATAAAAGGATGTGGGACAGCCAGAACTTCCTATGACATTCCTGCCACCAGTTTTGCAGATAAATAAAAATTACCTTTGTTAAAAATCCTAGGTAAGGCAGTATTTCCTTTCAGGAGCACTGAAGCACCCTCCTACAGGAGGATTCAAAACACCTGATACTGGGTGGTAACCCACTCTGTGAGCTTTCCCCAACATTATCTCCTCCACAGCTGTGCTTTGCTAAGGCTTAGCACTACCTCAATGAATTCGTGTGTAAACCTCGTTATTGGAATTAGGTTTCTTCCCGAGGAAAGCCTTGAGTCACTGCAGGTTTTAATCACTGTTTTGGAACTGTGCAGAGAGGCAGGCACTGATCTAACAAGAAAGTGCTTACATTAAGTAGACTATGAAGAGCACCTGGACACAAATGGATTTTACTTACAGAATCTTTTCCACGTTAAGAATCTCTTCCAATCTTTTCTCCTCTAGACTCAATACACCCAACTCTCTTTTTCATTTACCTTCCATTTTAAGTTTTCCCTCTGCTTACAGAGAAGCTTTACTGCATCTCTTTCACTCAACTTCATGCCTTTTCATTGTGATTATCTAACAGAGTATTAAATGTTTCATCTTTGTCTCTTAGCCAGAATTAATTGTTTTATGTTCCACATAGAGTATTTTCTTTGAATAATTAAAACACAGACAGGAATCTATACCGTAATTTTATTGCTGTTTTCTACTAAGTAGCATTTTGTGTTCTGCATATTATCTGGCAAATGCGCAGAACTACAAAACAGAATTGATAATAAATATAAATTAGTTAGGATTATAACAAAACTAACACCAGTGCCATCAGTAAGGAAAGCCATGAGACACTGTGCATTACTCAAGTAATTTGGCTTTATTTTTTTGTCTATTATTACTGCTGCAGAATTAAAACAGAGTGTACTGTTTTGATGACAGAATAGAAATGCATCAGGTTGTGTACACATTGCCTGAGTTGTTGGAGATAATTCAATGGATAAATCTACATCTTATGTGCACTGTTATTCTAAGTGCCACAGGTCAAACCAGTAAAAGCAGATCTCAGTGTACCTTACAGTATTTGAAATACTGCTGAGGACTCAGAGAACCATAGAATATTCCAAGTTGGAAGGGACACAAAAGGATCATCAAGTCCAACTTCTGGCCTTACACAAGACCACCCCAAGAGTCACGCCACGCGCCTGAGCGCATTGTCCAAATGCTGTATGAACTCTGGCAGGCTTGGTGCTGTGACCACCTCCCAGCCACCCTCGGGGTGAAGAACCATTTCCTAATATCCAACCTAAACTTCCCCTGACACAGCTTCAGGCCATTCCCCTGTTCCTGTCATGGATCACCACAGAGACAAGAGCAGTGCCTGCCCCTGAGTCTAAGTATCATGGACAAATCTTCAGTCACCATTCCCGTCCACACTGTTTTCTAAATGGTAGCTAAAACAATTGCGTTTTTATTTTCCCAGTAAAGTGTGAAATTGTTTTCAAAACTAATTTGCACATTGTGTGGTAAGAATTAGTATAGCAATTAACATCACAAAACCCTTACTAGTCCAGAAGAGAATGGATTTTGAAACAAATCGCCTAAATCTTTATAAGACCTTGAGCCCAAAGAGGCAGAGAAAATTACCACAGAGATTTAGTGTAAGCTTCCATTAAAGTATTAAGTCATATGTGGGAATATACTGCAATTAAATTAAAAGTAAACAGTATCTTTCTTTGCTTTGCAATGAATATAAATAGCCTATGGTGACAAAGATGCACAGACTAAATCTCCTGTACCTGTAATTTCCCCCTTCTTGGAAAATAGAGGAAGCTCAGAGATGCTTCTTCCAGCAGCTGCAGGCAAACAACAAGCAAACTTGTATTTCTCAACCCTGCTAATACAGGTGCCATCACTGGATTTGGACCAAAGTGAAGTTCTCCAAACTCCCAGGAAAGCCACGCAAGCAACTGTCTGGTGCTGGGCAAAGATATATGTTGTTAGATGTGTTTAGGCATTAATTATGCCAAGGAAGAAAAAGCTGCATTTTTGACGTGCAATGCTCCACTAACAATTAAAATTACTTCTGGTGTGAAAGCAATAGACAAACAAGTAAATATCCCAAATACATTTGCCTTCCTCTCAGTCTTATTAAAGTTATTTTTTTTTATTGCAACTTCTAGAAACATCACCTTCTTCTCTTTTTTTTTTTTTTTTGTAGAAGTGTGACTTTTTAATTGACTTTCTGCTCTTCTGAAGTTCATGAGTAAAATGTTTATTTGACTATTTCCTTTTCTTTCCTTAAGATATTTTAAAAACTTTCTATTTTTCCCAGGTACTGCAGGTGTCTTCAGTAAGGAAGCATGTGCTTGACCTTCCAGTCGCTGTAATTGAGACCTCCATTTACATAAGTTAACTTCCTGGAGCCCAGCTGAAAATTCAAATGCTACCAAACATCTGGTAAAATCCCATCCAGAAGTGGCTTCATCAAAGCACCTGCCTTTTACCTCAAAGGGAGAGCAGAAATTATTTGTTCTGCTCAGTTCCTTGGGGGCTGTCAGGATTCCCCCTGAGGGTGCAGGAGGTGGCCAGGTGGGTGCTTCTTTGCCTAGAACTGTTCAGCTACTGATTTATTTCTCCAGAGCTTGGAAGCCTTGAGAATATCTCTTTCTGCTTAAGCCTGGCCTGCACCTGAGCCATTGTTTTCCATTCCAAGTGGTCCATAACAAACCCACAGTGAGTTCTGAGTGTTGTCTGTGGCCTTTCCTTCCACAGTACTTAGGAGCATCTGCTCCACAGCATTTTAGCCCCCCAAAAAAAACCTGACAGAAGCAGTCCATCATCCAAAAAAGCACTGGAGATACTGTGTAGTGGGTGACTTGTACATCTAGGATATGTCAGCAATGGGCATTCCAGAAAGACAGGACTGGTGACAAAGCTACAAGATACTCCCAAGAGAACTTCTGTCTTCTTCAAGCTGACTTCCAGCCCACATGTGTCTGTCCTTGAACAGGCAGCAGTCACCAGCACTGAGGCCATGCTGCCGAGAACGCAGCTGCGCTGGGCAGGGCACGTCTCCAGGATGGAGGATCACCGCCTCCCTAAGATCGACCTCTGTGGTGTACTCGCCACCGGCTGCCACAAGAGAGGAGCCCCACAGAAATGCTTTATTCTATCGTATTTTACACTGTTTGCATCGTTTGAATGGCTACTTCTGACCCCCTAGCTTAAGTGAAATGCATATTCCAAAGTAACCATGTCCCATTATACATGTAATTAAGGCGCAATTAGATCCCTGATACTGCTGCATTTTTCTGCTCCTGGATTTTCTGGAAGTACCAAAGCTGTATTTTCTATAAGTAGCAAAAAGAAACAATTCCGTTTTTAAAACCTCAAATGACAGAAGATCAATATGAAATCTGCAGGAATACAATCTTTCACAGTTGTAATACAAGCCTTTTTCAAGAATGAGTTCAAGGTGCACCTCTCAGACTAGCCATTAAAACAAACACATTTCAGCTTGGAGATGAAAGTCCATGATTTTTGCCAGGTTTTCCCAGGATTTATTCTGCCATTTCCATCGTGCTACAATGAGTGATTCTGAGCATCACATTTCTCATTGCAGCAGCCTCCAGCGGTGGGAGCCAGACAAAATACAATCTGTCCAGTCACATATTCAAAGTAAACATCACAACTTGCAATATTGCCACTGCATAGGCAACAAGGTGGACTATTAATTATTAACCATTATTGTGGCCTTTAAGTAGATTTCACAAAACAAAATTTCCAGTTGGTACCTAAATATCCCCAACCTGAGTTCTCATTCCAAAGTTCACATGAAATGTGGCCCTAATAATTGTCCCACTGCTAGTTATGGTAGCAATGCCTACTAATTCCTGCAGCTGGGCATCTTGCAGGTCACAGTTACTACCATGAACCCCACTTTTTGTTCTGTGTAGATACTGTCAGCAATGCAGACAAGGTGGCCTTGGGGTGAAAAACATTTCTGAGCACTGTTAAAGTTAAAAGTAGAACATTTGGTCCTCAAATGAAATCACATACCAGGTAACCAAAGGGATATCTATAGCCCAGAGCAGCAGAAAAGCACTATTGAAAGATAATTGCCTAATTAATTAGTTGGAGACTTCCGGAACATGTGAAGACATGAAACTGAAGACTTGAAAGTGCCACTGAAGATCTGTAATGGTTGTGGCTTTGCAGCCACGAAAGTGAAGCGTTTCATATCCATATGAAGGAGCTCATCTTCCTCCTTGCTGGCTGCCGGTATTTTCAACTCCCAGGAGGTCCTGCCAGTGCTCCCTCCTGGGGGTTTGCAATGAGCTTCAGCAATTTAAATATTAGTCAAGCAGCACGTTGAAAGTTACATAAGGGATTTACAGGCCCAAATTCCATTAATTGTAGAAGGAACTGAATGTTCCAAAACCTGAGGGACCATCAAGCATTTTACCCTCATTTTCAAGTCTCAGATTTCCTTTCAAGAAAGGCTTTTGGTAAGAGATGCCGTGGGGGAAAGCTCTGATCTGCAGCTATTGCTGAAGAGAACTGATCACTACAAGCAATGAGTACTTGAGTTTTCTTTGTGGTTTCTTGTTAGTCCTGTGTCCTGTTTATAGAGGTGATTTTTGTGTCACTTCTAAGCTCCCCGTTGCAGGTGACAACTACAAGGTGGGGTGAAGAAAGACTATCTGTGCAAAATGTGCTGGCAGAAGCTAAGGCATGAAAGTTTTAAATCACTTGTCTCTGACAAGCAGAAGGACTCTGTGGCTAAGCTTTACTGGCTCTCTGACGCAGCAGTTTATCACTTTTGGCCATTCTCTCTGCTTGCTTCTACCAGGTGAAGTGCTACTCGAAATGAAGCAAATGACTGCACAAGCTCACACAATTACTTGATTACTGGTGGACCCAAGATGCTACCATAACCTTCAGATGTGTATCCTGATGATTCAAGGAGCACAGGCATTCAAGTCTCAGATTCTATTTCTGCTTGTTCTAAAGATGAGTATTAACCAGGTCAGCATCATTTTCCACTGAGCTGCCAGGCCAGTCATAAGAGATTTTACAGGAATTTACTCAGACAGTGGTACTTTTGTCAGTCCCATTGCAGATGCAGTGAGATTACTCCTACATAACTTAGGTCTTTCTGAACTGCTGTGAAGTCTGGCACACTACAGAGGCTCACTGAAGGGGTCCTGCATTACAGCTCTGCACAAGGGAGTCTGAAGTACAAGGCTCTGCTCTGCAGTGCTGTGCCTCTCCTCCAGTCCTCTGGGCCCTCTCCAGAGTAATCTTCCCTCTGCATGCAGGGGCAGAGCACCGTATTGGTGCCAGCAATCACAAGAGCCTCACTAGAGGACACAGCTTTCACAGGGTTCAGTTAGGTTGGTTTTAATATTCTACAGAAGACCAGACTTGGAATGTGTTGGTAGCATTCATTATAACCTTAGCAGACAGTATTGTAAAGTTCCAGTGACAGTAACCTCACCTCCTTCCTTCTTCCTTACTCAGACGACAAGAAACCTCTCAGGGTCATTTCTCTTGGTGCTTTCAGACAGTTCCATACATGAACAATATTGAAAGAAAAAGAAAAAAAAAACAAAACCCTCCTTTATTTATAAAGCATCTAAATGGGAATTTATTTCAGAAGAAAGTAACAAGAAAACTCCATCTTTTTGCCTCACAAGTTCTTTCTCAGGAAAAAGTGTTCAAGGTATCTTCAATGTGTGTGTGGTTCTCAGAGTTCTCCCCATGGACAATCAAAGTCATTGAACATGTCAGTTCAGTGACCAAGCCAGGAAGGTAACCCAAGTGCCTAATTCCTGAATGAGTAGGAAGAAAAGTCCTGATTTTGAAAGTCCTAACTCCTTCCCAAATCTGGCAGCAGGTAATAACACTGCTCTATGAGAGGAAATGGGTAACATCGCCCAGGTTTAAGGGGTCACAGTTGCCAAAGGAGGAGGGACTCTGTTCCTGCACACACAACCATCACATGCAGGGCACATCCACACTACCCAAATCTCATCGCTGAGCAAGGGCTGATTCCTGTTACGCTTTCTTTGACTGGTTGAGTCTCACTGCCTATCACTGCTTAAAACCTCCCCTGTAGCAGAAGTAAAGGATAGTACTGACATTTGCTTAAAAATTATCCTGCATCAGGAAAAATTATCCTGTAGCAGGAAAAAATATCCTGGAACAGTGTGAGATCCTGTGCCCACAAACCTGGAGGCAGCCCGTGAGAAAGAAACAATAAACTACACAACTTATTTCAGTATCAGAAACAATAAGCAATAAACTTCACATCTATATAGACCACCAAAAGGCCTATTCCATATTAAATATCTCTTTCACATACACTGATGGACACCCCAGCACCTAAGGCAAAGGATCAGTGCAGAGGAGTAACAGTTCAAAGAGAAGAGGGGAAGACTCAGCTGTAAAATATCAAGTGGCATATGGAAATAGAGCTCTCCTGTATACATCCTTATGAAAGGAAAGGGATAATCTGGTTAGTGTGAATTGGAAACCCACTGCAAGCTGGTAGGAGGAAACGGATGTCATTTTACAGGAACAACTCCTGCAAACACTAATGAGCCTTTGAAACTCTTTGATGCCACAGCACTGAGGGATACGGAAGGTCCCACACCAAAGCTATCCTGCATTTCAACGTGTGTTCTCAGCCAAGAACTTGGAGATCTGGGAATAAAATTCATTTTTAAGGTGAGCTATTTAATTGTGTTTTACCACGGGCCCCTGGCTGCTGTCAGGGGCAGGATGACACAGACCCTGTTTGCTTCCAGCAGGACAAGTCTGGCGTTTTGATACTTCACAGAAACTAAAGAGTCACGCTAAGAGTTGTGTTTATTAACTCTACAATATCACAGATACTTCTCTTTGTTTCAGCTCTGCTGAGTAAATGAAAACCCTGGGTTCTTGCCCTCCTAGAAACCTAATTCCCTGAAGGACTCTGCAGAATTAAAATCCTCCCCGGGGAGGTTTTGTAAGTACAGTAACACTGTTTCAAGATCCCTGCCAGTTAACTCATGTCATTCAAAATCCTTCTGGAACTACTTAAAACAAGCAGACTGGAGAGCTTGAAATGAGGGAAATGTGAGAATTCTGCAAGTGTGCAAGTATTTGATAACCTTTCGGAGAGTCCGAAAAACATGTTGATTGTCTGAGTCAAGAATCAATTCCTAAACCAGCAGAAATAGCAAGCTTCCTTTTTAATTTGTGATAAGCAGAAATGAAGCCATAAAGAAACTCTGATACCAATTTTATAATAGGTTCTGTGAGAAATTCACTAATAAGGGTGTATTAAAAACACACTTAGTAAAGTTCTGTGGTAGAGATTCGACAGCCTGAATCCAAGAGCTGGAGCAGAGTCTAACACATTTTTATGAAATCATAGAACAGTTTACAGGATCGCATGAGCAAGACCCTGGAAACCAAATCTGAAGCCTGAAGCAAATTTTTTACAGTTCATATATAAAAACAAAACCAGAGTTTTTTAACGACAGTGTTGACACATTGTTAACTATAAGAGAAGGTGGAAATGCTAAAAACAAAGAGAGCAAAAAAGTGAAAATAACTTCCTGAGTACTGTGAGTCCTTATATGTTTTCTGTTATTTCACCTGGAAGCAAAACCATTAATTGAAACAAAAACAAATGGTAAACCACTGCTGAAATCCTCCTTCATGTCACTGGAAATTAATGGTTCTCTTTAAAAACCCCTTTGAATGAGGACAAAGTTATAACCCGACAGAGCAGCTCTCGGCGCCTTCTTTTTACCATTTGTTTCCTTGCAATGTACTGATGTACTTCTTTTTCTCCTGACAGGAAAGACAAGAGATTGGTGTATTTGATGCTAAATATGTAGTACTACTATTAAAAAAAAAAAAAAATTAAAAAAAAATTCAAACGACAAGAAAAATCTTTCCAAGGCATACAGATCATATAGAGGAGGAAGACAGAGAAATCTATCTAATAATTAACTTAATTTTCACTTACTTAGTCAAGTATTATCACTCTTCCTTTACAAATATTATGGAAATAAATATTAGGAAAACAACTGCTGTAAAATGAAATACATTAGTGTCAATCCTCTTGTTTCACAGACACAATCATGATTGGGTTATCATGCCAAGAACACAGAGAATTAATTGAAACGGGACCATTTAAATAAAAAAAATTCACTTTCACCTCCTTCCTTGGTCTTCATGCGGAGTGCCTAGCATAAGCTGATAAGAGATTCATTGCAGCCATGCTGTAATTGATTGCTGTAACTTTGCATATTTTACTGATGTATATGAAGAAGCAGCTCTGAGACTCTCAGGATTAAGAGATCTATGCTTTGAATTACTTCTCATTTCCATTCAAAGTCCATGCAATTCTTTACCAGGGCTCTTCAAAAAAAGTTCTGCAGGAAAAAGGCAGAAAAATCACAGTAAATTAAAACTCAGCAGGGGTGAGTTCATATGTGGTAAAGAAAGAAATTAAACTAAGAAAACTGGTTCCACTTTTACATTTCTTTAAAAAGCAGAACAATTGTGACCCTACAATGATGATAATTCTCATAGCAACATGAAGTTAAGAGTTTCAAAGGCTGTCCATGTCTGTTAATTTGTCTAAGTATGGCCTGGAGAACTAGAAATAATAGAGATCCTACAGATCTGCTCCAGTTCCCAACAGGAACAAAGTAATTGAATAATTTAGGGAGGGACCTCTGAAAGTCAAGTGGTCCAACACCACCCACCCTGCCTTGACACAGGGCCAGCTTAGGTCAAGCACCTTGTCCAGTCCAGGATGTGACATCTCCACAGAGAGAGATTCATCAGCCTCAACAGGCTCTGCAGGATTTTGCTGCCCTTACTGTGGGTATTTTCCCTGATATCTGATAGGAATCTCCCTTGTTGCAGCTTGTGTCTGCTGCTGCTAGAGAGCAGGGTAGAGCAAGCCTTTGCTTTGGGGATTGAGGAGGGAATTTTTGGTACATTCTTCAAGATGTGGCCCCTTAACTGTTCAGTTGAGGTGAAGAAGCATCTCGGCTGGAGCTCTCAGGGCACTCTGCCTTCATGGCCAGGGCGTTGCTGGTGCATGAGCAGCTTGATGGCCAGCAGGCTGTGCCGGTCCTTTTCCATAACTAATTTCTATATAGAAGGTCATTTAGTGCCACTGAGAAATAATTAACATCTCTAGCATGTCTAACATCTGTTTTTCCTGAAATTCTAGAACATTCCAAGATTGCCTTGGTGTATCCAGTATATGAGGAAAAAAAAAAAAAAAGAAAAAAAACCACCACCAAAAAAACACCAAACACACAAACCCCCCCAAACAACAACAGCAACAAAACACCTGAATTCCTGAAGTTTTCAACACGATTTTTACACTGTACTTTACTTTTATCCTGGTCTGTTGTCATCTTCTTAGAAACCATTGAACCAGATTTAGAAGACATATCTGGAGAAGTCCAGCTGGAGGAATGATCCAGTGCCTTTCTCAGAATAACAGCAGTAGGAAATGAGAAATTTGAGTAAATATCTGATCCGTCTCTGACTTCATTAAGTGCCAGTCTCTACCATGTGTTACATTTTTACATGACCGAGAGTTGAAACCCAAATTCTTCAGCTGGGTGTGGTATGAAATTTATCTAATACCTGGAATGTAATTGGCCTGCAGTTCGCTGGTCTCTTCGGGTAAGCCTCCGTGATTGTGATGACTGGGAATACTCTTGAAATTCCTGCACAAACCAGCAGCATCCCCTGCGGACTGACACTGCCTTGACAGTCCTTTCAATCATTCTGTTCTGCTGTCTGATCAGGTTTACACATCATGCCTGGCTTCACCCTCCTGCTCCCAGCTCCACACTGCTGCATGGAGTTCCCTTAGCTCCTGCACCTACCCTGCCTCTCCATCCTCCTGGATTAGCCCTCTCTTCCAGCAGTTCAACATCTGTCAGCCATCGAAAAGGTCCTAAGAGTGGGAGGGAGAGTGAGGATTTTATGGGCATTTTCCCTTTTGGCTGCTTCCTTTCTGAAACCTTCATCTTAGATTAAGTTTACTGAGGGAGGTGAGGTTTTCCCACAAAGCAAAAGGAGAGACAGAGGAAGAGAAGAGGAGGAAGAGAGGCCTTCCTGTAGCCCTTCATGGTCCAACACTACTCTTTTGCAAGGGCAGAAAGTTATAGCCCAGTTGCTTAATTTTTTCCCCTGCCCAGAAATCTCAAGCGGGTGTTACGTTCATATTCACTGAGCTGGTGTCATTTAATGCCATCTCAAATTGTTAAGCAGATTCTGAATCCACTGTGCTGATGGATGAGGCAATTCTGTCTTTACGTAATTCAGAGGAGCCACATGAGACTTAATTAATATTTATAAAGCATTCAGGATTCTAAGTTGAAAAGGGTGATAATACAAAAGCTCCATAAAAACACTCACGATTTTTCATATTCTCTGATGTCGCAGGTCAAATTAAAGACTTGTTTTTCCCCTTCATCTTCCAACAGCAATTGTGTCCCCTCTGGGTTGTGTGGAAACACTCAATGCCCAGAAGCCAGTAGCACAGTGAATTTAAAAAGAGAGGACAGCCTATTTACACTTGTAAAGGATGGCAGCCCACAAACAGCAAAACCAAGGAAATGTTATTTCCTGTGAATATGTGTGTCCTCTCTCCTCTAACAACCACCTCATCGGACATCTTCCCCCAGCCCTCACATCTCCCACGGGCACAGGGTGGTGGCACAAGCAGTGGTTGATCCAAAGCCACCAAAGGGCCGTTCAACCCCCCAGACGGCTGCGCCTTGGAGAAGCGACGGAGTTGAGCTGCGTTGTGATGAGATGATACTTGTTGGAACATCGGCAATTACTCTGGCTTGTGCAAGTTGGTTGAAATTGTCTGGAAAAGAAGACGGACATCCCAGCTGTCTGAAGAACCTCATTTCTTAAAATTACCAAGCACAGCCACAAGCGGACCAGACCGGACTGAGGCTCTTGAGGCCTCTCTTCTACCTATGCCATACTTGCAAACAGCTGTTGGTGCTGGCAAAGAAATAAAAGGCTGTTTAATTGAGGCTGGAGCAGAGAGGAAACGGCCCCACCCTGCCGCAGGGCAGTACCAGAGAGATGCAGCGTGGCTCACAGCGCCAGCAGCAAAGGCACCGGACTGGAAGGGATGTGTTACAGCTGGCAAACATAAGCACCAGTTGGAGAAGCATCACAGCCCGTAGGGAAACATACGTGTTTATTTTTCAGGTCGCATCTACCACGCAGAGGAAAATTACAGAGAGAGAGTGTTTGTGCGTGATTGTATCTCCACTCAGCTGTGCCCAAACAGGGAAATCATCAAGCACATAGATTTGTCTAATGTGGAATGATTTAACAGCATATGGCCTAATTCAGTGAGTAACCTGAGGCAGTCTGCCCCCACAGCAGCCCAGCAGTGTGGTGCTGACACCCTTGAGTAGCGCAGGCAAGGTTCCCCTGGGGCTCCCCAGATTTGGCCGCCTCTCCCCAACAGCCACATCCTGTTGCCTGATCCAAGTGCTGCTCCCAACCCTCATGGTGGGCTGAGGAGTGGCATGCAGCTGTTTCTAAAGCAGGAAGTTGGATGTTGTTTCATTTCTCAACAGACAATGCCCACAGCTTCTCCCTGCAGACATTCAAATGATCATGTCCGTGCTCTGTATCAAGTCAAAGGATCACTGGGACCCAGTCCTGAGTCACAGCCCCTGGACAACACACTCTGACTGAAGCAGTGGCACTCATGGGCCCATGTTGCCTTCACTTTCCTCCCCTGGTGCTAACTCCAGCATGGTTTTGGTCCACCAGCCATCCCTCTCCACTGCTGGTTGCTCTGCCATTGTTCACCGTCTCCTGCCACGCTGCAACGTGCCACAGCTGATCTTCACCACAGCATGTGGAATGTTTGGGTCACTGTTGGCACACATACACACACCCCAGAAGAAATTTTGTTGCTGTGATAGGCTTTTCATTCTCAATATCCAAATTGCCCACGGTGCTCAATGCCCTGTTGGGTTACAGAGCAAGTACCTCCAGCAGGAGCAGCGGGAAGACATCTGGGCAGATGTTTGGAGACAGGAGGTGAGCAGTTGCTTTTCCAAACTGGAGTTACCAGTAGTGTCAGTGGCACTGCTGCCAGCTGGCCAGGTGAGCAGAGGGAGCTGTCCTCTTGGATGCTCAAAAAGCTGCTGGATCTACAAATCATGGAGTGAGAGGAAAAGGAATGCAGGAAAGCAGAAGGAAAATGTGTGCTGCGACAAGATAAGCCTGAAGTGAATAATTTGGGGACAGATTAGCTGATACAAGGGCAGCAGTGAGTTTTATAGCTGCCCTCTAGTGGCTGTGTTAGATCCGTAAATCTCCTCAAGTCTGGATTAGTTGATACTTCAGATGAGGAAATCCCTCTAGAGCTGGACTTGTGCCAGAGCGACCACTTCTGTCACAAGCAGGTTAAGACAGAGGAATTGATTCTTTGTCATTTTTGATTAAAGGAGCCAAATTCTGATCCCAAAGTTTAGATGGCAGAATAATAACAGTAGTACTGATGCTAAAACTGCCAGCAGCCCAGGCTGCAGAGTATGGGCACAGGGAGTTAGACACAGACTTTTCCAGCTCACAGCACATCTTTGGGTTTATGATTTCTGGGTTGGCAGCCAGAACCATGGTCCTTCTCACTTTTAAACCACCTGTAAGGCAACTGCTCTTTCCTCAGTCCAGGCCCAGGTGTGAGCTCTTCCCTGCACAGCATTTAGGAGGTCTGAAGGGACAGAAAGATCCTTTCATTGCTTTGTTTGCCACATCTTGCTTTCTGGGGTATCTGGAAACTGCTTGAACTGTCACAGAAACTTAAAGTCTTAAGGGTAAGAGACCTTAAAAATAGTGGTGTAAGGTATTCCTGCCCTCCTTTCAATCTTTCTGCATCAGTTGTTCCTGTATTCAGCTTGGCTCCCCCACCCTGTGCTGGTGGTGTTATTCAGGGAGCTGGGCTGGGACTTCAATATGCCTAAAAAATAATCAATAAGAAAAGGGAAGGTAGAGAGGGAAGGAAGATGCAGAATTTCATTCAGCTGTGCTCCCAGCAAAACCTCAACCCTCCTGCCTAGGAACAGGGGACATGGGCATTGAGGAGGAACTGAGCAGGGAGAGGGAAGGGGAAAGAGCAAGATTTGTCAGGGATCAATACTGTTGCCAAGAAATGCACAAGAATGAATCCTGGGCTCCACAACCAATCAGTGGCACAGAGATGCCCAGCAGGGCCTGGGCTATCTCCTGGTCCAGCCCCACACCAATGAGCTGTACAGCAGTGAATTTGCTGTCTCTCTTACCCTGAAGGATTTCTTAAACTCGAGGGACTCCTCAGTTTTTCCTGAGGGCAGGTTCAAATCTGCTTTGCACTAGTAGGGGACATCAGGAGGTTTTTTAGTGAACCAGAAGTGTGCTGATGAATTAGATGCTCACTGGTGTTTTAATCACTCTCCTTTGTGGGATGCTTGAGATCAAGAAGGTTATCATCACAAGGAAAAGCCTGCAGAATATTTGAAAATCAAATTAATGCTTGCCATGCTCTGCAGAATATTTGGGAGACATAGTGGCACACCCTGTAGAGAACACACCCTGTACCCACATTTGGCCAAAGTCTTGGGAGTTGCTCTACAGCATCATAGGGAGGTTCACATCTAAAAGGGGATAAGCTGAGCTGGCCGCCCTGCCAAGCCCCTCATTCCACCTACCTTGATGGAGATCCAGTTCTCTGCCTTCCACAGCTGTACAGGGGCACTGGTTTGCACTGGAGTGTGGGTGTGATACGAGTCTCCAACCCAGAAGTCTGGTCTTGCGTCTGGAACACTTCCAAACTTGAGGCATGCTTAGTTCTGGACTTGGAGTGCTGGCTTTGTTTCTTTAAAATGCCTGTCTGGATCAGAGAGTGCAGGAAGAGGAGAGGTGAGCAGCTTCTCTCCTAATGCACATTTTCCCTTAAAGCTAGATAAACACCACACAATGGCCACAGGCAATAAAAGTGGTCTTTCAAGGTGGTGGTGTTTGTGTCAGGTGCCAAACACAGCCTGACTCCTGCAACTATAAAAATCAATGACAGCAACAGATAAAATCAACTCCAAACAAAGCGCTTTCCTTGTCTAGCAAATATTGCATCTGATTGCCAAGGAAATGATGCTTTGTTTCTAAGGGACAGTTTGGGGGCTGAGGTTTGGGAATGGTGGTGTTCGGGCCCTCAGGGGGAATAGTAGCTGTAGATGAAACTCCACCACCATCTGCTGGACACACTGGAGATGAGATGCTGGGCTCATCTATGTTTGGCTATGAGCAAAATGACAAAGTCTGTCTAAAGAAAAAAGTTTAAAATGCTGGGATCAAAGACTTTAATCCCCTTTTCCAGCCGTTAGGAAATTTTTTGTACTCATCAACATAAGTGGCAACCACACATCTCCTTTGGAAAGTCGGGTTTTATCTCATTTTCTCATGGCCTTGATAGATCTGAGACACAATTCTTACAGTCTGAAGGCAAAAGCAGGCAAACAGTGGGGGAAGTGTTTTCTGAGGCAATTTAAGCCAAACCCCCTTGTTTTGTTTATGCAGTACTGAACAGTCAGACTCAAGGTTAGTCTTTTGTATAGGAACGAGCTGGGAGAAGGAAATTGCTATACCAGAGCAGACAGAGGACATTGCTGTAGACACAGCAGTAACAGGGAGAATTGAATGTTTGGTATCAAAGAAGAGAATTGCTCTGAGGTAGCTGGACCAGGAGTCTCACTGCACCTGCCCTCCCCTCATTCATTCCTACTTGCTGTGACGATGCTGCCCAGGCTGGCAGCGCTCTGTGCTTGCCACACGCTCCGTCCCTGCTGTGCCATGGCTGAGCAGGTGCCACTTGTCCCACTCCAGGGGCAGGGATGGGGCAGAGGTGCCCAGCACAGGACGCACCTCGGGACTGCCAGCACAGCAGGACAAAGCTCTGTGCACGTTAATACCGATGCACCCACGGGGCACTGGCCCATCCTCCATCCCTGCGTTACCTCCTGGTCACAAAAAGGACTTCCTAATAAACACAGAGCATTAAGTGGTATTCCTAGGGCCACATTTGGACACCAAGAGCCAGGTGCTGAGTTCCATATCTCCACGGATCACACCGATGTGCCTCCGATCCTCCTCCGGTGTGCGGACCTCGGGACGCTCCCTGCCCTCTCAGCTCCTCACCTCTCCACAGGATTTGCAACAGCCTGGTCACTACCTTGGGGATTATCTCCAGGAGGTCCTGCATACCCAAAATTTCCTGCACTAAACCCAAATTCCATCTTATGCCGAGTCTGCAGTGGGGCACAACACACCAGGCTATTGCTGCAGGAATCTCTCAGGCCTGCTGCATCATTTAGATCTGATTCTTTAATAAATGAAGAAGTGAGGCTTTAATAAGAGATAAGGGAACCTTGGACTGCCTTGCTCAGCCTAATCTTTTAATGGTTGAAAATGATAGACAAGCTGCTCCAATTTCTTATCTAGCATTTTGCTTTGAATTATTAATACCCAATTTGTACTTAATTTACTTAGTTCAGAAAATTAACTACATGTGTCAATGATTCCAACATTTTTCATTTTTATTGCCTTCTGCATCGACAAGGGGATAACTTCATATAAACCAATTAAAAGACAAAAACACACACAACCTTCTGCTCTGGTTTGCTCTCCTAACTCTCTGGGGTATATCCACATATACCAGCTTCTAATATTTCTACACTTCTTTGCTTCAGACTTCCTTAAACTACAACTTGGGTTAATGTTTACAGCAGGTAAAGGGATAGAATTCTAATATCTAATCCAGCTTTCCTAAACTCTTGGACAAAAGGAAACATTTGGGGGTAAAAGGGACAGAATCTGCAGTTTTGAGGGAACAATGGAGGAGCTTTAAAACCCAGCACCAGAATTAATTCATATTTTATCTAAGTGCTACGAAAAGGTATAGACACAAGGTATGTCTAAACTTCCTCATCAATTTTATTACATATAATCATTTCTGTTAGGGAGTTAAAAATATTTTTCAAGGAATGTGCCCTGTGGTACAATTTCCTCAAAATATAACTTCTTCACATATAACATACTATTCTGCATCATTAAAATTCATCACACTGAGCCAACCTGATAATTTTAAAAAATAACAAATAACATTCACTCAGGAAAACAAATATTACTGGACTACTCAAATTGGTCTCCAAAAGGAAAAGGTGGCTAATTACATTTCAATGACAGGTGAATGAAATGTCACAAACATTTCAAATCCAAACATTTTTTGAAAGATTTTAAAGAAAACTTTATAGAAAAAGTTTGTCTTACCTTTTCAATCCTCAAAATGAATGAAGCCACTACTTCAATGAGGTTTTTCTTCAGATTTAATTCTTTCACAAACACCTTGCCAAAATAAGAAAGCACATGGAGGAATATATCTGATTTTAACACATCAGTTTTTAAGGATTTTCTGATAAGGGAAAAAAAAGATATTTTAAATTACTGATTAATTTTAATTACCATATCTGGATTTTCAAGTAGGCTATTTTTACACTCTGGGTGCTCTGTTTGAATGAAAAAGCTGAGTCACCCAACCAAAGAATTGCTGTTAAGAAAGATAAGGACCTAGGAACAGGCATAATCATGAGGATGATGAGTGTCTGAACTTGTAGCACAGTGGAAAAAGAAAATGGGGAAACTGGAAGTTATAAATGGCCAGTCAGACAGCGAGACAAAGGGAGCAATTTGAGGCAAAGGTGCTGAATTATGATAATTATGTTTAATGAAGGGGAAATATCAACACGGAAAAAGGCTTTTACTGCTTTCTGACAGGTAGTAGTTTAATTGGTCTTCTCCATCCTGCAGAGACAAGAGGAAGTCTGATTCAAAAATAGCTGAGCAGCATGACTAAAATTAGGTTCCAGCTACATTTAAAAATCACATACATTAACATGCCCATAAGGTGAGCCTGTGAAACCTTCCATAGATACCCAAAATGCTTAACTGGGGAACAAAGCCAATCCATCAGCCCTTCCTCAGCCTCATCTGGAAAAGGACAACAAATCAAAGGTGCGACATTGGTTTTACAGACACACTCCAGCTAGTGGTTAACAAGGCATCTTGGGTACCAATAACACAGCAGCCTTCACACAGTACAGAGCTCTCTGAAGGAGGCTGCTTAAGTATTTGGGGGGAATCCTGACAAGTCTTCCAAAGAAAACGCACTATGTTAAAATAGTGACACTGTCAATTCTGTGGCATTTATAAATGTTGTTTTCTCTGGGCAGGTACAATCACTGGAGCCAGAACTCCTGAGATAATGCAACAGTCAAGGCAGCAGAAAACTCAAAAACTCAGGAAATACCACTTGGCCTTCAGTATTTCCAAAGCAGTGCCAGAGTTAAACTGTAAACTGTTAACAGATTACAGGGTTAATTTGTAATTTACTGTTGCAATCTGCCAGGAACAGTCTAGAAGGTGAAAATGCCAGGGGCAGGATTCCTCACCCCTCTTCTGTTCACCAGGGATTTTACTACTGGCAGAGGTAGGAGGCTCCTACACATCTCTGTGAAAATACTCACACACACTGAAGGCAGTGCAGAGCCACAGAGATGTTATCTGGTTTCTTCCCTGGTCCTTTCCTGCTCCCTGATGGCACTCCATCTGCTTTTTGACCCGCAGAGACACTAAGTAAACATTTTAACAGAACCACCTTAGTAACTAATAGTTACACAAAAATTCATTAAATAGCTTTTGTTTCTGTAACTGTCAATGCTTTATGACAGATGAAATCTGAAAGTCTCTTTGGGGTTTATGGTCTCTCAGGTCTGAACTCTGGCGTAACACACAGAAACAAACCATTCATACATTTTTCTGCAAAAAGGCAGAAAGTCCTTTATTCTAAGGACAGCAGCAACTATGATACTTCTCGGACAATTACATTAACAGGTTGGCCAACTCACAGAAGAATAAATAAGGACAATAATTCTTGCCCATTGCAAAGTGCAAAGAACATGTATAAATAAAGACTGAAAAGAATGTTTCAAGCCTGATTCAGATCAATATGGACCTTACCTGGAAAATGCAGGGCTGCTGAAAACAAGGTGTACCATAAGGGAACAAAGCAGGGAGCTCAAAGCAATGATCCTTCTAAATAAGCCTGACAAGCTTTTGTTATATAAAAACTGAATTAAGCAAAAACTAGAGGTAAGTGCTTTATCTGACATTTGGTATTTCAAAAGACTGAGAAATAAGAAGACATTTACAGAAAGAATAAAATGTAAGGTCGTCACCGACAAGAATTAGGTTTTATTCAAGCTATTGGCAATAATTGAATTTTAGATTTCCTGCTCCAGCCTAGAGTTGTCAATTAATCGAGCCTTACTTGCATGTGAACATTGCTAGAGGCCTCTTAAAGAATCAGCTGATTATAACTTTTTTTTTTTTCCCTGAACAGTGAAGCAGCATCCCTCCTTCTCAATTTAGGTAACGATCATCTATGCAGGTGTTATTATATTAAAGCCCCACTCCAATTAATTCACACTTCCAGGTGCTGTCACAATTGCTGACAGGCTCTTATTGAACTCCAGGTCAGCTTGAAATCACCACAAGAAGGGACATTTTGCAGCATCAGAGCCATCCCAGGCTCCTGAATGACACACACCCTGCCAAGAGGTGAGAGGAACTCCAGAAGAACTCCGTGCACGAGAGCCGTGCAGGGACAGGGAAACAGAGAAGCCAAATGGCACCTCCATTTCTCAACAACCAGAGAGCGGCTCAGCAGTCAGGATGTCTCCTCAACCTGCTTCTCAAATGGCTCTGCTCCAGCACATACCCTGTTAGAGATGTATCTACAATGAAAGCTTTTCATGGTTTAATATCAGAACCCACACATAGTGGGATAAAGTTAATGAATTAATTACCTTAGTAAGTTATTTAAAAACACCCAATAAAACAAATGGAAAAAAAAAACATAACCAAAAGAACACTACAAGAGCTTGTCAAATGTCATATTAGCAAACAGTTTAATTTATTAAAATGACTCCAGTACATCTCTGTGCTTCTAAAACAGACACGGCATTACACAGAACAGGTAAAACATGGTAACATTCTCAAGTCAGCAGTTCCCGGCTCGTTAGCACAGAAACACGAAAGCAACAGTATCTTCCATCACCTCCCCACTCAGCCTTCTCCTACACTGGTGACTGGGATGCTTCCCTGTGGAGCAGGCAAGTGTGTGTATGGTTCCTAATCACATATGGGTGAGTAGAGCCCTGTGCTGGCAAAGGGGAGGCAGCTGTGCCTGCGACCTCAGTGTCAGTAGAAAGTAAATACGCCAACAAGAATATGATCAGTGGGGCCCTGGATTGCCACGGCAGCACAGAAGTGGAATTCGACACTTCCACCCCTCTAAAAATGTGAGATCTACAGGATGTATATGGAAAGATCCTGGCCCCAAAAGACTTGCACACCTGAGTATTATGCTCATATGAATCACCAGATTCACTTAAATCTTTTTAAGAGTCTTAAAATACATTTGTGGTAATTCAAGGCCAGTCCTTTCTTCCTTACTGGTTAACTTTACTGAAATCAACTCAGCTGGATTTCTATCAGCAAAGGAAATATGAGCAGTTAATAAAATCATAAGACACTGTAGGTGTAAATACAGTGCAAGTGTCGGTTTTAATTTTCGACTGTTAACAGTCTGATAATTTTATATTCTGTGCTTTACTTTCAGGGAAAAGCATAGACGGTGTGTGCCATAACATACACACTTACATATATACATGTATACATACACACTTGCTGCAGAATGCAAAGGCTTCCAGTGGCATATGATTCATAGTACCCATCTCACATGCAGGTTTTTTTAATGCAAAAGAAATCAGTTTTAGAGGTGCCCCCTCCCCCTGCATATATAAGTATTCATTAATGTGTATTCACATGCATTATTACCCTACCCAGTCAGTGATTTATATTAACCAGATTTATTTTTTTTTAATTTTTTTAATGTAAGCCATAAATTATCTTAGTTGCAACACCTAGCCAGAACACTCCAGTGACCACAGTACTCCTGGATTTTATGGTAACTAATACCTCCATTGGCAAAACATAACAATAAAATGCCCCAAGTTTTGTTTGCTTCATATTGCTTCATTTTTAAAAACCTTTTTTATGTACAATCATCGCTGCTAGTACACTCCAGATTTACTGAAATGCAGTAAACTATGAGAGCTTGTTATTCAGAAGCACCTAGACTTTTTTTGACGTTAAATGGAAGCCATCAGCAACAAACATTGTATGGAGATTTCATCAGGTGAACAAACAGTGCACATCAGCGAGTATGAGATGAAACTGTTTCTTACACAGTCAGTAGACTTCACAAAACAAATTATGTGCGATCGTCACTGTCCTGCTGAGACAGCAGAAGGACAGAAGAACACAAGCGACTCCAGGGTAAGTGTGTATCCATATTAATGTAGCTTTGGTTCAGAAATTCTTTAAGTGTTGTAGAGCACCTGGTTTAGTGACAAAACACGTGCATCTCACAGTGCTAACAGTAGAATGCTAACAAACTATAAACTGCAGGTTTCAAATATTAATAGCATTTAATAAAAAAATTTACAGAAATATTCTTGTTGACAAATGTGCAGTACAAATGCAAGGTCCTTGGCCACAAAGTCTAACTGTGTGCATCAGTTTTGTGCTGGCATAACAGTGCAAGTGCTGGGATTCAAGTATGCTTTTCCATATTTATGTTAAGCAACAGAGATCACACAATGAAGTTTGGGGGATTTTCTGCTCACAAGGCCAGGACATGAGAATCAAGCAAAGCAATGCAGCAATTGAAATGTTTGATTTCCCTCATCTTGAAGTATCACCTCATCTAGAAGGCAATCTAAAGGAGTGGAAACACATTTCACAAGCAAACCAGCTTCACGTACCACCAAGGTACTGCTTCGGCTGGATCAGCTGTACTAAAATACAGGACTAACAGTTGCAATCTAATCTCCACTCACATGAAGAGAAGATGAAATCTACAGTGCAAGTTCTCCATGCAAAAGGATCAAATTGCAAGACCAGAGTCCTGTTTCATAGGACAGAATTTATTCATCATTCAGTGTTGTTTACAAATTAATTTTTTTTGTAAGTCAGATCACAGTATATTGTTTATATGTCTGTGTTTCTAGAGGTACTACTTCATGCCAATTTAGATCTGCTCAGCAACAGAATACAGTATGAACACTTGTTTCCAAAGAATTGCAAAAGTTATTGCTGAAATTTTCAGAGCCAAAATTAAAAATTATTTCACCAAATCAAGTCTTTACTCCACTTAAAAAAAAATCTGACATACTATCAATTAAAAAACCACTCAAACAAAAAACCCCCCAAACATAAGAGTTTTTTTCAATTAAATAATAATCTAAGGTAAGATATTCACATTCAGGCAACTGTCTCCTGACTTTCATCTGGCTGAATGACAGATGCCGTAGTAAAAACAAGAACACTACTCTCACATTCTTCCTGACAGCAGTGATTAGTGCAATTTACCACTGCACCACACAGCCCTAATAGTGCAAGGTGTGCCTGCTGACGTTTCTCACAATCTTCTGCTACATAATCGTTATTCTCAGATGTCTGTAATTCTCATTAGAATTTTGGCATTTATGTTAACATTTGTGAAAAACTATGGCTTTATCCATGAAATATACATAGCCTGCCTAAGCAAAAGTTTTAAACCATTTATTTAAAACAGTTAAGACTGAATTGGAATGAAAGTATGCCATAAGCTGTGTTGCCACTAAACTCAAGATCTCAGGGTTAGCTACAGATCACCAAAACATGTACTTGTGCACCTGTTACAGTCTTTAAAAGTATATTTAAAATGTTACACTGCTAAAATGTCACTCTTCATTTTACATCTAATTCTAATAATTTACCTTATTTTTGCAACTGGTTTAATTACTTGTATCCAAAGTGTCATCTGAGTATCGCTGTATTACAACAGGACCAGGACTGTAAGAAACCCATAAATGCATATGTAAGAAGGCACTTGTCTTCCAGTAGTTCAAGTCAGAGAAGGCCTTACCCAGACAGTGGCACCTTACACTTTGAAGGATTAGCAAATGTCCCCAGGCTTTGCCACAGTCTCAAAACCTGTCTTCGTGTCCCTGGACAAAGGTGCTGTGTGTGGTCTATAATACCATGAAGCTCATGACAAATTCCAGTAGTTTTTGCCTGTTGCGCTGAGGTAGGAACGTCGTGCTCAGTTCCAGAATGGTGTCCTTTCTTTGCCTTGTCTGCTTGAAAACCTGAAGCACACCATGAACATATATATATAAAATGTCACCATATCAAAGGCATCTCCTTTCTTTTGTGATTAAAATTTTAAGGTCTATACCTAGTTTTCCTTCATTTACAAGACTTTTTTTCCTTTCTTGAAGGCTTAGATGGCAATGCCTTTAGGTATTATTAGAACTCACCCAACGTTCAAGTGGTATGGAAGAAAAGAAACTGAGAACTAAGTACAGCGTATGATAAACAGCCAACTCTTAACAGTGAGAGGTGAAACACTCAAACAAAAGGCATCTGAATTGAAAGTGTGAGCACTTTGAAAACAAGAGTTCAGATGCTATGAGCTATTATAGATGTCCAGCCGATGCTATCTAGTTCCACTTTAGTTTATCCTGCTGTTAGAAAACTATGGATTGGATACGTGCTTTCTTCACAGCTCTTACATCTACAGGAAGATACCCCTTTACTATAGGCCAACTATTGTTAGATTATTTAATATATCAGAATTTAAGCACAAAGGCTTCAAATCCCATATCTAGCAAAATTTGCCTAAATAATGATGCTTTCAAAACTGTAATGCCAAATCCTATCTGGAATTCAGGAAGCCATGTTATTCTGATGAAAGAAAAACACTTCGTTTGCAAAAACTAGGTAGGTGATTTAAAATTCAAAATGCTACTAGTAAAGTGCAAAATTGAATGTTTATTTTAAAGAACACCTGTATTCTCATGGTGGATGCTGGAGGTCTGTAAGGATGGTTCTGCTATCAGAATCAATCACTGCTAAGCCAAAATTCAGTAACTAATGCTTTTTTTTCTTAAGATTTAAGTCCTCTTCAAAATTCAATTTAGCTGTTACTAAGCACAGAACGTGATCTCAGCCTTTTAATATTGTCCAAAAGGAACACAGAGTAGAGCAGAGAAATTTATTTGCTGTGAATAAAAATGTCTGGTCACCTAGACACCGAGACAGGTCTTCCCAGGGGCAAGTGCCCTGTTCTGCAGCCTGTGCTCTTTCTTTTACAGCTCTGAGCTTGAAGGAAACCAAAATGCTCAAAACCCACAACGTATCTCCACAGGTACATTCTCAGATTTTAAACTGACACTGAACAGATTCTTTGAAATGTCAAAATTGTCCTCATTATTAAAATGGAACTTGAGTCACCAGATTTGAGCAGCAAACACTTACCCCAATTTCCTTGAAGACTTTCACTGCATTCTTCACGTGACTGTAGGTAGCACTCTCAGCTGCAAGAAAGAAAACTCAGGGATAAACAAACCGCAATTCAATTTGGGCTACCTTGTGGTAGGGGAAGAACAAAATGAATCAAGTCCAGGTCCAAAACCCATTTAACATACCATATACAGCAACATTCCTCTCTGTCCTGCTTATTAAGTGCTTGTGTAGCTTTTGAATATATTCAGATTCTAAAACAGGTCCACTGAAATTGTGCACAAAGATGACAGCAGAGCTATATGCTTCCAGTAAAGGTCCCAGTAACCTCTGCAGGAAAGTGATGTACTGCTGGTGCTCTTGAGACTGGCTCACCTAAGAGAAGGCAACAAAAGGTTCAGTGACAGAGACTAGTAAAAACAAGAAATTACCTGCAAGACAGAACACGGCAAAATGGCAGTCAAAAGAATTCTTTGTACAAAAAGGAGTATGGGGGCACAGCACATTATGGAAGTGTAGCGAAAAAGCACTTTACCACGAGGGACAAAACAGGCACTGCACATCATGGATCAGTGCTATTTCTTCTCCACTGAGGTTTTACTATTTTTCTAAGATAAAATTAAAGGCATCCTACTGTTCTGCAGCCAACAGAAGGCTTGCCACACATTCACAGATATGGACAGAAGTTTTCAATTGTTAATAAGACACCTAAAGCGTGTTTATGTCAGCTCTGTGAGAAAACTGGTTTTATACCTAAAAATCAACATGAGCAATCTATGAAGTGAAATATAGGCTGAAGATAAATACCAGCTCAATGTGCCACTTTTAGAGTGCATGCAGCCAGTAAAGAATAAAACTATGATAATTGAGGATGTGTCAGTTTTCATGACTCTAATCATTGCTTTTCCACCTCCCTAAAAGATTCTTCGATGTTTCTTCAGCTGTTTTCCTTGTGGAAAGGAGAGAAAGGTGTTTTACTGACTGTACAAAATACTAACAGTGCAAGCAAACAACAAATTAACAATAAAAAAACCCCAAACACAACTAACCAACCAAGAAAACCCTATCATTACCCATTCTGACTGAGCAAAGTAGTTTGTATTTCTCTCAAGAGGGCTCAATGTTATTAGCCTTAGAGAAATATTACCTTCAGGTAGCAATCCCTCTGCTCTTCTCCAAAATCACTGTCTTCATCTTCCTCATCACTTCTCCAAGATAATGGCTCAGGGAGTTTTTTATTCCATTGTTGTTCTGTAAGACTGGGGCTAATATCCTCCTGATCATCCTGCTTAAATTTGAAAGACAAGGTGGTAAATAGGCAAAAAGTCCAAATCCAAGCTTTTTGTAGTTTATAACCTCATCTGACTTAATCAGTCTTCTTATTAACCAAATGGAAGTAGGAGAGACTCAACTATACATAGCACTAAGAAGAGGAGATATTCGGTGAAAAAAAAAAACCTGTTCTTTAGTTTCACTGTCGCAAAAAAGTTAAAATCTTTGCAAATGTTGCTGAATCTTCCTACCAGAGGCCATGCAGTAACAGTTGCCAAGAGAGTTTTCGGCTGCTGAGAATCTCTCTGGCAGTGGTGTTGCTAACCTCTGTACTATGTTTGCCTTAGAGACAGAGTAGTAAACTCTGTGTTACTGTATTACAATAGCTAAAAACTCAATGCAAAATGCTACAAGTTGCTCACCTGTCCCCACATATCTCTTCCCAATATTCTGATTAGCATTCATTTTTTGATTTATCTAATGTACGACACATGAGTAGTTCAGATAAAAAGAAAGTGGTAATTTCAAAGAAGGAGAATGTTTAATATTTAGGTATATCAAGTAAATGATACCTACAGTAACATATATTAAAAATGGAAGTATGTATCAAAAGTTATGCACTGTGCGTAGAGTGAAGCAGTGGCCATTAACACCAGAAGCAGCTTTAACCTCCTTTGAGACTGGAAAGCTGCAAGAACAAAGCAGCCAAACATGTAACTCCTTTTCCTCATGCTCTTTGCATTTTCTTGCTTCCTCCTGGGTGCAAAGGTCTGTTTACAGTGCACAGAAAAAAGTCTGGGAAGTAGAGATATGCTGAATCAGCCGCCCTTGCTCCTGAGGTTTTCTTTCCAGGGTACACCTCTGGCAGATGGCACCACACAGTGACTCCCCTACAGCCCTGAAGCTGCTACCTGTGCCAGCTGAGGAGGTTTTACAGTAATTCCAAAAAGGAATCAAAGAATGACGAAAGATCTGGACGTCTGATTCCTATAGGGTAGAACATAAACATCCATGCAGCTACACTACAAATAAAAGGGCTCCGATATTAAATTAAATCCCAATTTCACAGGCCAGTACCAAAATGTGTGTCTTCCTTAGCAGGCTTATTGGTACAATGAAATTACACACAGAGTCATGGAGCATCACAGGATGACTATACCCAAAAGCCTGACACTTATAGACAGAGGAACAAAGTAGTCTCATACTGGACAGGTTGTTACAAGCTTTCAGTAACAACACATATTTAGAACACGTCTCACAACTAAGAAGCATAAACTACCTACAGCATTGTGCACTACTCGTACAGTGTCTCTATCACTTTACCTCGGCCACCAGAAGAAGGCCATATTGTATCAGCCTTTCCACAGACTCATGGCAGACTTGATAGATCACCTGGCAGGGCTGCACAACATAAAAGAAACGCAATGTAAAAACCACATCCATTATACCAACACCATTTCCTGTTCAGAATGGATGTTTCAGATACAGCAGTATTATTCCTTTTACACAAGTTGTTTAAACTTTTATCAACATAATCCCAGTGCACCACTCTTATGTTTATCCTGGCAGACATTAAAAAGATAACAATGAAATAAGATCTTTAAAATATGTCCAAGTTTTTTTAAGAAATGCATTACCACTGGTAGAAAGCCACATTAAATATTCGCCCCCTTTTAATCACCTCTAACCAGATTTTAGTTTGTTAACAATTCTGGAATAAAACCATCATAAAACTAAAATCATTTAGATTCAAACAGTGATCTATTTGGAATTTAAACAAAAGTACACTTCTAAGACATTCCCTTATGTGTTTTGAAACTCTGAATAAAAAAAAGCCAACCTCTTCTACATTGTGCATAATAATGTAGGAAATATTCACATAGTTAAAAAAAAAAGCAATTATTAACTCAGAAAGCAAAAGGATAATATTACTAAAGAACCCCACCACATGACCTAACATTACTGCCCAGACGAAAATACTAAATTTGGCTTATGCTTCAGTAAAAAAGGCACAAGGGAAATATGAGCACAAATACAAGAACTAATTAAAAATCTCTTAAATTTTAAGTAATTTCTACACATAAGAAAAAAGATCTAGAATTTGAAGTTCAAAGCACAGTGTCTGAAAAATGAGATAACATCAGCTCTCTTCAGTGTTTTGTAACACAACAAAAACTGAAGTCAGGCCATGTTTAAAATTGCCACTAAGTACTAGGTGTGGCACACTGTGACTATTGCACTCCTACGCAAATAAGGAATGTCTTTAGAATATGGAGCCTTAATTCCCAACATAATTTCAATCATCTATGCAAGCTCATAGGAGCTGAGTATTCTCAAAGCCTTGTGTTTGTTTAGGTTAAAAAAAAAACAAAAAAAAAGAAAAACAAAATAATTAAATAGTTTGGGCAGAATGCAAATATAGCTGTGATGGTCTAATGACGTCAGTGTCACAAAATCTGTTGGATGGCAGTAAGAAGGCCACCTCGAGTTGCGGGAAGCTGAGAGAGAAGCTTTTCGTTCTCAGGAAGGGCAAGCTGCAGGCTCAGCCCAGCATCACCCACCGCAGCACTTGCATGAGCAGCAGGCGGCACTCAGCGTGTAACCCTCGCCACCACGACCAGGAACAGATCAGAGCTGTGACACTCGAAAAAAGCACAACAAAAATTTGACACGGGACAATTAATGCAGTTACTTACCAAAGATACAGTAAATTCATTAGAAAGCAAGTAACACAAGCTGGCAGCTTTCCGGACCAGGTGCTCTTGACTGATCAAACTGGGAGAAGCACCACTGGTACCATTCCTGCACCTCCTACTCTGAACCGCATGAAGGCTGCAGGCTAGAGCAGAAACATAAGCAAAGTTCAATTTTCCAAAGATTTTATAGAAAAGGAAACTTCAAACTTTTGTTTTGTCTATTTCTAGGTCTAAAAGCAGTCAAGCATTACACACGCAAGTCAAGAATAAAGACAGAATTCACCACCATTGTGTGTACGAGCAACCCAAAACTTCATTAAAATGCTGTTCATCAGAGCACAGCTTCTACCATGTTGGCTCAGAACTCTGACAGTGCCTTGTCTATGGCAGTGACCAATACACAAATACTTCCAAAAAAGATGAAGGATGAGGGGAAAAAGGTGGAAACATTCCACAAACAAAATGCAAGTTTACTTTAAAATTGCTTGTTCGGGTAAAATGGGCTGAAGCAGGGAGCTAAAAAAAAATAGATAAAAGTAAGTAACATGAAAAACTGATGAGATTTTTTGTGCAGATACTTTGATTTCATGGGTTACAAGAAAGTGTTTCCCTGGTAAACCCCAAAACATACCAATGACAGCCTCTTTAATGAACACGTGAAGTATTCCATTGCTGTAGAAGTTGAGTTCAAAGACAGCGGGTATCGTTATGCTGGGAGTGACGAAGAACTCATTGTTTCTGCTAGTGCTTGTGATATTTACACAGTTCCCCAACAAGTGGATGGCATGCATGACAACATCATCCGAGTTCCCTGAAAATCCCAAGTCAAAGTCACGGGCTAAGACCTCCTCCTTCATGGAGAAGAAATCTTCTACCAACCTGGAAAGATCAGTTCCCTAGAAATAAAAACAGAATCACAGAGTGAAACAATTGTTCTGCACAGGAGATCATCTGTGAACCACATAACTGGGAACACAGCAAACACATAAACAATACACTAATTGTTAATAACCCAAAGCACAATGGATATAGCAGAAAAATTGATTTTCACTAAGGTTTTGCTGGAGTAGCCTACCTGTTTTGAATTACAAGCAATTATATTTCAAAGCCATGCAACTATTTGGGAATGCAAGATTTTTGTTTGCTTCTTTGTTTACCTCACAGCCTGCAGAGACACGACTTGTTCTTAAAGAACATGTCAGATCTTGTATTTTCATTCCCTGCGCTATAAAGCAAATTATGAATTATCTGGGAGTATTGCAATTAAAAAAAGGTTCAATTGGTTTGGAACATGAGGAAAAGCCTTTTCTCAAGCATTTCTTTTTCTTGTTTTCTGTCACAATGTCTTCAGATCACATTATAAAATGCTTCTTTGAATCCACTATTTTAAGAAATTGGAAAGACTGCACTGATGGGAATGGTGATGCTTCCTCAACAAGCAAGATTACATATCTCATCAATATTTTTCAATTTGTTCTCGATTTATGTGCAATACAAGCTTCAGACTAGAGGGAGAAGGAATTTTATAAAAAATGCAAAACACACCTGTAGGAGAAAAAAATTCTTCTAAGCCCCTGCACAGACTTCAGTTAAACGTTCATATCATTCTGCCACTGTGATATAATATTTTAGCAGTGAGGAACAGCAAAATTAATATTAAAATTAATGGAAGAGTTTGTAGTGTATCCAGCAGTGAATATGTTTTCAGATCAAAAAAACAATCTTAAAGCAATAAATCAAACCCATGTATTCTTCAAAAAAAAAAAAAAAGTGTAATGTTTTGAATTACAAAGAACTATTTCCACATGAGCATTTGTCATCTGCCCATCAACAATAGTTGTGCTCAAGCATCCATTACTAACTAAAATATTTGCACTCACGCTACCTGAAATCCATTTTAAATGCATCTTTCTTCTCTTTAATATCATGCAACAGTAAAATTAACTCTTTGGGGTTTTTTTAAGTTAACAAGGCCAAAGTAACGTTTGACTATTTAAGCAGCACAGATGCCTTACCTGCCTGTGTCTGTACAGCAGCAAACAGGCAACAATGTGGGTAGACATCACAGCACAGGACTTGTTAGCAGCTAGAGGTAAACAAGACAAACTTGTTAAGCCCCTGAAACTCTCAGGACATCACTACAAGTAAGAGTGCCTATTATTTTAAAAATAACAGTGATATTAATAATGACATTGGCACAGAACTGTACCTACTGAATGAAATACAAGGTTTATTATGTATATACAGTGACAAATAAAGGTTAAATGTTTACTACGCTAAGGACTATTTTGTATGCATTTCTTACATCACAAATCACAGATCTTCTGACTGAAGCATACACCACATAACCTATAAAACCTGGCAACACTAGTCTTTGCAGCTAGATGAGTTCATGCCAGCATGATCTCAAAAGAAGGCCATTCAGACACTCCAATAACTTCTTACATCAAGAGGCAAGAAATCAGTGTATCAGTATGACAATCAAACACTTCAGAGGACAGCAAGTTTACTATACTAGTCTAAGCAATACGAAAGTTAACAAAACCAACAGAACAGAAAACTTGCTCTTAAATCAGAAAAAGAGTTAATAAACTTTGAAGAGGAGGGAGGGAGGCAAAGGGTGGGGAATTGTCAAGAGAGCATTTGAAGTCATGAAACGTTCACCTGAATGAAGAGAGTTAGAAGTAAGGCATTACCATCAACAAATTTCTTCAGTCAGCAACACAAAACAGGCTGCTGACAACAACCTGGTCTAGTGGAAGGTGTCCCTGCCCACGGCAATGGGGGTTAGAACTGGATAACCTTTAAGGTCCTTTCTTCCATGATTTTGTGGTAGTGATACTCTTAACACTTACTGAACAAAATATGCTCAGCCAAGTTGGATATCAGCTCTCTTCTGAAGGGTTCACTGGTGATATCCCTCGAGTTGGGCAGTGAGGCCTCTGCACCTTCATCCACAGTATCATTAGGTCTGAATACAGAACAAAAATTAACATGATATTTAGATTTCGGTCAAAATATAGAAAAACCAAGACTGGTATTTTTTTATATACACTAACTGACATACAGTGCAAAACAGCACGGCAGGTTGGCAAGGCAGAAAAATGTTACCTGTAAAAAGCCCTACCAATATTGAGGATTATTTCTTCACATTAAACAACAATCTAAGATAAGACCACCAAAAGAAAACTCGCAACTTTGTTTTACAGCTATTCATGACTTTGCTATAACACCATTGCACCCCATAGGTCTTTTCCCTTCAATAAATATGGACAACTGTAGAATAAGACAGAGCCCAGTTTCTCTACAAATTATAAATTGTCTTTTGTATGGACCTACAACTCTGTAAAGGTAAATGACCAACTTTGTCTCTATCAGGAGCACACAGGTTTGTATGACTCCAACAAAGACTTCAATTAAAACACGTATCTATGTAACAAATGCAGACCTAGCCCTTGAGAACAGTTTTACAGTTCTGAGAGCAAGGGGTACTCATTTCCCAGGTCCTACAGGCTTTGGAATGATTCAAAAAAAACTTATGAAATGTTTGTGAGGCTGAAAAACAAATTCTTAACTTTTCATTAAGCATGTCATTTTTTTTACTAAGTTATTCTATAAAATAAATAATGAAATCAAGAGAGGTCACAAAAATTAAAAAAAAAAAAAAAGCCAACACGTTAAAAAAGGCTTCTTGAATTTATTTAAACAGACCTCATCGGAAAGAATGCAACTCTGATAATAAATTGCACAGTTATAATCGTCTAAGCTTTTCATTTTTGTATAAACAATTATATTACTCTTGGGGAGTTCGAGCACAGCTTGGAACGTAATGCAGAACACTAAACAGACAAACAAGAGACAAAATCCCAGCCTGTCCTCCCTCTAAGCAACACCCCAAAAAATCTCTACCTCGACGGAAGTATAGCTGGCAACAAAGCTTGTTCCAAAGAAAGAGGAGCAGGCACAGGTTTTTGGCTTTGGCTGTTTACATATTCCTGTTAAAAGAAGATTTGTTATTTTCTGTACTTTTTCCACCTTATTCTTGCATTCAATTGATAATATTACTATAGGAAAAAAAGCAATTCTTCAAAAACGCAACCATGATTAAAAATAGCTCACACTAAAAAAAGGAGTAATAAGGTCAGAGATATTAAAAGTTTTCAACAGTTTATTCACTTTTAACTTTATTTTATGCAAAAGCAAACTTCCCACATCAAGGAATCTGTCCTTCATGAGAAACACTGCAATGAAAACAACGCATAACCCCTGTCAGCACCCTGCTGGGAACAACTCCTTTGAGACAAGCTTCTCCATGATTAAATTAATGAGAACTGGCTCATTAACAACAGTGAGAGCAAACCCTAACACCCATTCAGAACCAGCCCGGAGTAATTATTGCTTGCTGCTGCATTGCTCAAATGCCAGGACAGAGAACTTCTCCGTAGGTAAACACCAGTGTACAAAATCCAATTGGCAAGACCCCTCACAGGGACACAGGCTAAAGCACCCAGGAAGCACGCAGGGCACTGCATGCTTGGAATTCCTGAATCCCAAATTTCTCAAAAGCCTCTCCTTATAGGTTAGCATTTACATTACTCTGCTTTCAGGACTCTGTGTTCCTTCAGTTTCTATAAAGAATGGGAAACTAAAGAGCCACTTAACCTGCTAGTCAGGAAAACAGTTCCCTCCCAGAAAAGCTGCTTAAAACACTTCTCACAGCCAGCTCACTCTCTTCTGTTTCCAAGCCTGCGCTCACAGAACTGCAGATGCCCAAAATTAACCCCCAAAGCTCATCTGCTTTAGAAAAACCTGCAATGCCACAACTACAGTTACACTTCTGCAAATCTTAGTTAAGGCATACTTACATGATTTATGTCATTTATCACCTTTCTGGAGTACAAGAAGGAATACACATACAAATGAGACCTGACAGAGGTGGCTGGGAAGGTATAGAATGATTAGCATCTCTCTAGATTAAGAGGGCAGATAACCTTCTTTTCCTGACCCTGATCCAAGAAGAATTGTTAACTCCCAACCAAGAATAGCCCAAGCCTCCTCGTTCTGAAGTGAATTAGTATCTTTCCCTACTACACTAATTATAACGCAGTGCAGACGGTCACAATAATTTCATGCTGTAGTAACTGAACCCTCCAAAGCTCTCCAACCTACTGCTTTTCTGCGAGAAGTAGGGCAGAAAAAAGAACACCTAATTAATTTGAATAATGTTCTAGTAGGTTGCTGTTGCAGTAGTTAATCTTATTAAAGTCACACTAAAAATAAGGTATAGTGTGGCAGAATCAAGATTAGTGAAATGCAGATAAGTATAGTACCAGGAGATTCTGCAAAGAGATCAGGAAAGATTTAAAGAGTGAAGGCAGATCCTGCCACACCACCCCATTCCCTGAGGAGCTACACCACAGTATTTGGAGAAGCAGTGTAGGTAAATACTGTGAATACTTATGTGAACTAACAACAAACAATGACTTTCAAGAATATACAGCTTTTTATGCTATACTGTCCATGACACTTTTACAGCTACTAATTTGCCTGGCAGTTTCAAAAATCCAGCAAGATAAATGCCCTTCTTCAACAACAGCACATGCCATTATATTACTTAAGCTGGAAAACAGTATTCAGTTTCCTTCAACTCCCAATATTTCTACGATATGAAGAATTATTACATGGTACAAGGATCATTTGAAAGATTGTTTGCTAAACAAACAAAGAACACAGTAAGGATATTTACACCATTTCAAAACTCACATAACCCTTTATATCAGATTTGAGACTATTTCAGCTTAACACAAATGTGTCCAAAGTCTCACAGACTCATCAAAACAGGGATACTCTGTCCTACCAGAATGGACTTCTGCAGATGATGCTACTGATGACAACCCGTGAAGAGAAAAATCAAAATACACACGCCCCACTAATGAAATTAAAAAAAAATGTCAAATCTTCAAAAGGCTCTTCAAGGTATCAAACTTACTTTTAAGGAAAATGGTTGTGCAAAATCTACTCTGACACACCCATAATTCTTCCGCAGCATTCTGAAGACTCCTCTAGCTATACTCCAAAGACTTTCATTCTTCTTAGGCTTGCCCTAGAAAACAGAGGTGGTTGTTTTGGGTTTTTTTCCACTTTGCAATTAAAAGGTTGTTTGAAATTAAAATTCATGCAACAGCAGACAAAACAAGGCCAAAGCTTTTGACACACCTTTTAACTCAGAAATACATCTAGAGAACTATTTTTCTCCATAAAGATCCACTTGCACATATTATTTATGATGTCATGAGCATATTATTTGTTATGTCATACATAGAAGTATGTCACCTGTACCTCAGCACTCCCTGTCAGAGAGGATTTGTGATTAATGGCTCTATGCTCTTCAACACTAATCCAGAGTACCTGTGACAGGACTACGAGCACATCATTTAACCATGTAACATATTTTCCTGCACATAAGCAGAAAATCCCCTAGGCAAAACAAGTTGTTCAATTGCTCTTACCAGCTGTTCACTGTTATAGTGACCTTCAATTATGCGATCATAGGAGATTCCCACAGGTATAATTAGGACATCAGGAGTAGCATTTGAGAAGAGAGCATCCACCACCACAGATAAAAGACCTGCTCTAGCTCCAGACGTCTTTCCACTTCGAGACCGTGTGCCTTCCAAGAATATTTCTAAAAACTGCTGCTGCCTCAACAATTCTTCTATGTGCTGAATACAAAAAGATTGGAAAAGAGAAAAAACAAATTATCTAATTATATTGACAAATTCACATTTGAAATACATAGTCAGCAACCATTTCCTTTTAAAAACATCAGAAGATCATGAGTTGGCAGGAATACTTGTGGAAAAAAAAGTGATAATTAATGCTTGACACAAACCCAGACCAATCTGCAACTGAATTTGCATGAATATACATGCAGTATAATGACTTTTGTTCAAAGAGCATCTCTAGCCACAGCTGATCTAGTCAATTCGCATTCACGTCTCCTTCTGGTTCCCCAGAATATCCCATCTTCCATGATGCCAAATACAGCCATTATAGTGAATGGCACAAAGGATGACATCAACCCATCATAAACAGAAACTTCCATTATGTTAACAGAATCAGTGTAGATATGCCTCAGAACAAAACATATCAGAAAAACAAAGCTTAGCATTAATTCAGGGAGCATCAATTCCACATTCATTACTAAGGATTGTGCAAGGTGGAAACCTGTTCAGCCTCAAAGGGGCTGAGCATCCAATTTTCTTTAATTCTATAAATTCAAGAGATCAGGCAAAAATGAATCCCCTTTTTGCAGCATGAAACTGAAGACAAATTCAAAAGACATCCCCAGACAGATGGAACTCGCTTTCCCACTTCTACCCAACTGAAGCACTACTTACAGAGAAGACAACATGAAATACGTACCACATAGAGCAAAGCTCTGTAGAGGAAATCCTTACGATCAGGACTCTGATCTAACTTCCGACGGATGAAAAACCCTCCCAGCTTGCGGATCAGTGTGCTGCACAATAAAGAAGGATTATAGTAGTTGATTTTAGTTGCAGGAAACTACTACACATCCTACTACACTACAAAATTCCTATCACAAAACAGGAACTGAAATAGCTGAAATTCTCAAAGATTTAACTGTATTACACTACTTGCACATGATGAGACCACACAAGTATTTCTCTATTTAACTTATGGAGTAGGCTTCTCTATACTGTCTTGCTCCATTTCAGTCCCTTGACAGACCACTTTCTGGAGACTCTTGTACCCTGAGATGCTGGTGATTCATTTAACAGTTAACCTGAGCTGGCCTGAGTCCGTGCTGTGCTGCACCAACACCACCTTCATGCCCATGTTGTGCTGCAGGATCAGCTCAGCCAGCTAATTTTAACAGAGCAATGTGCAGGCAGCCCTCACTGGCACCAGCAATTACACTACCTGCATGGTCTTGCCTTTATCTCACAGTGCAGCAAGAAGCTCTCACAAGAATATCCTTTCTGCTTGGCAGAAGAAATGATGAATAGAGTTGCTGTCTTGCAAGAAAATCCTATACAGCTCAAAGAACCAAACTGATGTAACCCTTTGACCAAACAAAATCTGCATGGCTGGGTGTGGATCAGAGGCCTGTTGAATGCTGCAGAACTCAGAGTGCCCAGTGCTTAAAGGGACATTAGATTATCTGTGTTAATCTCTCTTTCTTACTGCTGGCCTTAATAAATAGCATTTTAATTGGTAACTTATAGAGCCTGAATGCCTTTCTCACCAGAATTATCACAGACCAGAACCTACTGGTGCAAAATATCCTTGAAGTCAAGGCATCCTCCTTCTTTCCTTATTACTTTCTTTTTAGAAAGTGGCTTTTTAGAAATCAGTTATGCCCAAGTTCTGTCTCAATGGCAAAATGTTACCCAAAAAACCTTAGGTTCATCAGCCAACAGAAACATATTTTAATGAATTTTAACAGACTGAACTGGAATACTTTCCCCTGAAGTATTATTCACCCAGTACTGTCATTGCCCATTAGCCAGCTCACTAAGTGTCACGAATAAGTGTTGTCCATTCACAACACTTTTTCACACACTCATCTTTTCTTAGTCACCTACCCACTTTGAGACTCCTAAAAGGAAGGAATATCCTTCCTTACCCTGCCTAGGTTATGACAGAGCTTCTCAGAAAGATGCTGTTGTGCTCCCTCTCTGAGCATGTCATACATGATGGCCCAGTAATACTCAGGTATTTTCACACTTGGACATGCGACAGTATGGTCAGATCCCACCACATCACTCTTTTTCAAATAAGAAGAGGTTATTATTACCTGAAGATGGGGATGTTGAGATTGTTCCCTGCAGCAATGTAGGGTGCTTTGATGTTATGGCAGAAGAGAATGAATGTCAGAAGCAGGTAGTCAATGTGGGATTTGTGAACAGGCAAAAAGATAAGAGGCAAATTCATCTATGATTGGGAGAGAAGGAAAAAAGAGAAAAGGCAGTTGGTAAGAAACATGGAATATTACTCCTTTATGAAATCAGAACTGATGGTATTTTCCAGTTACCATCCTTAACTTTATTTACTTCTGATTTTCCTTCCCCTGTGATAAGAACTATTTAAAAAACTACTTTTTCATGGACTGTACTTTTCAGTTGCATGCATTACATTAACAATGATTGATACTCCCAGTTTCTTCAGACTCAGTGTTGAGACAATAATCAAACTATTAAAAGGATGTGGACACATCTTCAGTGCCACCAAAAGTACTGATACTTTTATGAGATAGTAGCAAAGATCTATGAGTAGTGGAGGTCCCAAATGCTGTAATCAAAAAACTACAGCAAATAATAGGAATTGTTTTGTTTGCTCCATTTATCTAATCAATATTTCCAAGCTAAATCCTGCAAAAAGAATCAATTCATTTGAGTGCAGACAAACTGTTAGAATTTAGGAGCTCGTTTAACCTATTTCAATGAATATCAGGGAACTGTGAACAGATTGCCAGTAAGAAATAGGAAGTTTAAAAAAATAAATAAGATGTTGTATGCATGTTATCTGAGATAATTATTCATCCTGATAGTTAAAATTTGATCCTGAAGCAAGCATAAAACCAGAGTAGTACTTTAGGTTGCGCAACTCAAAGAGCATTATATTTAATTAAGAACACTATTTCACAGATACAAGAGTTCTATCTACAATCTCATTTCATACGGACTTAGCAAAACTCTCATAAAAAGAGAAAGTGCTGTAAACATTCACAGACAGTACATCAGAAATCTACCTTATCAGATTTTTTTCCAGCCTTCCCTTACCTCTGTTGCCGCTTTGACCATTTCTATTTGACCTCTGTGGATCTGGATATTCCAGAAAAAGCTGTTAAACAACTTTAATAACACCCAGCCAGTCAACCTAAAGGAAGAACAAACACAACCCAAAAAGCTTCATTCATTTCTGCCTCTCTTTTGTATTGCTTCTATATGAGTAAAGGTAAAGCCACAAAATCTGATTACTTCATATTCAAACAAAATTACTATAAAATCCAATCACTAAACAAGTTTTTGCCTATGGTTAGCAACCACATTTTAGCCTCCTGCAGCTAGGACACAAATATTGTTAGTGTCCACCTTGGTGAAGCCTGTTCAAAGGGTAGGACCACCATCTGTAGGGAGAGTTAACAGAGGTCCTATGACCAATTGCAGTAACCAAGCTAACTTAGGTGACGCATAAGGTGACAGCATTTATCTGGTCTCCTGGGAGGACTGAAAATAGTTACAAAAAACAGACTTTGCAACAAAAGTTGGTGAACTAGGAACATGACAGAGACAAATTCATGCTTAGTTGTAAAGGTAGACACCATAGTAGAAGATATCTAAAATAAGATTCTCTCTGAGGTAACTACAAATTAGAATATTGAGCAGGCTACTGAAGAAAAGATCTTTCACAGTCTATGATGCTGCAGAGAGCTGCTCTTGCCCATATGAGACTGAAATGATGCCAATATTGGTCTAAGTATTAGCACCAAACTTAGTTCTGGGAGGAAAAAAGAGTTTGCATTTAATCTTATAAGATTTATCCCTTGGAAAGACAGAGGGTTTCTGCTGCATCTGAAAATGAAGAGTAACTACTATTTCGTTAGCTAATATTAAAAAGGGGATTTTTATGAATAATGTATTATTTTTAGAATAATTATTCATTATTAATGCATAATGTGTTACAAGCTCTGTTGGTTTTATAAGGAGCTTTTCCATCCTTCCATCCACTCACAATACCAGTGAGACATTTTTCTTACCTGATTAAAGCAGGTGACACATTTGCTACCATTTCTTGGAGAATTTTTCTAGCTTTCTTCTTCACTTTGTTGATAGCTTTAGGATCCGTTTGAGCAAAACTACCTGAAGCACTTGGTTCAGAAGCTTCATCTACAATGGCCTTCTGCACTCTAACATTAAAAAGTAAAATGCATGAGACAGAAGAGTCCAACATACACACAATAACAGCTGGGAATGAGCCATGCACTACTACAGGAGTAACTTGCACATATAAAAAACACCCACACTGAAGTATTGTGTACTCCAAATGCATTAAATCTAATTCAGTGGCTTTATAAAGTCTGATTTAACAGGCGGTTGATGGTTGAATACACTCAAAGTTGACCATATAAAACAGTACATATGCAGATCACAGACAATAACATTAAGTGACTGTCAATTTTCAGAAATGGTTGATAAGGCTAAAAATCCAGGGAAAACAGATGAAATCTCATCTTTGTTAATATTTTCTTTCTTCTGTCATAGCAGTTTCCATTACCTCATTAGACATATTTATGCAGTTGCTATTTTGAACTTCAGTTTTACAAAATGCTATTTTTCCCATCTGAAACACACTGAAGTGAGATTAAGTGGTTTAACACATCTTAACTGTGGCACAATGCAGTGTGCTTTACCTTTCCAAAGCAACACCACAATCTTCAGATGGGACTAAAACATTAAAAATTCAGGAGAATTAGGAATGTTAATGTAGGCAGTGCATGCCCTCTGACAAAAGTAGACTCAAGGAGGGGGCATGTGGCTGAATTTCTTTGTGACCAAGGGAAACTGATACCTTAATAGCTAACAAGGCCATTTAAAATGCAGTTTATAAAAGAGAAAATGAGTTCCTCGAAGGAAAGGGTGGGTATTTCATTCTATAGCCTTTTTCTGGTTTTGCCTCATGCTCCTGATGTACACTCAGGGTACTCCAAAATACCGCTTTCCTACTATTTCTGAAATACTGACCATTTCTGATGACTACAGTATGACTTTGGTGGTAATGTTTTACACGAATTAGATAAACAAAAGTTTGAAGAGCTCTAGTGTTGCAATTTATTTTTCTGTGTATTGTCTGGTGTTCTCCCACTAGGCATCATTCAGTTGGAGACTTGTAATTCTTAAACACCCCTCTTTTACTACTCAAACAGAAAATGCAAACTACAGTCCTGAAAGGCTGTGCTAAAGACACTGTATCTTCTAGTATTTTAAACAGTCTGATTTTCAAATCTTGCAGTTTCCAAATTCTTAAATCATATGTACCAGTAATTCAAAAAATAGTGTATTTTGCATTATCTTACCTGCTGTTATTCAGCACATTTTCTGTCAGGTTCTTGGCAAACATGCCCTTATGAACATCCCTCTCTTGCACAAAAAGGACATAGCAAAACCTTCTTGCAAGCCACCCTCTGTACCTACAACAATGAAAAGGGCATTTCAGTATGATCCTCAAAATATTTCACTGCCAAAAAAAATAGTACTAAAAACACCTAAAAATACAATTACAGAGCAAAAGTAAGTGAAGTTTTATGAACGGCGGCCTAAAAGCTTCTCTATCTTCTAGTAAATTGCCAATATGTTCATGTTGTAGATAAAGTAACTGACGCATAGCACAAAACATCCAGGACAACTGGGGTCTGTGTCACTGCAGTTCAGGGTGATACTGGCCTTAAAACATCCACGGTATCACAGGAAAGTAGCAAGCAAACCAGCATATACAGTTTGTCTGTCTGTCTGTCCACTGGAACCGACTCCCCAGCTCGGCAAGGTCAAAAGAAGAGGTAGTGCTGATTTCCAATTTGGTGACTTTCCACTGGGGGTAGTAAATGCCCAGATAAGAGGTTTGTCAACTTCTTCAAGGAACACCAGGTCCTCTCGGGAAAGGTGCTCACGTAAGCAAAGAGTAAACTCTCACAGACACTTCTGAAAACACGTTTCCATTAGCCACCAAATCTAAAAACACCTTTTTAGTAACTTTTCCTTCCTTTCCAGCGTTTTTAAACACCCAGTTGTATGTGCCTCCTACATACCTTCTCCTTGCAAAGTTTTAGCAGGAGCAGAACCACCAAATAATCAGTAAATCTCTACAAATTGTTTGAAACATCTTATGCAAAGAGTCTCTTCTTTTTAAATTAACCCTGCCCTCTACTCTCGACATCATGTAAGTAGCAATCACCTGAGAAAATGCTATTTTGAACACCAAGCTTGGCAGAAGATGCACGTGACATGGGAAGGGCTAAAAACCCAGTCTCCAGCAGTGAATATTTACCAGTATTTTTCTTCTCACCCACCTCAGTCACCAGGCCAGGACTGGACAAGCCACCACTTCTGTGGGTCACCCAAAAAAACCCAAACAGCTGGGACCCCTGAACAGCAGAGCTGATGTGATGGGGCTGAATTAACAGTCGGATGAAAAATTAAACTCTGGCCACTCCTAAGCCCAGAGCACTGGATATTATGTAAACTCCCTGTCCGGAGGTCTGCTGTTGCAATGCACGGCCGATACTCCAGCGAGTGTCCCAAACTGAACCGTGGGTAGTTTCCATGCTGGGGCGCCGCCAAGGTCTCACTCCCTGTCATCACTTGAGTTACTGATCTGGGTTGCTAAACCTCCCTACCACATTTCAGTAAATTTATACATGTGTTAAAAACAGACAGGAAAGATGAGAAGGAACTTTTACACTGCAAAAGGCCAAAGCACCTGGGCGCACAGGCCACTTGCACTGTAATTATGGTGAGTGCACATGCACAAGCCACCAGCACAGTCTGACACATTATGGTTATACAAATATTCACACCATCTCAAAGGACAAAGAATTTTGCTATTCATGCTGTCAGAGAACCAGACTGGTAACTCTGCTTTAATTGCTTTTCTCCTTTTCCTTTTCTCTTTGGAGTCTGAGAGCCTTACTCATTTTTCTAGAAAGCAGAGATAAGGATATGCTTCTCTCTGACAACAATTTTGGTAACTACAAACGTATCATCACACCAGCATACAGCTGTTGCAGGGATCTCTCAAAGTATGAAGGCTTCTACATTCATTTTACAGATTAGACTTGAAGTCGTTTAATTAGAAAAATCTGATTTCTGATCATGTCCCAGTGAGAAAAGACAAAACCCACACAGAATGGACCCAGTCAAGATAATTATAAAACTGACAGTCATATCTCAGTCAAAGGCTGTGATAACATCTTGACAGAGTTACAGTACTCCAGCAGTTAAAGAGAATCCCTCTTGCTTTCTAAGGCCAGGAAACTGTGACTATGTAATCCCATGGGATCCCAGAATTTCATTAAAATTGTCAATTTTCACACTATAATGACATTCTGAGCTAAAGGAATTTATTTCAGAATAATTCATTAACCTGTATTTGTTGCCCTTATATTTCCAATTTAACTAATTTTAATCATTCAAGCATTAGACTTCTGAAACTAACTTTAAAAAAACAGTTAAAATGAAACACTATTCCTGTTAATTTTTCTGCATTCTAAACTATAAGCTCAATTCTCAAAAAAACATAATTAGTTCAAATATATTAAAGAACAGCCTCTAACTTTAGCTTCCTCCCTCTCAAGCACAGCACAATGCTGCCTTTCTTCCACTCAGACACTTTGGCTCATTTCTTTCAGGCTGCTGGACTCCCTTTGTTTGCTCTGACTCTCTGACAAACACTGCAGGACCTGCTTATGCTAATGATTACTGTAAAATACTTAGCAAGCACTATCAACTTTCCAAAGAACAGAATATTTGTTTGTAATTCCAGTATCTCCATCCCAGAACACAAGAAATGCTTCCAATACTGCAAAGATACATCATTATTTTTAGATCATATATGCCACTTTTCAGGAGCTGCACTCTACCACTGAGGCAGAGAAAGTCTCACAAGACATATTTAGATTTAATTGCCATTAGTGGTAGTAAGTCAACACCTAAATTAAGAGCCAGATCTGCTCAGTAAATTAAAATACAACCTGAAGTCATTTTACGCATGGGAATAAATCAGCTCCTCTCAGCATTATGCCACAGACGCTGCTGTTTGCACCAAAGGCAAAAGGACCTACAGGTGCTCTGCTTTTTGTGAAACAGGTTTGACCCTTACACTTCTTGTCTATAGCCACAAAGGACTTTGCCCAGCTCCCAAATACACACAGCCAGATTTAACAAGTACATTACTTTCCTGAAGTCAGCACCAATTCCTGCATTTTAGGACCACAATACATATTCACTGAGTCCAGACTATCCTAGAGATTTCTCTGTCATAAAATCAGAACACATTGAACTTCAAAAGCAAAAGAAAGATTTGCTACATTACCTTGTATGTGTTTCATTGATATATATGACATTACGTAGACCCAAAGAAGGAATACTAGAATTGAAGAAGTTATCCTGTAAAACCAAGAAAAGAAAATATTGGTGAATCATTTCATTACATAAGAATAGCTGGGTCTGTTACATTCATCATAACATTTAAGATAGTGTAATGCTTTTCATTTGTACTATTAAAAAAAACAAACCAGAGAAGTGCTGAGCCTGATTATACAGCACACACAAACTGCTCTGAAATGAAAATGAAATTCAAGTCACTATTTCAAACTCCAATACTTTCAAAGTATTCTCTAGGCTTTTCTGCATGGTTGTATTCCTCAAGCCACAATAGTTTACTCTATTCTGATGCAATATAAACCAGGACTTGCCATGGTACAGAACTCATCTTTGAGACAGAACTCTATTAAGCCACATTCGAAATTAGTGTAACCACAAGCATTTGATGGTCAGCCTGCGACATCCAATTTGTCTGCAGATCAGCGATCATGTAACAGCCCAAGGGTCAGGATATCCATCCATGGAAATCTCCACATTCCTGCTCTGCCTGAACAACAAAGGCAATCCAGCCTTCTAGAACCTTGTTACAGACTCCACATACCAATCTATTAACTGGAGTGAGCTTAGGAGCAGTTCCACTTTGGATAAACAAATATTCCTTGGCAGGATGACCTAAACTTTAATCTTTCCTATTCCAAGGAAATACCTTGACCAAGAGGCTAATTTCTTTCTACCCAGATAATACATAATTATAAAACTGGCACCATGCCAGCAATGAATTACAGCTACTACTGGGACAGTACATGTCAAAGAAGACAAAAAAAGCACAGTGAAGGATAAAAATGGTTACCAGCAGAGTTGCAGAACAGCCTCACCACCAATTCTGCAGTAGGAGTCAGAGAAGCATCATTTGTTTGCATTTTGTTTAGGTACACCATTTGCCACAAATTAAAATATGTATGTCACTTGCAAATCAGGTAGAAATTGCATGCTACAAGGGGAGCACAGAGTCTTCTGTCCCTGCTAAAGCAGAACGGTGCTGTACATACAATCAACCAGCTATTGCTTTAAGATTTTAAGAGGAAACTTCAAGGTAATGCTAATTTATTTGGCCATTCACTGGTGATTTTTCATGGATCTTAAAAGCTGATGAAATGTTCTAGCAAAGAGAAGAGAAATGACTTGTTGATCTCCCCCAAAAAAGTCAGTAACAAAGTTAAGTACCACTGAATGCCCAAGTCCATCCCAGTGCTCTAAACATTAGACTATAACCTTGCTCTGTGAAACTCATCCTCCAGCTGTAACATCACACTTCAGCTTTCCCTTATTTAACTCTTCCCCAGTCCTGTGTCAGGCAGAGGATGTGGCTCTGAGAGATCCACTGAGCCAATACAGGCTCTCCCCAGGAGTGCAAGAAGCTCAGCTCCCACCACCGCATCCTCCCCTTCCCTGCTGAACACTATCCCTCACTTATTAACTTACAGCACCTCTGGCATTCATCACACCCCTTAATGAGACAACTTCATTCATAAACTTGATCAGTCCCCAGGAGAGAAAGAAGGAAAATGAGAGGGAGACGCAAGACCTCCCACTCTCAGGATTGGCAAGGTGTTAGTTTGGCCAATACACTTAAGGAAATCTGTCTCACTCATTCCTTTTCCTTAAGAAAGAATGAAAAAGGCAGCCCTCCCCCAAAAAAATACCTGGAGTCTAATGAGACGATCTTCTTTGTTACTGTCCTTATAGCAGAAGGTAATAAAGGGCTTAATAGGTCATGCCCAATTCTTAAGTGGGATCTTGGGAGAGTAAATTAGTATCTTATTAAAAGGACAAAATACAAACCAAGATTTTTATTTTTAAAGCGTAAATCCCAGCTTGAGAGGAGCAGCCTAATCACTAGTAGGCTCATTACTAAATGTATAAAGTCCTAAGCTGAGAATCCATACACACCCTTTCACAAGTCAAAACACCTGACTTGTCTGTTAGAAGTAGTCTCAGTTTATCTACTTGCTTTTTTGTTGCCCATATCATATGTAGCCTTCACAGTGCATTTGGACTCCTACACCATGTGGGTATATCATTGCTGGAATTTTCTGTTTGGGCAGAGCAATCAAGTGAAATAATAACTTCTCCTTGGTCAGAGAGATAAGCAAATTTTCACTCTAGTCCAGCCAGTGATGGAACTCAGTGCAGGTGTAACCGAGTGCAATTTAAAGCCTGGGGTGTACACACAGTCAAACTACTTGATGAACTGATTGCAAGCTATGTCATTTATCAGCATTTTGCATCTTCAGCTTAAGAAAGCCTGCCCAATTGCAGTTCAATAAGGTTTACATTTTAAATCAGCTTGTGCAACCTCTCCAGAGCCATCATCTTGATGCTGTTCCCAGCAGACAAATATCCCCACTATTGCAACTGGCACTCCTTGTTTCCAGGCTGGGCAGAGGAGCAAGGAATCTGCCAGGTGTGGAAAACTGATAATTCTTCCATACCATTTCCTAGTGATAATTTTGAGGAGCTGGAGAGTTTTGTGCAAGGAGTAAGTTCCACTGAAAGGTGGGAGACTCAGCGTCCCAACAAGTCTGTGTCAACCATTAATTCCATGACAAAGAAAATATAATCATAAACAAGGGTGAAAAACTATAGTACTTAATGAAGTAAAACCATTGTGACCTTAATTCTAAAAGTAAGGAAAACTACTGCAACTTCATTACGCTGCAACTATGCATTATTGTCAAACATAATCCAGCCCATAATCTTCTTACCCGGCTCTGGGGAGTGCATACGTAGCAACATCGTCCCACAAACGGCCTTTTCCTGCTCAGCAGAGCCTCCTTCCATTTTAAAGTGGCAGATCGGAAGAAAGTGGGCCGAGAGTTACACTCTCCCTGCAGAACAAAAGACCACTGGGTAAATATGCAGAAATATACATTTTACTGTGTATGGGAAAACTTTGAGTAAGAAAAGCTGCCAGACACACACAAAAAAATGATCCTTCAATTACATAAAGCACAAATTTTTCCAAGATTTTCTAAAATAAACTATATTATCTCTAGATGGTGTGGGTTTAAAAAATAAAAGCAAAATCTCAGTGTCGTACTGATGTATCTAAGCACTGCAGTATGTGCTGACACGTAGAATTTGAAAAGAAATAATAACACTAATTAAGAAACACCAAGGAAACTGCCAGTTGAGAAAAGTGGAAGAAATTAACTGTAAACTATATTCTCAATAATGTAAATGGGCTTGTAATTTTAAGCTTCAACTGAACATCACATCTGTAAAACTGCAAGAAGTCTCAGTGGATCCAAAACATTAACTCTCTGGACTCTCTAGGCACTTCTCAGAAGTTCCGTGTAGAGTGATACGAAAAAGGAACCCCTGTGCCTCCTCCAGTGTTACACTATCTGAAGACTACAGAACCAAAAAATCTAAAGTAGATGGATTCACAGAATTCTTTCTCTATGTTAGCACATAATGTAAAAATTGTAGGTAAGTATATTTTCAAAGACATTGATTGTTCCCATTAAAATCTACCGAATTATGCCTTGCCTGAGAAGGAGCACTGGGTTGCCATTTCTGAACCATACATCCTATTAAAAGGGGAGTTACTTCCAGTATTAAGAAGGAATTTACAGAAACAAAACAAAACAAAACCAAAATGTTGTTTAAAATAGCGCATTTAAGTGGAAGAGCAGCAGGGTAGAAACAATACCTTAAACCAGCATAAGGGTTGAGAACACAAATACATACTCAGCCCAGTGAGAAACAACCAGAAAGTCAAAAGCAATGCTGCAGATGCCTAAAAACTGAATTGTGATATACCACATTTTGCAGGAGTCATGAATTGGCAAATACTCCAAGGCTAAATCTTCCATCTGAAATAAACAAGCATCAAGATGCTAAGCCTGCCGTAATGCCTTGTCTATCACCTTCTGTAATGCTAACTTCAAATTAAACCAACTCCGACACAATAGTGTCCTCCTGCTTGCCTCCAACCCCTGACTGAAGTCACTATTACTTTCTCAGAAAACCTTTTTCCTATCCGTTTTATCTTGCCTGCCCTTATCCCACTTTCTCACAGATCTCCTGGTTACTGCAGCTGGCTGGTTGATGTCACTTAGTTCTAGCTAGATAAAAAAAAACCCAGCTGCCAGGACATCTGTCTTTTCCCTCAACTCTGACCACGTCTCCAATTCTTCTTCTGTATCAAATTCAAACTCCTCCTCTCGAAATCCATGCCTAATTCCTCCTGACCCACGCTGCAAAACCAACCAGCACCAGCCCAGTTCCCATGTGGCTCTTTTGGCTCCACTTAGCCTGCTCTGCTCACTGACCCTTTTGTCTCCTCCAAATCCCAAGACTCATTTAACAGAGGACACAGACTTTTAATAGGTTCATTATTTATATCCACCAATTTTTTCTGCCTCCTGTGTTGCACGAAAAGCCCCAGCTTCAATGGCTACGTGACACTGCATCTTCAGCTTCGTGCTCCTTTACACCCCTGCATTTTAAACTACATCGTGCAGAGGATCAACAAGATTTCTACTTGACTTTCTGTGTTGACTTTGGGCTACTCCAGAATGGGATCCTGTACATTTACTGCTACATACAACGATCATTAACATCACACCAGAAGACTGTAAGATTATCAATAGGGTTTGGTAGGGTTTTTCTTTGCTAGCAACCTTAGTCTTTGGCACAGAACCGAACCGTTGGTTCCTCCTTACACATCAAGTTAAATTAAAAGCAAACTATCATGCATGAGGGTAGTAATGCCTTATCTTTGTTCTTCACAATAACAATAAAAATGCCCACTTTCAACCTCAAGAAATAATAAGATAAATATGGCCAGTAACATTCACAACTTCTACTTACCCATTCTTCACTGGCATGCTTACATCTACTGATGCTGCAGTCTGCTGAGGCGGACAAATAGGAAACATCTATTGTTCCAAGGGACAAAGCAGTTTCATCCATGACACAGGAGTTGAACTGAAGATCAGAAACTGCAAAATAATAACATGCATATGTATATGCACACACAGAAACTCAGGCATAATTTTAGTGATGGGCATCTAGCAATGAATGAGCAAACTGGTATTTTTTCACCCTTCAGTATAAGTTCAGTTCTAAAGAAGTTTCATTACAGCAAAAAGTCAGCAGGATTTTAATATGTTAAAAACCCAGCATATGTGAATTCTATAAACACAGCACACCAATCAGCTTCCAGCATACTTCTCCCTCCCTGCTCTTCTTCCCATTACATTCCATCACTACAGTCTCTTTACGATTTTCCCCTGTTCTTCACTGCACGGTTTAAACCATGCAGCCACAAGCATACACATTTCAGCTGCTTTCATGATCTGCTTCCCAAGGACACGTATGATCTACAAAAATGTCACTAATGTTCTCTCCCCATCCTGTCTCACAGTATATTTTGTGTGTCTGGTCTAGCTGCAGTCGAATCAGTTTGCAAACTCCTCAGAAGAAGGAGCGTTCTATAAAAAAGCACACCCCTGAAACTGAACATGCTGCTGACACAAATGACATTACAGGGTTGCAGGATTAAAAAGCAGCAAAGAAGTCTAAGCTAGCATTATTATTTTGAAATGGAAGTTTTATAGTTCATATAATGAGCACAGTAAGTAATTCTCCCTTTGCCAAAGAAAAAAGAAAGGGCAAGCATACTAAAAGAACTCAGTGTTATACAGTGTATGTGCAAAAGACTACAAATTAAACTGCTCTGTTACAGAGAATCACTGAAATAGGAATCCCAGCATTTTCCCCTACAGAAACTGTAAAGTGGCAATACCTCTTCTTCCATCTGCCACTGCAAAGAAACTTCTGTCCTGGCCCAGCAATGAGCCATCAGGACTGACCTGATGGCACTCTGTACGCTGTATGCAAACATCTGCAACAGCAAGGCCGAAAACTCCAGTTCAAGGGGTTTGCCTTTCTTAGAACCCCCTGCAACCTGCCACCAATCCATCCTGTGACACCTTCACGCAGAGAGTTCTCAGTACAAGCTGCAGTCTGAGCCACTACAACCATGAGGACTCTTACCCTTGCAGTCTAAGTACCGAAGCCATCCTTTTGTCTCTACTGGCTCTTACATTCAATTCGATTTTTTCCTTTTTTT